>WEIV01016269.1:246362-326282 GCA_013390005.1 Calyptomena viridis | reverse complement strand
CTGTCTCGACCTCTCCTGGAGAAGCAGTCCTTTTGGATGAGAGGCTGTTAATACAGATAGGATGTCTTTTACTTTCTCATCTGTCTGCACTCAGACATGGCTCATTACCATTATGCTTGAATGAAAACTTTTCTGTTATTACGTTTGGTGGGAAAGCGCCTGTATTTGGAGAGGAAGAAGCACAATTCTAAACCTGCCTTGGGAGGAAGCTTCAGTCTCTTTCCTGACTTTGAAGCTATCTTGGTAGCAGGTCAAACCAGATGCTTGGAGGTAGAGCTGGCAAAACTTTGAAAGGTTTTTATCTTTGTGAAAATTTATTAATAGTATAAATTTTGGTTTAGTGATTTATCCCTATTTTTTGAGAGGAGTCTCCCCTCCTCTCTTCTGCCTGTCTCCAGCAATTCTCATTAGCAGAGCAAGAATAATCCCTCCTGTGCAAGCAGGCTAGCACTGCAGCCTGGTCCCCATCACATCTGCCTTTGGGAGTCACCATCCCCTTCACCCCCTGGAATAACATGGAGCAAGTAGTATAGGCATCCCCTCATCCCCACATGGGCACAGGCACATTTTGGGCCACTGGGATCAAACGGCTGCCAAGCTGCAGAGGTACTGCTGGTTCATTACTGTGTGTATAGCCCTGTGGTTACAGTGGAGCGTGGAGGAATAAAGGGGGTTGGAGCAGGAGGTGCAGTGGTGAGTAGATGCGACCTGACGAGATCGTGAACAGGCCAGCAACTTCCAGCTCATCCCAGCCCTCCTGATTTGGCACCCCAGACAGTGCCTTCAGCTTGTCAGAGTGGATCTTGTTGTAATATCTCTAAGTTACATTTGTCTCCTGGAAAAGGAATGGACTAAAGAGATTTGCCTTTGCCCTTTTTTAAGAATAAAAGAAAATAAACCAGCCAAGCCATTTACATTTAATTTCCACTCCTCGCTTTGAAGCCTGGACGAGCATTTTGTGTATAGAGTTGTTCTGACCCACACAGTGATGTGGGCAATGCATTGCTTGTGCTTCCCCAGTCCTTCTGCTGTTATATTGAAGGACACAATCCTGGCATCCAGGTGTCAGCCATGTAGCAGCTAGGTCATGGCATGGGATGAGCTTCCAGTTGCTGAGCAGCGCAAAGGCAAAAGGACTCCTGTAGCACTGGGATTTTCTAGGTTACCAGAAAGATCGTTTTTTGGATTAATTTTTTTCTGTCTTTTAAGGATGTTCAGCAGTAGGTACCTAATTAGAACACCTTTCCACTTAGACTCTGCCTTTACTCCTTCTTTATTGTTGGAGCAAGGTCGTTAAGTTCTATTCACAAATGACTGGCCAATGGCTCTGAGATAACTCTAATCAAGCCAGGAGCCATAGCCTTTGCAGTGGTAATGAGGTGACTCTCACCTGTCACTCACGACCCATGTGTGACAAAACTTATCCAACCAACCAAAAGTTAACTATTTTGTTGCTTAGTTACGGCTTCCCATATATGGAAGTGTTCTTAGAAAGATCCAGAGAGAGAACTGAAAAGACAGAGAGAGAACCATAAGAGAAGCATGAGAGAGCGATGATAAAGAAGCCTGGATATAATAGAAGTATGTGTGATGTGCAAAATATATAGATATAAAAACTTAATATTAATAAAAATCTTCAATTAAGCCTGTGATACTAATAATAATTGAAAATATATAAATCTAAATGCCACACTTCATCCCTATCACTAATGGGCAGGGGATGAACAAGCCTATTTCATAACATTCAATTCTTCCAACCCTTGTCTTCTGATTTGAACAACCAGAGGGTTTATATGTACTAATATGCTTTAAAGAGGAGGAAGCACCATCCACGCCCCTGACTTTGTCCATGACATAGGGACTGGACACCCATTTCTGATGGCTTCTTACTCTGCTGTTTCCCTCCACTCTTCTCACAGACAGATAAACTGGGAACAGAGGCAGCAGCTGGGATAACCCTCAAGCCCCAGCGACTCCAGTTCTTCCTGTACCCATATCCCTTTCACAGGCCTTCTGATGCTTCTTCAGCAACCAAACCTCCATCTGCATGCTCCAGCATGACTTTATGTCCATGTTTTGGGAGCAGGGAGTGAGATCTGCCCCTGGCAGGACACAATATGTTCCTGAGGATGGGGACCTCAGAGCCAAATTTCCAGAAATCAGGGTTGTCATTTTTATATGTATCCAGGATTCTCTCAAATTATTCAGCAAATGTCACTGAGCTACAGAGACAGTCAGGCACACTCAGTATGATTCAGAGCTTGTCACAAACATTTTGCATAGCTCTAGCTCTTGGGCTTTAGCGAGTGGTTTTAAAGCAGTCCATTCCCTGAAAAACACTATGGAGGCAGAGAGCATGAATTATTATTTGTTTTCACTGTGTGGACAGTTGATCAGTGACAGATGTTTCTAATTGCATTAAGCAAGTGGAAATAATGAGAATTAGATAGCAGATTCTCCAGGAATTTACATTTAGATTGAGTTACAATTTGCTATTAAAAAAGCAAATTCAGTGTAGATGCATTGGTCCTTCAGCAGAAATGGGAGACAATTATTTTTAATTATTATTTGATTACTTAAAAATTAGCTGTGTTACTGTACTTAAAAATATTTGACTCAAGGGGATGACTTAATATGTGTGCTTTATGTCTCCCAAAAAAATATGGAGAGATGAAATTGTTCATCAACAAACATCTCCTCCACCTCCCCATTACAGTCATATTGAAAGGCAGATGAAAAAGAGATGCTGCCAAACCCCACCTCACAGTGCCTGTGCAAAATTTGCCCAGTGTTGGGATGGCAGTGGTGGGATCGGGCTCACCCAAACCGTCTGCATCCCTGACAAATTGAATTAAGTTGCACTGATGGAAGACAAGCTGCATCCCCCTTTGGACACCACGGTCTGCTGGGCTTGGCAGGAGTTTCAGGTCGATTATCCCCGTGCTGTGTGTTGTGTGTAGCTGATGCAAAGCCAGCCGAGGCCAAGCAGAGGTGGGTGCTCAGGCTGGAGCAGGGTGGGGGTACAAGCAGGCCTTCAGCACTCAGGGAGCAACATCTGCTGTCTCCAAATGACATATCTGTCAGTTATCTCCCAGTCCATGCCAAGAGGAAATGAGCTGTGGTTCAAACCACTGGAGGTTTTCCCTTTGGGACTCTCTCACAGCTTTTTTTTATTTTATCTCCTAGATTTCAAGTTCAGCTTCAGACACAGAAATGTGTGAGTCCCCTGTCAGCAGAAAAGGGATTTATGTGCAGTGCAGATTATTGTATGTCTCTGTTTAGAACAGAATCCAAGCTATAATATTTTTTTAACCAACTAGCTGGCTCAGCTTTTAATTTTATTTTTTTTTTTTCCTAATGAGAGCCTTATCCAGAACTCCTTGAAGTCAGAGTCTATCAGCTTCAGTAGGCTTTGGATCAGATTTCACATCACTGATCCATTATTAATTACACATCTGGGACTCCCTTTTCAAAGAGTTCATTGTTAAATAAATTCACTTTTAGACATTACAGACTTGGCATTCTTGTGCATTTAATAAAAGTCTGGCAAACCAGCAAAGAGCCATAGGCCAGCTTCTCTTCTGGTATTGATGGATGAATCTCCACTGAGCAGCAGTGGTTTACACTATAAGGATATAACTTATCTCTTTGCTCTCATATAACCACTTTCTGTCTGAGACTAAGTCTGTGTTTGAGACTTTTGCCTTTTCTGGGATTTCTCCTCACTTTTTCATAACTTTTCCTACCAGCAAGAGTTCCTTTGTGGATTAAGACATTGCAGGGTGAAATATATTTGTCATCAACTTTCTTTTCTCTTTAAAAAGGTACTAGCAGCTTCTTCCTCAGACAAACTGCAGTCACATCCTCAACGTTTCCTGGGAGAGCAGACAGGCAGACAAATGTTTTCNTTGGTCCTTCAGCAGAAATGGGAGACAATTATTTTTAATTATTATTTGATTACTTAAAAATTAGCTGTGTTACTGTACTTAAAAATATTTGACTCAAGGGGATGACTTAATATGTGTGCTTTATGTCTCCCAAAAAAATATGGAGAGATGAAATTGTTCATCAACAAACATCTCCTCCACCTCCCCATTACAGTCATATTGAAAGGCAGATGAAAAAGAGATGCTGCCAAACCCCACCTCACAGTGCCTGTGCAAAATTTGCCCAGTGTTGGGATGGCAGTGGTGGGATCGGGCTCACCCAAACCGTCTGCATCCCTGACAAATTGAATTAAGTTGCACTGATGGAAGACAAGCTGCATCCCCCTTTGGACACCACGGTCTGCTGGGCTTGGCAGGAGTTTCAGGTCGATTATCCCCGTGCTGTGTGTTGTGTGTAGCTGATGCAAAGCCAGCCGAGGCCAAGCAGAGGTGGGTGCTCAGGCTGGAGCAGGGTGGGGGTACAAGCAGGCCTTCAGCACTCAGGGAGCAACATCTGCTGTCTCCAAATGACATATCTGTCAGTTATCTCCCAGTCCATGCCAAGAGGAAATGAGCTGTGGTTCAAACCACTGGAGGTTTTCCCTTTGGGACTCTCTCACAGCTTTTTTTTATTTTATCTCCTAGATTTCAAGTTCAGCTTCAGACACAGAAATGTGTGAGTCCCCTGTCAGCAGAAAAGGGATTTATGTGCAGTGCAGATTATTGTATGTCTCTGTTTAGAACAGAATCCAAGCTATAATATTTTTTTAACCAACTAGCTGGCTCAGCTTTTAATTTTATTTTTTTTTTTTTCCTAATGAGAGCCTTATCCTTGACTCCTTGAAGTCAGAGTCTGTCTATCAGCTTCAGTAGGCTTTGGATCAGATTTCACATCACTGATCCATTATTAATTACACATCTGGGACTCCCTTTTCAAAGAGTTCATTGTTAAATAAATTCACTTTTAGACATTACAGACTTGGCATTCTTGTGCATTTAATAAAAGTCTGGCAAACCAGCAAAGAGCCATAGGCCAGCTTCTCTTCTGGTATTGATGGATGAATCTCCACTGAGCAGCAGTGGTTTACACTATAAGGATATAACTTATCTCTTTGCTCTCATATAACCACTTTCTGTCTGAGACTAAGTCTGTGTTTGAGACTTTTGCCTTTTCTGGGATTTCTCCTCACTTTTTCATAACTTTTCCTACCAGCAAGAGTTCCTTTGTGGATTAAGACATTGCAGGGTGAAATATATTTGTCATCAACTTTCTTTTCTCTTTAAAAAGGTACTAGCAGCTTCTTCCTCAGACAAACTGCAGTCACATCCTCAACGTTTCCTGGGAGAGCAGACAGGCAGACAAATGTTTTCCTTATCTCTATGGCAAGTGTAATAGAACATTGTCTTTATAAATATATGGGGTCTTTTCCCATAGTCCTCAATAATCTAGTTCCAGTACAGCCATTGAGACACTGAAGTGACCAAGGAGCTGGTCTTTGTGCTTCCAGCATCAGCATCTCCCAGCAGACTCAGGCCCTGCCACTGGGAATAGCCCCTCTGATATCCCTGCCCACACTGCTCCTGTAGGATTTGCTGCTGCCCAACTTTCACATTGGATTTAATGGAAGCAGGAACAGATACATTTACTTAGGCACTTTGATTTCACTTTGCAGTGAAGAGATTTCTGGGTGAGACACAGAAAGAGACTCTCTGGATGCCTCTGGGGATGTTCAACTTTCAGGGAAGAGGAAGGGTTCCGGCATCCCTCAAGGGCAGGCAGTGCTCTCCTGTCCACGAGGGAAGCGTGGTCACAACGCCAGCTGCAGTGGAGGACATTGTTCTGCTCACAGACAGATGTGCTTGGGTTGGTGGCACTGGGGACAAGTCCTTATGCAAGAAGAGAGCATTAGGTGCAATTTAAGGCTTGGATTGATGTTACACGAAGCCATCTTCCAGATCCTGGCAGTGCTGAGGAAGCTTTTAGATATTCTGAGGGACAAAGAGTTGTGCTGTCCTTGGGTTATAGCTGATTGTATATTTTGGTAGCATATCTCAGCCCTCGTAACTCCAGCTGGCTCAGCCCATGCCTGGCAGCTCCCTGTGCCATGCACCTACATGACACACTTGGATGTTACCCCATCCACAGGCCAAGAATCACTCCTTTTCAGAAGCCAGGCTGCCTTTATTTGCTTTCTATCCCTCCTGCTTAGAAAAATGTCCTCAATCCTCCATAACATCTCCAAGCTTCTCCTTTCATGGTTCATTACATCTATTGGCTAATTCTGCTATCGCCCGAGTACATGGGTCATCACCCACATTTGTATGCATTTACATTTTCCAATTATTTTCTTAGTAGTTGTTTATCACTAACAGTTTCTACCCTGCCTGAGTTCTCTCCTAATCATTCTGCCTTATTTCTTCTTTATTCTTTCTTTGCAGAAAAGAAGATTTTTTTTTTAATGAAAGACACTCACTATCTCATCCGGTCATTCATTTCACCCTCCTCTCTTTTAATGGGAGTGGTTTATTACCAGCACTTCTTTTTGCAAATATCAGGGAAAATAAGCCTTTCTTTTCCTCCCATTAATTCCTATGGTGAACAAGTATTACTTTGCTTTTCTTTCAAGCTATGGCCAATTATCATTTCTCTCCATTGCCTCCTTCTTTATTTATGGGGGTTACAGTGTGACAATGGTGAGCCAAGAGTCAGGAGTTGAAGCCCAGCATCCTCATCCCCTTCCCATTCACCATCAATGTGCCTACAAAGGTGTTAGAGCAGAGCTGGGAGATGAGCTCGGGAGAGGGGTAGGACCCATTTGGGCTCCAGATCATTCTGGTGTGCACCAGGATGATCCATGTGCGCCAGTCACCCTGAGTTTTAGCATTCTCTGTGTTAGTTCAGCAGGTGCCACAGGAGAAATAACTGAACATCTAGAAGTGGAGGCAGGACCTGACTGTGCCCAAGGTTTCTCTATTGCACCTCCATCTGCTCCTTGAATTGTCTTGTCCCTGTCCTTCTGCCATTGATATGGGTGAGCGCTGGATGTGAGTGACAGAGGGGACCAGACCAGGGGATCCAGGCAGCTTCCTTGCTGTGTGCCAAGGCATGCTGGACATGGAAACCTTTGCTTCTCAGGGACACACACAGTCAGTTGGTTGGCTTCATATATAGCTTCTGAATGTATAGACACAGTAGGGAAGAATGCAGATCGTGCTTAATTTGAGTAGCTGAAGGTATGAGGAGTTTCTGTCCTGCTGTAGATGAAAAACTGTTGACTTCTTCCATTCCCTGTGAAATAACCACAGTTTTGTCACAAGCCTAATCTTTGGTCATATTTCACATTTTCCGCTGACTCAAAAACCAAAGTGTAGCTTGGAGTGCTCACCCAGAGTGGAGGGACTCTTTCTCTTCCAGGACAAGACCCTGTCCCATGGCCCAGCAGAGTCAGGGGTTGGTCCCAGCCATCACTCTGGTGAACTTGGGGCTACAGTCAGGCACAGAAGGTTAGAGTCCAGACTATCAGTGAGGAAGTAAGTGTGGTAGCAATGATTTCCTGTGCCTTGGGAGCTGGACCTACACAATGCATCACACTTTTACTTGACTTCAAGGTTAAAGCAGTTTCCTTAGGTATCCCATTTCTTGCATTCCCTGACCACTCGACTCCCTGTAAGATGTGAGCTTTGCCACCAGGCATTGAGCAACGTGCACAACATCTGGCAAGTGAGGCTCAACCTCTCTCTCCTGACCTTCCCAGAGGAAGAACTGTCTGTCTGATGTGTAGTATTTTCATAGCGTGCTTTACATTTGAGTGTGTTAAGCCAGAAGCTTCAAAACATTGTGGTATGTTCTTAATATAGCAACTGCATATGTACAGATAATTAAACTCGTGAGAGCATCCAGGAAGACCAATATGCTTCCATTCCAAGTTCTTTAGGGTAGGAAAATCTAGTATTGCTGTATGTAAGGAGAACCTACTGGTGGAGTCAGCTCTCTTGACTGCATCCCTCAGTATAAGGATGGATAAAGATGAATGCACAAAAGCCTATGCACCTGTTATGCTTCTGCAGGCATTCACCTTCCTCAGTCTCAGCACATGAGGATGTAGCTCTTATTAAGATTAATTAGTTTTTCTGCACTCACAAATGGTGTATAGGATAAAACAGGATGTTCTAATTCTATGCATCAGCCCTACCACTATTATTTATTTTACTTACTCTTTTTGATGTTAGATTTTCTTAAATCACAATTCATAAGATGGTCATGTAGAATTTGCACAGATCTTTTTTAATAAATTATTTCAATGTGTTTAGAAAATGTGCTACAAAAATAAGCATTCACATATTAAATATTTTGAGTGATGAAGTGACTTTGAGTAAAGGTGGAAATAAACATCCTTATTCAGGAGAGATTTTTAAAAAGCAAACAGAACATAGGAACGCAGCTATGCTACTATGTCTTGGGAAATTATTTTTCCTTTTCCACATCAGCAATAAGAGATCAAGAGTATTTTCAAGCACCAATTTCTGTAGGCTAGATGAAGGGAGATGGACATTTCTACAGTTGATTTGAAACTGGATGAACTACAGCGCTTCAGAGGTTTACAGTCAAAAAGATAAATGGACTGTGTGAGCTGTCCAATTCCATTATGTGCCCTAGCCAAACTCTTTCTTTAATGTTTGATAGAATTATGATCAAATATTTCAAAATAAAAATGCTGACCTCTGTATAAATTGTTGTTGACCTTGTCAAGGTAGGTTTAATGCTTTACAAGAACACCAACAATCTCTCAGTGATATAAAACTTCAACAGATGCTACCAAATCAAAATATATATAGAAGGCAGCTGGTTATTCACACTGGCTGAGCGCTTATCGAACTCTGTTGTTAGCTGAGTGTGAAATGGATTCCTGCCCAGAAAGCTGGCACTGAAGCTCACTTCGTGTTCAAAGTTTGATTTGCCACATGTGATACAGTCAGATGATTTGAAACACAATTGACTTTCTTGCAGCAGTTGATTACCCTGTTTCAAAATTAAACAGATCTCCAGAAACTGAAAGGCAAGTTCATATGAAGACCCCAAATACTTTAAGCCAAGCATTTACAATAGAGATTACTGAATAAATTTGTCACATTGGAAGCACTTTCTTAAAGTAGGCCATCTCACTTCCAACCCAGCATGCTGCACAGAATGCCATATCCATGTCTTCATACCTTTGCATTAAGACAAGGGTTTGAACGAAAGCCCTGTACACAAACCCTCTTAAGTTCCCAGCATGTGCAATTTGCAGCTTGAGCTGCTTCAGTTTGTATTAATTTAGCACCGATCTCCAGTTGGAGAGCTCTATCTAATCTGGTCTCTGTATCTGTCACTGCTGCATGTTACGTGCAAAGGAAGGTGAAAAATCCTCTGCAGCTCCCAGTTCTGTGATAAAACCATGAGATATGCTTAGTCCCACTAGTATCTTTGCTTGCTTAAATTGATTACAGATAATGGCAATGAAATCCATCTCTGTTGCAGGGGCATCTTCCACAAATTAAAATACCTTTGTGTTGAAAAATGAGACTTTTTGACTCTTTGCAAGGATGAGGAAATGAAGAAAGAGTTGCCTGGCTACACAGGCTTCTTTCAGGCCACTCAAAGACATTGGGCTGTAAGGAGCATCATATGCTGTGGCCTCCTCGGGTTACTAGTGCTGATATAGCCAGTGCTGATAAACCATAGAAATCCAAGTGCCAAATACACCCAGTCCCAGTGATCTGGAGATCTGGTGAACTGAGAGATGTGTAAGCCACTGTGACCTTGAAAATCATGTTTTCCTTTGAAGCACAGATGCTTCTGTTGACTGCTTATATGAAACTGATGGTCTTCATCTAGGGCAAAGTCCTCCTGCAGGAGGGCATCTTCCTTCTACTCTGCTGATCCATCATCCATAATTTTCTCATATATATACACAAATCTCATGGAAGCTTCATGCATAAGGAGATGGGAAGGTACCAAACAGATCATTGATAGGTTCAAGCTGTTGAGAACAGTTGGAAGGGCTAGTGGCTTGAATCTGCTAATGATCTATCATAGCTGGGAATGGGTTTTCTTCTGCTCTAAGGGAACTGAATTTGCTTGAAAGTTGCTTGTTTGGATCCACATAAGTAAGTACCTTTTTTTGTACCAGTCTTCCAGAGTTAGTGCCTCATAAGTTCACTCTGAATTCCCTGAAAGTTTAAAAAAAAAAAGAAAATCTCAGTCAAAACCGTCAAATTTGGGACATATTTTCATTAAAACTGTATTTACCCACTGAATGAAGCTGCTGACAATACTATAAAACTTCTCATGGAGTTCAGAGTAGCCTCCTGAAAACACAGTATTTGCTGGAGTAAACACTTAGTGAAGCAAGCAGCCAGCCCGGCTGGTCTTCAGGAGTGTCGTGCAAAGAATGGACCCGATCTGATGTTGTGTTAGGTTTTGGAAGAAACCCAAAGAAAGATAATAGAGGAAGGATCTGTTTCCTTCTACCATCCCAAAACAAATCTAGAAAGTTTAAATAAAGAATAATAAAAGTTGCATGCACAAATTGACTCGGGGCAACTTTTTAACTTGCTTCAGTTACGTTTTCATGGCTGATTAAATGAGCCGGCGGTTGTCCTTGGCAGTGCTACAAAAGCAATTTTTACATCAGTCAGCATAAGGAATTCCACACTTTCCATCAAATCCCTTCAAAGAAAGATGCCTGCTTGCCCTACCAATCTGGGTTTGCTTCTGTGGTTGGCCAGGTCTTCTCTCAGTTCATGGTCCTGGCCACTGTTTAGTTGGAAAGGACTCAAGGGTGGCTTGAGTCCTTATATAAGGTTACCCTGCATGACCTCCTTTACTGCCCAGAAAGATAACTCCAGGGGAAAAATGTCAGGATTTTGACCACTTGCCTCTGGAAATCCTGTGCAGAAAGGACTGCTTGTGCATGCACAGATCAGCACTCTGGCGTACACTGGGAGACAGTGGACGTAGCCCAGATGCTCCAAGAAGAGGATATGCATCTATCCAGCATGTGCAAACTGCACAGCACAGAGATACAGACATTTGAGGGATCCCAGGAAGAAATACTTTACAGTGTTCTCTTCCTGCTGGCACCCCATGTAGTTTGGGCAGACCAGGACATCAGTTTGAATGCCAAGCACAGGATCCCTTCCCTCTCCCCAACCCTACAGGAGACAGAGAGGCAGATTCTCACATGGGATGTGGTGCTCCAAGCCACCAAGTCTCCTTGTGCTTCAGGTCTATGGAGAAAAACATATGTGATCAGAGCCAGAGCCAGCCTTAAAACTCAGCTCATCCTTCTCCCATGCTCAGCACATCAGCCAGCTCTTTCAGCTGATGTGGGGACATCAGCTGCTGCCAACAGAGACAGAGAAGAGATGGAGTAGGTAGAGGACTAAGGAAGGGAAGAGGGAAGTGCTGAGGCTTTTGTCATTCATGAGAAAAAGGTCTGAGTACAGAGCAGATTTCCTGTCCCAATACCAGTAGCAGCTGGCTGGTCTCTTTGGATGCAGTCACCTGAAAATTCTGTTGGAGTCATAGGACAAGACAGACGACAACAGACAGGAATGGGGTCATTTGGCATTATCTGAATGGGGAAAGAGTGCAGCTGCCTCTGTGTCAGGCAAGAAGGGGAGGAGGGATGCTAGAGACCCAAAAGTGTCTTTTTCATCCCACCAACTGCTTCTCATTTTGGCTTTGACATGAATTTGCCATGCAGACTTGGCAGGCTCATGCTCTCTCCTTTCTCTGACTGCAAAATTATTTAAGCAGATTCACATTGCTAATATGTAGGGGAATTAGAGAGTATCAGCAATGGCTTCTGAGTTAAGATAGGAAGTGTCAGGTATAAGCTGAACCCAGAAATGCAGCTCTCTGTGAATATTTCTGAGGCAACTTGTCAGTAGGGTGTTTCTAATCCTTTTACCAAACAGATTCTTTTATAAACTTGGGAATTTTTTTTTGTCTATTTCTCTCTGACCCTAATAAATCTTAATTCCCACAACTTGCGAGTGTTGACTTTCCAAGAAAAACATCAATGGCACTCTATCACCACCCTCCACGTTCCCGAGGCAGCTGCTGGAGGCAAGTTGTCTCATTTTCTTATGTAGATGAAGAAAAGAGATTTTTAGAGCCAACCACTGACTCTGGGAAGGAGGCACTGCCTGTGCCAGGAGGAGCAATGCTCCCACCGCCAGTCCCCAACACTGACAGAGTTCAGCTGTTCCGTGATAAAAAATAAGGCGCTCCCTCTCCAGGCACTTTGCATTTCAATGAATAATTTTTCACCCAACTACATCCCAGCCTGCTTTGATTATGTGCACTCCATATATTGACACAATAACACAGAGTTGAGGAATAGAGGATCTATCCCACAAGGGGAATTGCAACCCCTAAAGCCCCAAGCCTTCAGCCTGAGTGGTTTTGTTCAATGTTATTATGCTGTATTGGGATGAGACGATGGCAGAAAGAGTCGTTATTTGATATTTACATAACATTACATGGAGCAACTTCAGATTTTTCTTTTCTTCAAAGTGCGTGAAATGGGTTAAACAACAGGATGACAGAGCTGTTGGCAGAACCAATTTGACAAGAGGAGAATTCCAAGTGAGTGACAGTTCAATGGCCCCTGGATGAGAGAATTCTGTGTTTCATCCACGAGGAAGTAGGGGCGGGAAGGAGGTACAGTCCATAACCATATGGGGCAATGCACTGCCTAATGCATACACGTGTGGGTGTGCTGCTGGCTTTCAGCAGATAAGGCTGCTGGCCACTGAGTAACAATGCCCTGAGGAACAGAGTGGGAATACAAAAGGTCTGTACTGGCACCTTTACTGCCCTTATCACCCTGGTGTTGGAGGAGAGGATTGTGGCTGGTTTTGGTAGATGATCTAATTCATTGGGGGCATCTGGAGTTTGCCCCATTATCAAATGCTGAGAGCCAGTGGAGGGGAAGAATTGTGCATGAATCACCATTTTGCACTTTTATTTCCTCCTGATTACACTGCCCAAGGCTGGAGACAAGCAAGAGCCACTGCTGGCTGATGAAGAAGCATTGTGCCCTGTCTGGTAGGGTACAGCCAAGGGAGAAATTGTTCTGTATTCATGCAAACTGTTTCTTTTCCACCTCACCTGTCCTGCTGATGGACTGGCCACACTGCTCATGTCCCCAGCCTACATTGCAACTCAAGCCACCAAAGACATTTTTTAAACATCCAACCTTTGAATGTTGAGCAAAATTTGACCAAATCAGCAAGACTCAAGCGGCTGATTTGAACTAGACACACTTCACAGCTGTCCTGCAGAAACCAAACCTCCTCAGGCAGCCGCTGGACAGCATCTGCTGCGCCTGTGCTCATAAATAAAATAGGTTGGGGCTTGCTGGCTGGGCTGGAAGCCATGTGGCACAGCCCAGTTTGTGTTCTTAGGAATAAACTCCCTCTTTCCAACATGACCAACTATGGGACTGGGGCTGGGCTGGGCTATGCCCTGGTGGTTTTGGCTTGAAGGGTACCAACAGGCCAGCCTGCAGCAGCACGTGCTAAATACCAATGGTTTGAGTTCTGGAGCCTATGCCTGACAGCTGGGTTATAGCACAAACTCAGTGCAGGCTGAGCACCAGTCCTGCAGACAGTCTTTAGCATTGCAGCACTTGGCGTAGCAGTGTCTCATCTCTGCATTCTCGTGATATATCTCACTGTAAGGCCCTCCAGCAAGGAGACTGTGGATGGGAGTGGTCTTTTTAATCTAATGAAATATCCCTTGATGAGAGCTGGGTACCTGGTTCCCACAGCTCCATGTGTGTCTGTGCTGGATTAGGGTGACACACGTCTGTCCATATGTTGAAACTATGCATTTCCTAGAAACCTTCTGCCACAGAGAATTAGGGAAAAGCTATGACATGGGGGAAGGGGAATAGATAGGCTTGTTTGACAGTTAATAAAACAATGAAATATACTTTGTGTGTCCCTGAGCTTCTAGGGACATACCAGCAGCTGCTAATACCATGTCATCTGTTTTTTATTCATGGCACTGCTGGACTGTGGATAGATAATCTCTCTCTATAACTCACTCATTTCTAAGCTTAATGAGAAGCTGTCACAGAGAAACATGCTTCTCGGCCAAAAGTGAACAGTCTGTCTTTCCACTGGGGAAACATGACTCCAGAGTTCCTCAGGCTGCTCAAATCCCAGTAACATTGTCTTTTAATTATATTGAATATTTAGTATTGGAATGCTTGTGTTTCTGTTGCATTTTCCAATATGACTGATAGAACCAGTCCATTCTGTCTCTGTCAGACAGAGGTGCTCCATCCCTCTGATCATCTTCATGGCCTTCCTCTGGACCCACTCCAGCAGGTCCATGTCTTACCTGCACTAAAGGCTTCAGAACTGGATGCAGCACTCCAGGTGAGGTCTCACCATAGGAGAGGAGACGGGCAGAATCACCTCCCTAAACCTGCTGCCCACGGTCCTTGTGATACAGCCCAGACACGGTTGGCTTTCTGGGCTGCAAGTGCACATTGCTGAATCATGCCCACCTTTTCATCCACCAGTATTCCCAAGTCCTTCTCCACAGAGAAGGACTCGCTTTCAATCCCTTCATTCCCCAGTCCATATTGATAATAGGCATTTCCCTGACCCACGTGTAGGATCTTGCACTTGACTCAGTTGAATTTTCAGGAGATTCCTATGGGCTCATTTCTCAAGCTCATCCAGGTCCCTCTGGGTGACATCCCTTCCCTCCAGTGTGTCAACTGCACCACTCAGCTTGGTGTCAAGCTTCCCCCAGGCTACAGGATATTCTCCCCAGAAGCCCTCTTCCTCCTCCTCCCATCCTGTGGCCAAAACATGCCCATAACATATCAGTATCATCACTAACCTGTTTGACAATGACTGTGGATGGTGTTAGGAGGCATCAAAATGGGTTTTGCATGTCACCTTGTGTAGCAAAGCCTTTCTCTGTGTCACCTGCATCTTAGCTCTTTTTCCTCTCTAGCACTGAGGCTGTCTCCCAAGAGCAGATCCCAGCCTGCTTCCTCAGTGGGCACATCAGCCCATGTTAGTGGGCTCATGCTAA
The DNA here is from genome assembly GCA_013390005.1 of Calyptomena viridis. NCBI lineage: Eukaryota > Metazoa > Chordata > Aves > Passeriformes > Eurylaimidae > Calyptomena > Calyptomena viridis. The sequence continues at coordinate 311,249 of WEIV01016269.1, read as the reverse complement.
TACAAACTCATCCAATAAATACATCAAAGAGCTGTGAAACTCTGGGGGTTTTGACACTGAGTCAGTGTGACTCACCCCTTATGCAGCCTCCCCTCCCCATCCCTGCTTGCCTTTAGTGCTTGTTGTGCTCCTTTGTTATTCAGGGAAGTTGCCATCATGTCTGATTGGGAAGAGACACCTATACTGAGTGCACCTGTATATAGTGTCTCTGTAGAGAGAGAACTGGAGTGCATGGAAGAGAGACTCATCCCCTGTGGTTAATTTGTCACTGCTGTGAGTGCTCCTGAAAATAGAGCCAAGGAGATAAAGACAGAGCTTGGGTGTTGTGTGCACTGAAGTTTTCTTGGTCTAGCTCTCTCTAGCATAGGTTGTGCCTGCAGTCTTGGGTGTGGAAAGGGCTCTTTAAGCAATGCAGGGAAACATCCCTAGAAGTGTCAGCCAGTTGTGATCCCATACAGATCTTCTTGCATTGCCTTTGGTGCTTTTTCATAATCTTTCTTGGTGGCAAGTTCAAGTCACAGAGCTGCTACTGAGACTCAGCTCTTTCCCTACCACCTCCTGACACCACTAATAAAGCTCTCACTTTCTTCTGAGTCATTATTTAAACAAACTTCAGCTGTTTTGGAGGAGAGGGAAGGAATGAGTTCACTGCTTCAAGCCTGCAGGATCTGAGGTTGCAGGGAAGCCTTGGCCATGTGCTTGCTGTGCTCCTTACTTCTGAGGCTTTGTGGATCCAGGACATCAGGCAGCATCTCAGACAAACCCAGGAGCAGGGAAGGGTGTCTAGGTCATTCTGCTAATAAGGAGGCAGGCCCTAAGGAATCCACTTCTGCTGTCCTGCCTCTCCAAGAGGGAAGGGAGTGCGTCCAAGTAAGTCAGAGTTGACTTCACAGAAGAGTTAGTTGCCCACTCCACAGAGGATCAGGAATCTGCTGGACAATGTTTTGGTGCCATCATGCCTGACAAGTAGATCCAGTGACCCAGTACTGAGGTATTAAATTTTGTGGAAAGTGTCATGCTTGCAAGTGCAGAAAGTCCAGGCTGCAAAGTTTTGCTTGTTCCAGGCTGGAGTAGAAATTTGGGAGTATAGTTAGGGGTCTAGAGCTGTGAAAGCACTTGGCTCACTGCCATGCAGAGAAGCCTCAGGGACAGGGTTTGCTAATAAATGGCTGGTGTGTGTGCCCACAGGAGTGTGGGTCCTTCAGCTCTTCCTCCTGGCAGGGGTAAATGCCCACCAGGAGCAGGCTCTTCTCCCCCAGGGCCACAGTTCCAGTGTGTTGGGACCACAACCCAGTCCCTGCTGATTTCTCTGGTAACAACAGCAGATGATTTACAGTGCACTGTTCTTCACATCTTCCTGCAAGGAGGGTCCTGTAGTGGGAGGGAGCACCTGGGGACTCCCTGACTGAATAATGCTGCTCTGACAGCTCACCCACCAGCAAAGCATATTCAGCTTTCACGGCTCCAGCTGAAGGATTTCTGCTGGTGTTCCCTGTCCCAAACTCAGGCCATCCAGCTGCAGCTCTGACATGCTTTGCAAGCTGTGTTTTGTGATAGAGGTTACATGGAAAATTCCAGGAAGGTGTGGGTAAGAAGAAGATGAGCAGCAGATGCAGAAAGGTCTCCACAGCTGCCTGGGCAGTTCACAGGGCACCACAGTCCAGCTCTGCATCATTGAGGACAGTTCAGTTCAGTTTCTAATCTGAATACCACCTGTTATCCTGATTTATTCCTGTGGGATGCACAAGCTATCTTGCTGCCTGTCCAGTCATATCGAATGCAGAAGGTGCTGGGCCCACTTCCTATTGATTTCCCTGCTCTCAGACACCAGTCTTCATCTTTTTCAATGTGCCTGGGACAGAAGTTTTATTAATGCAAAATGAATATCCCTTTGGAAAATGAAGTCCAGAAATTAATAATGAATTAAAACAACTTGCCACAGGCACTGCTAATAAGCTCTTTGTCTGCACAGCTCACATGAAAGGAGGTCATTGCTCAGTCGTTCCCATTGCGAATGGCAAGAAGATTAACCGTTCACATCGAGCGCGTGGGTTTCCCCTGAGACATCGGGACAGGCTGCAGCTCAGCTTGTGCCTGGCTGGGTTTTCCTGCCTTATCCCTGCTGTGCAAGTTTGTCTTGAGGAGCCTCAGCTGCCTGGAGAAGAGTCAGGCAGCTTCCTCCTGTCTCCTCCAAAGACTCAGGTTGCCCGTGTATGTTGGGAGGACGCAGGCGTCACCTCACTGTAAAGCAAAATAACCTTGCAGAGCTTAAGGGTAGAGAGGAAAGTAATCTTGAAGGGGACTAGCAAGGCTTAACTTCACTGCCATAAGCCTCTTCAGGGACTCTGGCCCAGTAACTAACCTGGCACTGCTCCAGTGCTGGGTCTGCATCTATTGTTCTTTTCCCTTATCTTGCAAGGCAAAGGGTTATCTTGCCTTATCTGCTACCACAGGCTTTGGAGGAAGCCCTGCAACAAGGGCACTGGAGATTGTGCCCCTGCTGAACCCTGGGGGTAGGAATGGGGCTGTGCTGGGAGAGGAGCATCTTCTACTGGGCAGTAGAGAAGGAAAAGCTGTCACACCATGCTGACCACCTCTCCATGGCTTTTACAGCCAGGTCTCATTCAGCAGAAATAAGGAAGCAGCACATTGCACTTACCCATCTTGCCTGGGAAGGGTGGCTGAAGGCAGGTGCTTTTGGGTGCTGCTCCTCACTCGATAGCTGGGGCTGGATGCAGCAGTGCATGGGGTGAGGGACAGTGGGCATTACTTCTCCATGAAGTGTCTCAACAGCAGAAGGGGATTTTCCCCCTTATCCAGTGTCCCCTGTGGTAGTTCTGGCTGACTGGAGCAGAGGGACCCATCACTTCCCCATGTCCACAGGCAGCCAGTTACACATCAGCTGTTTACTGCTCTGTTCTGCTTTCTTGTGAAATATGAAAGCTCAACCTATTCCTTCCAAGTGCTTAACCTAGGCTTGGGAAAATACTGCTGTGTATGAGGCATGCTGTTTTACCACCCTTTCCCACCCTTGCCCTCCCAGGTGGGACACCTAGCCAGGCTGGCTGGTGGCTCACTCCCTTGTTTGGCAGCACAATTGCTCGTTTATCAAATAACTGAGTCACCCCAGAGCACTGGGTGTCAGGCAGTGACAGCCACACAGCGCTGAGCCTGGAATAGACTCGAGGATGGGAATGCCTGGATTCATCTCCATCAACTTCCCCTACTTTGGCCTTGGCCACAGGGAGTTCAGTCCTGGCATGCTTTCCTACCCCTCCTCTTGTGGTAGTGCTGGTTTGGGAAGAAACTCCTTTCTGGTGCAGAGAGGGTTTGGCCCAATCAGGAGAGAAAGGATCTGGGAGGTTTGAGCTGGGTCGAGGGAAAAGCAAAGCTTCAAAGTGCACATTGAGAGGCTCAAACCCCGCTTCCTCTCTCTCCCTTAAAAGTTTGTGCATATTTGTCTGTTGTTAAGCTGAAAACTCATCCAACACCCCCCAGTAGGCAGCTGCACTGAGCCTGTGTATCTCTGAATTCACCTGGCAGTCTTAACATCCTCTTTGTCACAGTATCTGTATATATCATAAGTCAAACTGTAGCATGTCCTTAAAATGTTCTGGCACAGAGAGCTTCATCTTATAGGAGACAGGGATGCTGCAAATGTCCATCTCACCCAGAACAATGCTAGGACAGAAGTATCTGAGGAGTCTCCAAAAAGACTGAGGTACCTGGTGTGCTCTTCGCTTAGGTCCTTGAAGGAACTCAGTGGGACATGGGACCTGACCATGGCCTCAGGCCTGGTCTGCTTATCTCTGAGAACCATTTGGGAGCTGGTTCAGGAGTAAAAGTCAATGCAACCACAGTGAAGTCATAGCAGAGACTCCAACAGTTGTGTCTGAGAAGTCTGACTTGGGAATTAAAATGAAGCTGGTTGCATCCCACCTATTTGTTATCTGCCAAGCTGTTCTTCCTACACAGCAACTTCTTTTGTATTCAGAGGTTGTTTTAAGCCAGTGCTGCATGTAGGCACAACCATTTCTTCTTTCTTTGCTGGCATGACCTAGAAACCCCCTGAGCACTGGGTGTCCAGAGGGGCAGTTTGAACATTGCTATAACTGCACTAGGACAGAGCAGGAAGAATGGGTAACACTTACGTGAATGCCAGGGAAATGTGGTTCAAGTTTGTCTTAGCTGCATTAGATACTCTGATAGTACTGGGTTTGGGACATTTTTTGAGATATTGAGAGTCCTATGAATTTGTTTGAGAAATCAGGTTTTTTCCAAGACAAGCTGTGTTTGTGTTTATAGGACAGAGCAGTCGATTAGGACAGCAGAGTTCTCACTTCTCTTCCATCCATTTTCCGCACAGCATCATCATTTCACCTCCATTTAACAAGAGGTTCATGTCTGGGGTAACTGACTCAGCTGCTTGGCAGACTCATTGGGGCAGTTGAGCCTGCAGACAGTTTTATTTTCACTGAGGTTTGCAGTATAGAGATTTGTAGACCAAACCTTTATAAGCAGTCACTAGGGAACATTGTTGGGATCTCTGACCCGAGCTGTGCCAGTGCTGCTGTAACTAGTGCAGCTCTGGGATCTGGGGCAATTACAGGATGCAGCTACCTGGATCCTTTGAAAACCCTGTTTCCTACCAGTGACCATCAGGATAAGAGCTGTATCATGGCCAAGGCTTCAGAAGTCTGGTCACAAACACAGGAGCTCAGCAGAGTTGGTGAAAATTTATAGAGGCAGGAAACACATTAGAGTTAAAGGTTTTGTGGAAAAGGTAGTAATGTACCATTCTGTTTCTCTGAGCTTAGCTTCCACGCTCTTACAAAGGGTATTTTGAATGTGTGTCCTACTTTCCTGCCTTTCCTTCCAAGTGCCTAAATTTGAGTACATATCCTTATCTCTATATGACAAGCAATAGTGAATGGGAAACTATTTTTTTCTGTCATTTACTTCTCATTTGGTCCTGTCACATCCTATCTTTTGACACCATGTATTTTCTTAGTGTTATGAGCATATATCTGTGCTGTGTGTGAGAGAGTGGGTGTCTGAAATGTGTTTGCAAAGGTCCTTGATAAAAAGCTTTAACAACTAAAATTATCAGAGAGGCAGAAGGGAGCTGGTCTGATAGATCCACACTGGCAAGCAGCAGGTCATCCATCTGCAGAGACATTAAGTGCTGAATAGAACAGAATTGCTAGGTTTTTAGTATTTACCTAGGAAGGAAACTACTGCACATTTCAAGGAGCTAATGTTCCTTGCAGATTTAGCTTGAACACCAGAGGGAACATAAAAGCAACAGCTGTGGAGTATCTTCAACAATAGTGTTTTCCTCCACAAGCACAGTGCAGTTCTATCCAAGTTCTCCTCATTAATCACTTTCTTTCTTGTTTTTCAGCCAAAGCTTTTGGCCAAGGAGTTGCTTGACTTGGTGGCATCTCATTTCAACCTGAAGGAGAAGGAGTACTTTGGAATTGCATTCACAGATGAAACGTAAGTGTGAGAAATCAAAGACCTAAATGGTGACTCCTAGATCACAAAAATCTTGGTGGGTTTGTCCTAAGCAAAACAACCAGCATAGAAACACTGTGTACAGCAAGGTCTTAGACCAAGACCTAGGGAGGCATGGACCTGGACTTGTTTAGCCTGGAGAAGAGGAGGATCAGAGGTGAACTTTTCACTCTCTACAACTCCCTGAAAGAAGGTTTAGGCAGTTGGGGGTCGGGCTCTCCTCCCAAGCAACCAGCAACAAGAGGACATAGTTTTAAGCTGCACCAGGGGAGGGTTAGGTTGGACATTAGGAAGAATTTCTTCACAGAAAGAGTGATTAGATATCAGAAGGGGCTGCCCAGGGAGTGGTGGAGTCACCATCCCTGGTGGTGTTTAAGGAAAGACTGGACATGGCACTCAGTGCCCTGGTCTGGGTGACACAGTGATGTTGGGTCACAGGTTGGACCCAATGAACCTCAGAGGTCTTTTCCAACCTAATCGATTGTGTGCTTATGTGGAACATAATTTAATATTAATTTAAAATCAATTTAAAATTAAAATTTTAATCCATTTTTTCACTCAAGCAGAGCTTAAAAGTAATGTTATCTTATTTCAAGGAAAGGAAAAAAAACAACCTCTCAAAATTACTATTTCTGATGTTTTAGATCGCAGATTAGAGTTTCTTAAAAATAAAAAGAAAGTGTGGGAAAGGAAGAGATTGCAAAGTTTAACTTGAATTAAAAGCATTTTTAAACATAAAATTTCCATCACAGAAAGAATTTGACCTTACCAGGAATCATACAGCAGCCTCATGGCTGAGCTAAACCAAAGGATGGGACCCTGACACTGCAGTCGCTTCACTTACCTCAATGTTGGTTGTTTTTCTTGAGCCTGAGCTCCCAGAGTCCTCAAATTGCTACAAAATTTGAGGTTTTGTCTCAAGACAGGCTATATCTACCCCATGATTAAACAGCAAGAATAAAACTAGTGCTGGAGAAACATTAAAGGTCTGCCAAAGGCTATGATTAATCCTAAACTCTGACTCCTCAGTGCTACTGCACAGTCCCTGCTACATTTTTCCAGCTTTCTGTTTTCTCTCAGGAGTCACACTCGGCATATGGACTGTGTCTTGTATGTACACCCTCCATATTCCACATTGATTTGCAAAAGGTTTTTTCTTTGTGTGTTAATCAGGAAGAGGCTTCCCACGCCTATATAATTTTAAAAACCCAAGATTTTTAAGTCAGTGTTGTGTCCCCAGAACAGCAGGGTCATCAGTATTGCTGTCATGAGCCAGTTCCGCTCTCCTGCTGAAGTGGCAGGGAAATGTAAATCATCTATTGGAATAATGATTCAGGATTGGGTAATCAGAGGCTGCTGGATAATTGCACAAACATATCTGCATTCATCTCAGCAGCGATCACCCCTCTAAAGTCAATTCTTTGGCAAGCACCTGCCTTGGATAGCCTGAGGCCATCTCAGGACACAGCTCCCAGGATAGAGGAACATTCAACATCAGGCACGTGCAGAAGCAGTAATCCCAGAATCCATCCCAACTCACTGGTATGAGCAGCTCAGCACAGTAGGAGATCTCCAACCCAACACAAATTAATGAGACTGGTCCTCCAAGGAGGAACAGCAGGAGACACTGGGCATTTATAAAGCAGTCTTATTTCTTGTTGGAGAGAGCAAGTTATTCAGTGGGTGCTGCCTGAGGGGCACAGGAAAGCCATGCAGGGAAGCCAAAGCACACTAGGAGATAAAAATGTTCCCTTAACAGCACAGGTGAGAAACCAGACACGTGTCAGACTGCAACCAGAGAGCAGCTGAGCAAGTCCCAGCTCTCAGCTCAGCTGTGCGGGCACGGGGCTCCCCTGGGAGTGCAAGGGAAGCTAATGAGGAGGTGTCAGCAATTAGAGAGAGCCCAGCCTCCCCTGGGGCCTCTGGGTTTAACTCTGAATGGTGTGAGCAAAGATCTGAGTTAGCAATGGGAGGAAGCTCAAGAAGCTGACAGAGGCTGCCAAGGAAGAGTTCAAAGATACACAGTGAATGTAGATGGATGTGTGCTGTTCAGGCAGGGTTTCAAAGGTTTAGGCATCTGCTCTCTTGGTCACCTTCAGATATGTAGTCAAGATGGAGCAGGGTGCATTTTAGGACATCCTCATCCAGCCCACGTGAAAGGTTTGGGGACATCATTAAATCAAGGAAATGCAACCCAGGAACAAGCCAGTAAGTCCAAGCTGATCTAAGGCTGGTGTGCAGCCCTTCTGCTGTCCCATAGTGACTCTGACATTTGCACTGAGGCTTCTTCAGTGCTGTGAAAATAACCCTGACTAAAGTATTTCCTCTTCAGTTGAATAGAGTTGGTACAAACAATAATTGTTTTATTTGACTGAACACAACCAACAGAATATACCTGGGGCCTTGGACAGGGTCTTGGAAATAGATGTCCCATGTCAACTTGAGAAAATAAACTGGGCTGTCTGTGTGACAGATCTTAACCTGCAATGTAAAATGGAAGTTTAAAAAATCCCTTTTCTTCAAAAAGTAGTAAAAACAACCACCTAATGTGTGTTTGCAGGGCACCTAACGCAGCCCTTTAGCTGATACAGACCAGACATGTAAAAATCCCATTAATTCTATGACACAGGCCTTCAGGGACTTCCTTCTCTTCACTCTCCACTGAGTTTCCATGTGTCTTACTTGAAAGGAACTCATAACCAACGAAAACAGAACAAGCCTGGTTCACAAATGTAGTCTGGGGTTGGCTAAATTGCAAGTTTAGAAAGAAGAAAAGCCACTAAAGTATTAAATCAATTCTTCTATTTAAGAGTAAAATCGCTATGAGAGTAATTTATTTAGAAATTATTTGGACTGGGGATTTCCACTCATTAGTTGTGCTCTATCATGACAACCTTAGAAGAAAATCAATAGGAACAACCTTTGCGTTGGCAACTTAATAGTTTCTTGTGATAATATAGGGTCATTACTGCATTCAGCGTGACTAAAATTAGATTGTCAGACTATTATGGAGGGGAGAATAACGCCTTCTATTTTAATGATCATAGGAACACTTTATGGTGAGCCATTAACTGTGGGAGAGCACAGGTCAAAAGGGTGTCCCTGTACAGCACGTGGGGCCACGCTTCAGAGGAAGCCAGAAGAGCAATATGCTGGTTGATTAAAATTGAAAAGGAGTGGGGAAAGGGCTTTTTTTCAGTTCAGCTGGTTATGAATCTCCGCTAACCGCCCTTTCCCTTGGCATCAGTTCCTCCAGCACTCACTGAGAGCAAGTGGTCAGGATTACCCTTCTGTTCACTGCAGGCTCCCCATCTGGGCCATGGGCAGGTTTTCCACATCCTTTACTTGTCCTTAGACATACGTCACCTCTTCCAGGAATAGTTACCAACTTTTGTACCCCACAGCTCCCCCTCTCCATGGGTCCAACCAAAAGCCAACTCAAACCCTTTTGCTCCCTCACCAGAGAAGAACATGCAGAAAATCTTCAGCTTATTAATACGTAGGATAAAAACTACGCAAGGAATTAAGACCTCCATGTTACATATGTGCTAACAACTGTACTGACATGATAAGGCAATGATAGAGGGTGCCCTTGCTTAGCAAAAGACCCTATGGCCAAGGGGATGGCAAGGGCACAGCAGGGTACCATCCGTTCCTGGAGTACTCTCTCCTCCCTGGGAACTGGGGGGGAAGCCTATTTCCACCCTCCAGGTGTGTGGCAGAGCCAAAATGAGGGAGCAGGTGTCCCATGACCTGGTTGAACAGCTGGTCCGGTGGAGGATGAAGCAGTCAGAATAATGTCCTGCTCTGGCACTAGACCAGTTTCTTTATCAACACTCTTTTCCAAAATCTGTATAGTTAAACTCATACAGCTCCTTGAGCTTCTCAGCCCCTTCAAAAGTACTTCTTAATTGAGAAAAGCTGTGACCTTGAAGGGCTTTTCGGTTCTACTGTGATTGATGGAAATGTAAAATAGTTTATATGGTTCCTATTATATGAATTGTTCTTTTTCAATGTCCATTCAGTTCAAAGTGAGTTTGACACTGAAGGGGTTTGAGTCAGTTTATTGGTCCAAAGACCTTTATAAAACAAATCAGTGTGGATCCACTTTTCAGAAAACTGGACACAACCCAGTAAAACTGTATAAACAGAACCACCTGGAGGCAAAGTACTCATTGATGTACCACAATTTACTGATAAAAGAAAACAGAACTACTGCACATAATCAACAATATGGACCCTGGGCATGAAAATCCATACTCAGTCTGTAATCTAAATGGACCCAGTTTCTTTTCCTAAAAGCAATTATGTGGTTGTTATTGACACACCAGTTTAACTGCCAACATGAGTCCAACCAAGAGAGGAAAATGATCTGGCTTCCAATATTCAACCTCCCTGTAGGTCCCCCGAAACTGTTTGCACCATTACTTGTGAATACACTGATATAAGTACCCAGAGGAACAAATCAGTGGTGATAATGAAACAAAAGCTACTTTGTGTCTCTAAATTGAACCATGAAGGAAGTCCAGCTAGACATGCATGTATGAATGGGATCCCAGTGCAAGCTAAACTGGTTCATGAAAACTGTCAGATTACTACATGCCTAGGGTTATATGCCCATACTTTTCTCTGTTTTACATGGGATTGTGCTCCATGAATAGTTCTGCTGACGACAGGAGGACAGCTTCCAGAGCAAAGTGTTTTGTGGTGTATCGGCATCAGAGTTTGGCTCCCCAAAAGACCACATTCACAGGCAGATGCCAGTGACTGCTCACTGCTGCTGTTCTCTACATGCCACACATCCACACTTGAAAACAAGGAGTTAGGTGACAGTCTGCAGTGCAGAAGCCCTCAATGATGAAAGATTGTAAGTAGTATTCGAGTACAGTGACCAGTTAGCTCCTGGCAGGGATTTAAGTGACCTTCCTCCTCTGAAGGAGCTTTGGATTTAAGCTCCATGCAGATAAGAGTAATGAAACTCTTCAACCTAAAATCTCAGTGGCAATTAAATGTGTTATTCAGTGCACATAACCATGTACGTGTGGGACATAGATGTGCAACCTGGTACACATACAAATATGCATGTAGTCATTTTGTACTGATTATATCAACCAGTTTCTTCAGTTAAAATGCAGTGAGAATGAAAAGTCATTTCAAAGTAAGAAATACCTTGAAGTGATTTATTGTGCTGTGCACCATGGCTTCTCAACCCTTCCTTGTGCATGTTAGGCAAACCCAGACATTGCTGTTGAATAAACATAGAGGTAGACAGTAAGTCCATTGTCAACAACTCGGCCTCAGAGGGAACTGGTGTGTAACACCATCAGCTGCTGCATTGGTGATACAAATGGAACTGGACAGGTTCGGGATAGGATGTTAGGCTTAGTGTGGATTTTCCTTGCTCTGACAGTGTTTTGCACTGTGGCCTACATGGTTAAACAGTCTGGTTGTACCTTGGCTAGGAATGGGTGAGCATGGCTAGTTTCAATTCCCTTGTGTACTGAGGCCTTCATAGCTAATTTCAGCCTTCCCGAGTCCTGTTAAAAGAAACATAACAGCACTGCAGTACAAAACAGAGAAAAGGACAGATTCCAAGAAGTTGGATGTAGCTGGAAATGTAGACACCTCTAATTTTTGGGTGCCCAGTCTGAGAATCTTTCAATGGGGCTTATTTTCTGACAGCCTAGAGCATCTTCTCCTAAACCCAAATCTTTTTAAAGTACACATCTGGGGTGAACAATAGGGAATGATGCAGGGATCCCATACTAGCACTGGGCGGCTGCATCCCAGCAGCAGAAATGATGGAAGGAGACTCCATTGTGCTGCCTACCCAGCTATGCAGCCTGCCCAGAGCAAGACCAGTTAGTCCCTACACACAGCCCAGTTAACACGGCCATACTCACCCTGATCCCAGCATTGTCCCAGGCTGGGCAGATTTGCCCTCAGCCCATGTACTGCAATGGAGACGTGAAGTGATCAGTTGGCTTGAAAACCTGCATTGTATCACCAGTAGTCACACTGCCAGTAAGTCTATGCCCCTAATGCACTGTTCAGGCTGCCCTGTATCTAGAGGGGAAAAACATACAGAAAAACTTTATTTTAAAATTTTATGTAGAGAAAAAAACTGTCTAAAAGTTAAAATATCTTGGACATAAATACACAGGTGTTTGGAGCAGGGGATAAAACAGGCTTTGGTCCTTTTGTACACCAAAAGATGTCCAGGGTGAGTTTGAAAAGTCCCTGACTCCTCATGTAGCACTTGCGTCTCACCGAGACTCAGTTCTCTTGCCAAACAGATGAAAATGCTTCTTAAACTGAATACCTGATTTCTCTATGGCAAAATTTCAGTAGAGATGCTTTATAGATGTCTGATCCTGAACCCACAGGAGTGGTGAGTGGAGCTCACCAGTAATTTTCAATTCCTTAGTGCAAAGCATCATGCTGTGCTGAGGTGAGCACACACGATGTCCCAGCTGGTCTCCAGGACAGCCTGGAGCTGCCTGGGCTGGAAAGTCCCTGAGCTGTCCATCCTCTTCTGCACCTAGGAAAGCCAGGGCAGTGGTACAGAAATTTTGGTTGAACCCAGGTGATTCAAAGCCTCTTGAAACTGCTGATTTCCACTTTATTTATTTTTTTAGGAAAGATGGAGTGAGGAGCTGTAAATCCAGTAAAATTGCTACAGGGATGTCATTGCTTATTTTCCATAGGAACTTCTCAGTTGACCAAAATGCCACTATGGAGGAACAGGCAGACCTCTGTGAAAGCTGAGTGTGTTTGCTGACAGGGTACATTGCTAAGGCTTATGGCAATTCTAAAAGTTAATTTAATGGGGCTTTTTTAAAACCAAGCTCTTCTTTTGCCTTTTTTTTTTTTTCATTTTCAGTGGAATGAAGAATTATTCTTGAGGATTAGGATGAGCTGGTGAATAGGCACTGGAATAAAGCTCAGGACATCTGAGTTCCTGTAGCCTTCCCCCTGTCAGGGCTTGCCGAGGAGTGAGTGTGCCCCTGCACTCCCAGGGGATGGCTGAGGGAATCGGAGGACAAAGAAGGTGCTGGCAGCTCTCCATGGTTACATATAATATAAGTTTATTCACTCCAGGGGCAACAGGCCACCTGGAGGGTCCAAGCTTATCAGTGATAACCAGGGAAAGCGCCCTTCCCATTTCCGGCCCCTGGTTCTTATAGGGGCTCCAGCCAAGGGGAAGGGAGGACAAGGGAAGGGGACAAACCATCTGGGATGAGGGGTAGAGATATAACAGAACATACCAAGTAACAGAACAATAATATACATGTATTTCTATAACATAGAAATACATGCTAATCACACATTACAACAAGTTATTTTTTGCTTTATTTGCTGCAAGATTCTCCCCCAAATCACTTCAATTCTCTCCCCCCTTTCTTGTCTAGACAGCAGAGTACTGAAGGCAAGGGCTGCCTCTCCCTCTGGGTGAAATCTGGTCTTACTGAAATCAATAAGAAAAAGCTCACAGGATGAAGTCCTAGCATCACTGAAGGCAGTGGCAAATTTCTGGCCAGCTTCAGTGAGGTCTGAATTTTACCCTAGGTATCTCCACAGCACCTAATTTAACAGGGCCTTTATCTCAGCTGGGGAGTGAGATGCCCCTGTAATACAAATAATGGTATTTATAAAGTATCTCTCACACATACACACACAGCACTCTACAATGTGGGGTACATGAAAAAGAACAGAGCTCCTGCCCAGGAAAGCTTCCAGCAGCAAGGCACGAATGGATAAATTACAGCAGAAAATAACAACGACAGGTACCATCTAGGCAAAAGAAAAGCAGTATGTGGTAATTGGAGCTGGAACGCTTCACAGAGCAGCTGTTTTTCAAGAGCTCTCTGAAGAAGGAAAAATGAGGGATGGGCAAACCTAGAAAGGCTATTGCAGGCATGTGGGTGGTAAATAAACTCTCTGAGGCTGTAGAGTCAGGTTTAGCCTTGAGTGAAATACTACAGGTGTCGTGGAAACTCTTAACCGTAAGGATTTCTAATTAAAATCTTGACAGACTTTTAATGATACAACTGCTCCAGGGGCTTGTAATAAAAAGGTGAAGCTTATAACATTTTGGGCTGTCCTGCCTGCTCAGTGCTGCCAGCTTTCACCCTGACAGATTGAACTTTAGCAGTTCGATTCCCAGACTGAAATGCTGCCAGGATGATATCGCCTTCACTCCTCAAACATTTACTGTGTGTTTTTCAAATATCACGCAATAGTCAAGGGCAAATAGCAGGTGCTTCAGCTCATATTTTGTAACACCTCAGACCTCATTGCCACGAGGAGCGAGAAACCTCTTTGATGCCAGGCTCAAAACTGTCTCTTCTCTTGCCAGGGGACACTTGAACTGGCTTCAGCTGGACCGCCGGGTGCTGGAACATGACTTCCCCAAAAAGTCAGGACCAGTTGTTTTGTACTTTTGTGTCAGGTAAGTGTGTGCTGGTGAGCCCTTCCCATGGGATATAGCTGGGGACAACCTGTTCCCCAGAGACCAGGAAATGAGGCTGTTGGTTTCTCACTTTGTAGAAATACCTGTGGACAACAAACAAACACTTCTGCAGAAGTTTCTTTTGAGCTCTTTGTCTTTGAAAACTTTTCCCCCACATGTGTAAACAAGTAGTAGCCACACTAACACCCATAGTTGCCCACAGAGAAATGTTGTATGAAGACAAGACGAAATGCTATGTTTTTACACTATTACCTGTGGGCTTTGAAGTGAAAAGTCCAAGCTTGGTAGGGCTGAAGAACAAAGACCTCTTTCTGCCAGAACAACCCACTTGAGCCAGCAACCTGGAGGGAAAATACTTGCCTCCTCACCAGCAAGCCATCCATTTCCTCTGGATTGTGCCCAGGGTATGCGTTCTGTCAGGGACTAAATTAATCCCTGTACAGCTCTGCCATATTCACCTACTGAACAAAGTGCTCCAGTGAATTACCACAAATCACAAACAATGGCATTTTACAGCAGCCAATTGGCTTCTCATGGCTGGACCAGACTAGAAGGGTTTTAATGAAGATTATGGTAGTTTGGGAGCTTCAAATGTCATCTGGGATTTTTACAAGGAACTGTTAGTGTTTGGAAGCTTCCAGTGCTCTTTTTCACACACTGTCTTTGCATCCAAGTGAGATATATTCTGAGAAGACAAATTTGCTCTTGAAGCTTTGAAACACCCAGAGAGGAGCCAGGGGGTGGGATGGCATATGTACAAAATTAAGTTGAGGGTTTTGACTTATTTTTAATGGATCACTCATGTCTAGAACAAGCCAGTGCAGTGTTACTGTGTCTTTTTCTGTTAGGCTTTCCACTCCAGTGTTATATTACATCTGACATCACTCTCATTCATTCCATAGTACCCACAAAAAATGAAGACCTACTTTTGAGTTTCTTCCCCTGAGTGAAGCTTTTTTATTCCTACAGAGTGATTGCCATTCATTTAACTTCCATTATAAGGGAGGCTTCTCAAGAGAAGAGGTTCTTTGTTCTGTTTTGTTCCCATATTTAGTGGTGGATGGCCCCATGAGTCCAAAATTTGCCTGCTGTCTCTCAAGAGAAGAGTCTACATTAGTCTACATTTTGAATGCTTCAAACTGTAAGGGTAGAGGAGAGCTGAACAGCTCCAGTGTGTAAGATCCAGATCCACCTGTGCTTAGAATTAACAAAACTGTTGATACTCATTAAGAACATTTCAACTCTGTTATCAAACATGTTGTCTAGGGGCCAAATTGAGGAGTCTTTGCTAGTACAGGGATCCCATGGAAAGCAAAGCTCTGGCTGAATAAGAGCTAAATGCAGGTTTTAGGAGTGGAACTGTTAAATGTGTGAAAGCTGGTGCTACTGAACCACTCTCATATTCATTTCAAAGACCACTCAACAAGCATAAATATTGCCATCTGTATTGTTTTATGGAAGTTGGCAGCACAGTAGAGACCAGTCATTCTAGCAGGATCTCAGCCAAGAGACATCCTAGGATATGGATCCATAAAACAGTTACTGAATGAGTGACCCCTCCTGTTCTGGAATCACAATCCACAGGGAAAAAACTCAGCATTCAGTGTCTGACAAGTGCACGTGTGAAAGCCAGACACTCTGGGCTTATGCTCTTATTGGTGGCAGTAATGAGGGATTGTCACACTGAGTTACAATTTGGATTGGAGTGGAAGGCCAGATGCTTCCAAAGTTAGGAATGGGCATTAACTTACCATGGCTTTTCTACTGCTTATTTCCCCTGTGGATGTCAGATGCTGGCAGAAGTTGAAAAAGTTTCCCAGCACATAAAGAGTTCCCATGTCCGTCCCCAAATCTGATCTGAGCAGAAGGCAATTGAAGAAACTGACTCCAGCCATATGGCTGAAGTTGGAAAGGCCCCACATATCTGTTACCCAGTGGTTTCAGTTCTGGCTTGGGAACTCAAACAAGGGCTAAAAGAAAGGTTGTGTAAAGACCCACCCATATACAGAGTTCTATTTTCATAATCTGGAGGTGTGCAGCAGCTTGCAGAGCCATCCATTAACACACCATAAAAAGAATGCTCTCTCTCCCCTCCTGCCATCAGCTGGAAAGCAGAGCAGAGATAATTAGTGCTGTACCATACCTAATCACAAATGTGTTAATTTTAAGGGACTGGGTGCCCATGACACTTACTATATCATTGGTAAAGGCTTGCCTGTGTTTGCAGATACCTTCTTGCATTACCTCTCCCAAGAATTGCAGCTGACAAAGCTTAGGTTGGTGCTGGGGGTCTTAATTGTGGAGACAGTAATACAAGTAACTGGATGTGCCAGATGCTCATGACACAGAAATCTGTTTACTGCATCAGGATTCAGTAATGGTGTGGGTTTTTCCCTCTAGTCAAAGTAAATGTACAATTCAATCACACTGCGTAACTACTGAAGAGATGAACCCTCAGGCAAGAACAGTAAATGGTAGTTTGTGAAGAGGAGAAACTGCAGTGGAACCATTTTCACCTTTTATGTGACCATCAGATTGTTTTTACCCTTAGCATTCCTGCAGCAATATTGATGGGCATGCCCACCAAAGATGCCACAGATTTTAGCTTGCACTTTAAAGTATATTTAAAGGGAAGCCTGCCTTCTTAAGAAAAGGCTTCTTGGAAGAACCATGCTGAAAATAGCAAGTTTCACAAGCTTTGCAGTGTGAAATTCTCCTTTTTTTAAATCTCTGTAGCACTGCTGAAGCTTTGTCTTTTGACACACATTTCCTTGGGGTTTGACATTGTTGAACACTGATCTCCAGTGTCTTTACTCTCTTCTGTAATCAAAGACCAGAAATTTCACAGCACTGTGTCAAAGAAGGAGGATTTTAGAAGGATGTTTTTAGCATTAGTTTGTAAGAAATTGCTTCTGCCCTTGTATATTTACACAGATACTGAAGCCTCCTTGTCTTCATGTTGTCATCTAGTGCTTCTCTGGGAGCTTTCCACTGAGAACAACATAGGAACCTAGGAAGCCATCACTGTTGGGCTGTGAACTGTTGGGCAGCTGTGAACTGCCCTGTGGCTATTGTGCAATATAATTTTATATGACTCTGCTAATACCTGTTTACATAGCTCTAAAGCCACACATGACAGCAAGAGGGAGTGCCGTGTGTCATGCAGGGGAGGTGGGATGTCTGGCAACAGGGTGGGAGTGATAGTAGTTCTCATCTTCCCTGAATGGCTTTCTGTAGCCCTAGTCTCTTGGTTGTTGGTGAAATTTATTCCCTTCCTTAGAGGGTTTACAATGCCAGTAAACCAAATCAGATGACAGTCACCTCTGAAGTCCACGAGAAGCAAAGGATGGGGATAAAGGAAAGAGGGATCGCTTGATCAGTTGATTTTACAGAAGTGTTTTGAGACCAGAAGAGAACAGAGAGCTGTGTGGTAAAGGCCAGGAACCTAAGTACAGTGTGGAGATCAGAGGTAAACAGAGCTAGCAGGAGTTCAGATAAAGGTTGTTATACTCTTGGAAGGGAAGCAAGCATTTTGCTCAGACTCATACAGACAGAAGAAAGGCAAAGTTACTCCCTTTGTCTAAAACTTTGAGGTGAGAGAGGACCAGAGCATAGACATGCTGTTTGTTCATGGAAAGCAAAGTTGGCCAGGCTTTGCAGTGAGTTCTCATTCTCAAATAATGGCCTTGTGAGATTAGCAATCCTTAGCAAGGGAACCACCAGCATGAGTCTGATCTTTTTATCTTCTGGATGTTTGTCATGCTGTTAATTTATATGAACAAGCTTAGCAAATAAAATTCACTCCACTGGTGGATCTTTTCCCAGGAATGAATATATTTGTTCTCAGGCTAGCTCCACCAGCTAAACAGTGACAATTCACTGCAGAAGTCGTCACACTAAATCAAAATATTTCTCATGTGGAAAGGCTTTTCTTTCAGAAAGGCATGGAACAAAATGTGAAATAAATCCTCAAATACACTATGGGGCAGAGTTTGTCTCTATGGCCCAGCAGTATTCCCACAAAGGAATGCCTGTGTTCAGCAACATCTGGCATGTGTTCATATGTACTGGCTAGGCTGAAGTCAGCATGGGAGCCCGTGAGGGCTCAGGACTCTCAATATTGAGGCCAGAGATTTTGCCAGGTTACCACAGTTACTGCAGAACAAAGTGGCCCTAAATAAGAGACCGGCACTGAAACACAGAGTGCAAAGCTCATGGGTGTCAGTGCTCCCTTTAACCTGCTCTGTGTGCACTGGCAGTGGCCCAGGTCCAAGGCAGGTGGGACAGATGTCTGAGATGAGACTCACCACACCAAACTTGAGATGATTGCCTGGCAGACAGCTCAGTGTCAGGGCTAATTAGTGCAGCCTCCTTGTGTAACCACTGGAAAGAAATAGGCACTTTTCAGGAACAATTCAACCACCTTATTTGAGATGACTGCTTTGGAATTCAGCAAATTGCAGGCTAAAATACCTGTCTCTTCTCTGACCCCAGACCCCTGCTCAGATGTAGGCATTTACATCATAGCTACATCTTTTCACCTGATGAATCCTGTGTGCATCAAGGGCAATCTGTAAATTTCAAATTATTATTTCAAGCAGGTTGGCACAGCCAAGGTTGAGGAAGCATTTCCCATCTACAAGGTTTTGCCTGACTACCTAAATGGAATTGGACCAGATTTCAGCTGTTAATGAGGCCTTAGGCTATTTTAGTCTTTCAGCCCTCCTTTATAGCTAGTTTTTAAACCTGTATTGCATTGGAAAAGGACTAATGCTAAAAATTAAAGAAGCAGGAGGCCATTTGGGAACAGTTGACCCAGGAAGAAAGAGAAACAGTGGTTGTGCATAGGGCTAGATGAACCTTAGAACTTGTCACCGAAACACATTGCTGCCTCTAACATAGGCCAGAGATGTGTTGGGTGCAGATCATAGCATCTTGCTCCCAACTTCCCAGACTCACTCACATGGTGATTCCAGCACACCATGGCTGTGTGTGCCACTCACATCCACTCAACTTTGCTTCTCTCCAAGAAATCAGATTAGGGGTGGTGATGACAGCAACCTGCCATGGCAGGAAGAGCTGAACAGAACTACACTAAATTAACCAGAGCAATTTATTTGTCTCACACACAATGGGCTGTGTTTCTCCTGCCACAGTTTTCTCCATCAGAGAGGGGTATGTGGTGCTCCAATACTTTGCTCAAGGCAGGGAATGAGGAATCGCCAGCTCCTATCTCTCCCCTCTGAGGAGGGAGAAGGAGCAGACAGACAGCCCTCTTTCTGCCCTGTGGTGTGAGACAGGTTTACAGGAACTGAAGGGAGAGGCACAAGGAGATACATCAAATTTACAGCCAGGAGGAGGGAGAGGAATGGCAGAATCTTTTTTCACCCAAGGTTTCATTACACCTGTTAGCACACAGAAGTTGCTGGGGGAAAATCACATATACATGAATTGCTCTGCTGCTCTGCTCTTCCCTGGTCAGCTGCAGTCCCCTCTGCATGGAGAGCTGCAAGGAGGGCAGTGCTGAACCCCAACGTGCCGTGGAGCTTGATCATCTGAGGAGAGTTCAGGGAACTGCCCTGAGATTTTTCAGCACCTTGGGGTGCTCCATCCTCATTCTCATGGCTAGCTGTCTCTTCCCAGAGCTTCTTCCAGCTGTGCTGTGTTCCTCACCTGCTGTCAGTAGTACAGTAGTACTGAGCCAGAAATTTCCTGCACTAGGTAATTCATGCTACATATAAGGGGAGACGAAGAGCCATGTCCTGCTCGTATTATATCTCTACATCTTCATGCATTGCCAGGGTGCTGTAGAAAAAACAGAATATTAAACCTGCATAATCAACCCAGCCCAACCAAGCTGCTTTCATGGGTTCCTGTGAGCTGGTCTGTCTATGAAGTCCATGCCATAACCCAGATCTCTTTGCACAGCACATGTTTCACTGGTTGGTGTGCACCAGCTGCATGTACTCTTAAGCAGGAAGATCCCAAAAGCCGGCAGCCCTGCAACTCCCCTCCTCCCAGCCAGCCACAGGGTATAAATACAGCCACTCAGACCTTGTTTGTGCAGGAAGACAAGGCTCCCTGCAGACAATTTATTGCAGCCTTCCCAAGGTGGCCCCCTGCTCTGCTCACCCAGGGGAAGGTGTAATAAATTGCCTGCGGGGAGGTTTTGCTCCTCTGAGTCTTTTTAGAGATATGAGAAACTTCTGTCCAGTTGGAAGATTTACTTGTGTGAAAACCGACCTTTGCTTGAGGAAGGGAACTAATGGGGCTCTGCTACTTAGCACACAGCTCTGAGCTAAGTCATCCATTACACACACATCTTAATAGCAGTCTGGCTCTTGAGTCCAATAACATCATTTCTGTTTTCTGCTTAACTAGGAATATATTTGTATAAGTGAGCAGTGTTGAGAGAAGGGGATAAGTTGTTTTTCCTTTCCATTCAGCCACCCGCGGGGAAGGAAAAGCCAGCATCCTGAAAATTCATTGTTTTGAGCCACATTTTGAATGTGTTGATGCTGGCAGCATTGTCTTGTCTAATTTTGGGAAGCATTTAGACAGCATGATAGGTACCACGCAGAAATGATGGATGCTGTCAGTGTAGGATTTGTACCTAATTTGGATCAAGCAGCCGTAACTGTGTCAGTGCCTACACACGGACTCTCTGACTGGGTCAAAGTCATGCAGACATTGTTTCCATTTTCACTGCAATTTGTATGTTTGTACCTTATGCCGGTGGGTGTGATGTGTTGTCACCAGTGGAGCAACAGAAAGGTCTGCTATGAGGGGTCTCATCAAAGCATTGAACAAGAGGTAGAGTCAGTGAGTAAATAAACCTCGTGCCAGCTTTCACAGCCAAATCATACCTTTGTGTAGTGGTGGCAACACATGGAACAGCTGGAGAGACTTCTATTCCTAAAATGGTCCAAAATCCTTGGATGAAAGATCCTCTCAAGATACTGAAGGATGGTGTTTTGCAAGACAGTGCACCCAGCAAGTTACCTCTAATAGCCAAGATGTGACTCTAAGCAAGGACCAAAGAGCAGGAAAGGGCTGTGCTGATTCTCAGAAGGTTGAGGGGCAATTCCCCTGATGATTGAGGGAGAGGAGGGGAGGGAGGCAGCATGCTGCTGTGGTCCGGTCACTGCTCACACCTCCCTCTTGGGACAGATAACCACATCATGGCAAGCCAAGAGGAGCTGCAACAGCTTTTGTACAAAAATTAACACATCTTTCTGTACAAAGATGCACTTCTCCTGCAAGCCAAACTAAGATCCACAGGACACTGCAGGGGTGGAACGATTTGCAGACTATACTGAGGTGCATTGCTGCTTTTACAGTTTGGGCAGGCCTGGTTCCCCATCTAGGGAGGGGGCAGAGGATCTGCTGTACTGAAGTCAGTGCTTTTGGTTGATGCTGTAACCAACCATCAGGGAGAAACGTACCTGCATTACCACCTTGATTCCTTCCCTTCTCTATGTTGATTCTAGAGCACTTTGTAGTTTGCAAAGACTCTGAGGATATACAGCCTGGAAGAGACAAAGAGAGATGGTCTCTATATGTCCCAAAGCAGATCCCTAAGTATTTTGTACATGGAGATGAGGCAAAAGAATGAGCAAATATCTCCAAAACACATAGTTTTCCAAGGGTTCAATGGGCCAACGTCTTAGACACTGAGAAAAATGGATTGGCAGTGGGTAAAGTAGATTGGCAGCTTCATAGTACAGTGCAGCTGGTGGGAAAAAAAGAGAGAACAGGCTCAGGTTAAACAGCTTTTTATTAAATAGCTAATAGGTTAGTACTTAAATATCCACAGCTTTTTATTTTGTTAGCTGCAGTTCCCTGTATTCCTGAAATTACATTCACCTCCAGTTCTGTGTCTTCCCTGCAGTGAGCTAAAAGTTGACACACTGAGTCCTATCCCCTGCATACCAAACCCAGGTGCTGGATGAGAGGGGCCTGAGCACAGGCACAGGGGACAGGACATTGGATCTGAACCAAAATGAATGCAGAAAGGGAGGTAAATTGAGCTTTTTAGCTGATTTTCATTCCTGACTGATTACTTAACAGGCCAACTATTTAGCATGAGCATTGTCTGCTTTAAGTATCAGCACACAGAAGTGTGCACCCACGACTATTAGCAAACAGGACTGGAACATAAAAGGAGCTGTGCAGCGTGTGCTGCTCAGAATACTCATTTAGCATGAGACAGTGGACATAATGACACCTGCATTTAAGTCCATTATGCCGATGCATGTGATTTTTCTTTTCCTTGTTAGCAAATGGCCTCATATTTTTCAAATTATCTTCTGAGGTTCTGAATGAAATGGTGAGGAATAATGAGCCAGACCCCAGGATGGATGAAGCAGAAAAGGGGTATTCTCCTTTACCGATTGC
The DNA here is from genome assembly GCA_013390005.1 of Calyptomena viridis. NCBI lineage: Eukaryota > Metazoa > Chordata > Aves > Passeriformes > Eurylaimidae > Calyptomena > Calyptomena viridis. The sequence goes on along the minus strand of WEIV01016269.1, from coordinate 288,862 downwards.
TTTGTAACAACAAAATAAGGGGCAGTCCATTACCAGAGCCACCAAGCCCTGCTGACAGCTCTGACTGGAGTCAGCCAGCTGACAAAGATGTGGACAGACGTCTTTTGGACTAGCTGGTTCCCAACAGAGTCAAATTTCACAAGAAGTAAGATGATATCACTGCATCAGGACAGATATGTACCTGAAGTGGTCAAGATATCCGTTTGCTGTGATCATGTTTCAAAATATCATTATGTTGAGGATCACAGAGAAATATTTTTACCACTTGGCAGGTTCTACTTGGAAGAAAACACATGGACTTGTGCTCTCAAATGCAACAACAGTCTTATCTGCCCAGTCAGCGACTCAGCTGCTCAGATCCGGGTCCCTGCAGGGTGATAGATGGCCAAATTCAGGCTGATGGGATATGTCCAGGGTTGTGTGTAAGTTAGAGGCAATGCTAAATATTTTTTATTTGACCATTTCTTTTGGTGTGTGCAGACCAGGAGTGCTGCTCATTTTTGCTCTCACTGTCCACACAAGCACTCTACCAGCTCAAGTGCTTGACAGTCCTGAGGTCTCCTCACTGCAAGGACAAAGCACTAGCACCTTCCCAACACTGCTAAGTTTGCCCATCTTTTTTTGTACACACACAACTGGATTCACATATGAGACCGACAGAAGCAATCAGAGATTCTCCATCTCCTGAATAACCAGTAATCAAACTGGTGAGTCCAGGACCCAGTCAGACATTTCTCCGTGCTGCAAGTCAGTGGTGGATGGGCCTGTGTGTAATTCAAGGCAGATAGGACAGTAGTGCCAGTTTCCCATCACCCAAGAATCAGGAGTTTCCACAGGCACCACTGTGAGTCTGTGCTTGGCTGGTTACAATGGGAATTGCCATTCATCACAGCATGAGGGGGCTTAACCTGTCTCAGAGCTCGTTGTCAGTTAACCAACGCTTAATAGTGAGCAATCTGATCAGATTGAGGCATGTCCTCGCAGCTAAAAAGCTTTAAACGTTTCAGATGCAGCAGCTTCTGAAGGCTTCGAAGACACTTTCTGCAGTCCTCATTATAATTTCCCTGCTGCTTAGAGGGAGCAGACAAGATAGGCACTTTGTGTTCATTATCAAGTGTAATATTCACTGGTCTATTTAATTAATGCTTATAAAATGTACTCGATGAATTATAAGTTAGTGGGGCTGGGGAGGGAGGGGAGAATGCAGAAATAGATTAACATTGGTTGATCTTTTAAACTTTCTCAAAAATTATTTCTTTGGTTTTTACATTGAAGAAGTCTTGTGAGGTGTCTCTCCTTCCTACAGACAGCTAATTTCTTACAGCCACCGTTGCTGACTATCAAGGAATCTTTCGTAGGAGCTGCTGGAGGCAAAGCTGTTCTCTGGCTGTGTTGCAAGAGATGCAAGTAATGGAGCAGAGAGGTTGAACACATTGTACTCCCTGTTTCTCTGTCCAGCCCATCCACTATATCCTGGATACATCAGCTTCACAGAGGAATGCTGCTCTCAGGGCAATCCTCAACAGAGTAACCCCTTGAAACGGATGATCTTGAAACATATAGTAAAAAAGGGTTCATAAGCTCCACAGGCAAAACAGACAGAGGGGGGCAGAGGGGGGAGGGGTATTTGCTAAACACGGCACAACAGCCCAAGTAGTTAAATGATTTTCTGGAGGTCATGAAAGAAACCTGTGTCCGAGTTGGGAATTTAGCCCAGGTTTTTGTGTTTGTTTCAGAAGCTGGATGCTTCTGCCTGCCTCCTTAGTCACTGCCATTGGTCATTGTAAAGTGTGGTTTCCTTCACCATATTTGGAAAAGGTGGTAACAGGAGATCTGACAGAGATTCACCATCAGTGCAAAAAAAAACAGGTCTTTCCTTCCCCTTCTTGTTGTTACAGCACCAACTGTGGATTCAGGGGAGTCTACTCCAGTTCGGGTTTTCTGAGTTTGCCGCACAGAAAATCCCATAAGAGTTCCTTTTGCAAATCTGTTTTCTTTTAGGTAGCACCAATTTCCTGGTGCACATGTTTCGCATTTGTCTGGGTGCATGTGTGAGAGCCAGTAGCTCCTCATCTCACTCTCCACTCTGGAGATCGCTTGAGAACGGGGTTTTCTTTGTGAGGATGAAGTATCATGTGCAGGCTGTGTGCTCTGAGAGACTCAATTTTGTACAGAAAACGATCTGTGTAGGTGTCCATGTGGAAAGCCTTGGGAAAGCTCCTTGCAGCCTTAAGAAATGCAATATTGCCCTCTAGTGATGATGAGGATAGGCTCGTTTGATGTAGCGAAACAAAAAGCGTTTTGGCTAACCTCCACTGGGATTCAAAATGGAATGTTCTTGTTTTCTTCTGATCTTGGAATTAAAGACCCTACCATCATAATTCGGAGAACACTGGTAGTGGTGATAAGCAGAGAAGGTCGTTCAGGAATCACAGAATGTGTAAAATTAGCATTATTCTTCATGAATTCAGCAGTTGGAAAGCCAGCTGCACTCAGAGAGCAGATCTAGTAAGAAGGTTCCTTTTTTAATGCAGAATTTTTTGCATCTCTAAAGATTAGTATATTTTTATTTGAGGGGGGAAAAAAAAGAGAGAGAGAGGCAGTTTCAAGGACAGAAGATGTAACACTGTGGAAACAAGAAAAAAATAAGAAAAAGTCTAGTCTTTGTGCTTCATCATCTCTACATTCAGATGTTGTGAGTTTGAGGGGTTGGGGTTTGGGGGGTTTTTTTGGTTGGTTGAGGGTTTTTATGTTTGGTTGTTTTTTTATTTGAGTTTTATTTTTATTTCTCATTTGAACTCTTCTGGAAGGGGAGCAGGAGGGGTAATACAGGAGTCCTTCAGCAGATGAGCAAAATGTTTCTCTCACTTTAGTATGCAAGGAGTTGTTTCTGTCTGTAAGGAAATAGAGTGTTTTGAAGACCCATCAGAAGACACTTAGGAGCACTATGAAGCTTTGGCCTTTGCCCCTAAGAAGGTTACATTTAAGGCCCTCGCTTCTGCAAATAGCTCAGTGTGGACAATCCCTCCAGTGCTTGTGTGAAGCCCCAGGAGCATCCGCAGGTCTCCCGGCTCCACTCCCAGACATCGGGGTCAGGGAGTGAGACTCCTCTGTAACTGGATCCCGCATGTCAACCCAGATTTTTTTAAGGAATTTGGTTTTTTTTTAAGTTCCTGATGCAGACATCGTTTCCCTGACACCTTCCCTATTCTAATTGCCTCTGACAAGGCACAGTAGCACTGGAATTTATGTAAGGAACATTGCTGTCACTGCACTGCAACTTAAAGATCACTACAAAACAGCATGGGCAGACATCTATTTATTTTTCCTTACTTAAAACATTAAGTAAATGCAAAATTCACATTAATCATTCACTGAACCTATCCAGGCTTTCTCTGTTACTACAGGAACACACAGCACACCTGTATATAATGATCAGTCATTAATGTTGACAGTATCCTGAGCTTTTTTCCCCCCAGAAGTTCACAAGGCAGAATTAAGGGCTGGAGTCAATTCAAGCCAGCGCCAAAATTCTGACAGAGTTCATTGCCAAAGGATCAGACCTTTAGAGCAGGCAGGACATGGAGCTTTCAACAAAATTGCAAATATTTGGGGTGATGAACATAATTGCAAATATTTGGAGTGATCGGCCAATGCAAGAGAGTGGATTTTTCTGACACCGAAGATTTGGGCTTTCTTCTGAGTTCTGAAAAGTCATCTTAACTCAAAAAAATCAGATTATTATAATTCCCTTTCGTCTCCAGCATTGCTACTCATAGTATTGGTAAATCGTTCAAGGTTAGTAAATACTGCTGATTACTCACTCAGTGACCATAGCTATAACAGGTAAAAAAGCCTTTATAAAATTTGCTTTACATAGAGCTGAAGGCAACAAGGAAGGAACCCAGAAGTGCATTTCTATCAGTGAATATTTTACAAGATGCAGGTTAACAGCACAGAAATTGTTAGGATAGGTGACAAAGAAATGCCAAAATGTGATGGTGAACAAAGGGGAAGCTTACAAGTAAACAGAATAAAGGATTATCTTGAGCCTAAAAAGAAAACAAAGAGCTATTTAGAAACTAAATCATCCACTCAATGATCCAATTCTTTTGGTATGGCTGGGATGGTGGTGACTGATCACATCCTGGAGTTCCTTCACCACCGCAAAGTGAATAAAGTCCATTTTTAGTACACTCATCATGACTCGGTTGACCACATTTTTCACGTAATAAGTGCATTTCCATGTTTTGTCCTAGTTACCCCTCATTCTTCACCCCTCTTGCTTTCCCTTTCAGGTTCTACATTGAAAGTATCTCCTATCTGAAGGACAATGCCACCATCGAGTTGTTTTTCTTGAATGCCAAGTCCTGCATCTACAAGGTAAGGACTCGGGAAGCTCTGTGTGGCACCAGCGTGGGCTGAGACACCTGGTTCTGCATTTTCTGTCCCAAAATTTACACTGATCACACCTGGACTTGAGACACAACCTTCTCTTCTCCTGACACCCTCCCATATTCCTGTCTCCAGCTGCCCCAACACTTAGCACCAGCTTTCCTGTCAGATTCTGAGGAAAAACACTCCCGAAAGTAACTCTTGTGGTTGGCAGGAAGGAATCTTCACTGTTAAAGTTATAAAGTGGCATTTATTTAGAAGGAAATGTCTGGGTTTGTGTTAAAAACCCGCTCTGGGCTGAGTGGATGTCGTGAGGGTTTCCCGCCCGGAGGGGGCGGCAGAGCGGCGCGGGCGCCATATTCTGTACTGGCCGCTGTGGGCGCGAGCGTGTGTGTGAGGGGGAAAGGTCTGTGAGGGGGAAACATGGCCTATTATGGATTGGAAGGGACCCACAAAGATCTTCGAGTCCAGCTCCTGGCTCTGCACATGACAACCCCAAAAACTGCACCGTGTGCGTGATAACATTGTCCAAACGCATCTTGAAATCTGTCAGTTTTCGTGCCACGACCGCTTCCCTGAGGAGCCTGTTCCAGTGCTCAACTATCCTCTGGGCGAAGAACATTTTCCTAGTACCCCACCTAAACTTCCTCTGACACAGCTTCATGGCAGTCCCTCAGATCCCTGTCACTGGTCACCATAGAAGAGCCCCTCCACTTCCCTCATGAGAAGGGAAGTGCAGATCACCATGAGGTCTCCCCTCAGTCTCCTCCAGGCTGAACAAACCAAATGACCTGAAGTTTGTGGGACAGCAGGGATCTGTGGGCGTATGTGTGAGTGAAGTAAGGGTGTCTGCAGCTGTGCACTGAAGATCCCCTTGTACAGGAACAAGCCATGCACTGAGAAATGTTTTTGTGTCAGGAATTGCCCTCCTTGGTAGGCTACTGAAACACCTGCCTGCTGTTGCTGGCATTGTAGATCAGAGCAGCCCCTTGCAAGGGGGCCGTGTGCCAGAGATAAGGGCATCCTGGCACAGCATCCACTCAGAGGAGTGTCCACAGTGGAGCTATGAACCTGTTCCCTCCAATGCCACAAGCCAAACATACACATGAAAGGGATGGGTCCAGAAAATTAACCAGCCCCAGACCGTGCTGAGGTGGAGATTGGCAGTGTGCAGACTCAGCCAGGTCAGCTGGATGTCTGGAACTGAGAGAGGTTTTTCAGCAGCTGGGATTCCCTGGGAGGATCTCTCCTACCTCCCTCTGTGCTGGCAGAGGCCATTCCCAATGACTCACCTCCATCTGCCAGGAAGGAAGCGGTAGGAAAAGACAGCTGTAGTCAGGGTGCAATTGCACTGCCATCCAACAACCCTTAACACATTCGTGACCTGCTAAGCCATTCCTGAATCTGTAGCCTTGCTTGACACCTATGTGTCCTGAAATGCAGGGACTAACTTTGCATCTTCTAAAAAAATGCAGGGCAGAAGCCAGAAAATGCCTTTTTTCCAGTGCCCAGGAGCAAGGCAGGGCTGCTGAGCTGAGCTGTGCAGCTCTTTGCTCTCCGGCAAGGCTGCAATTAGATGTGCTTAGTCAGCCCTCTCCAGCAATAAGCTCAGTGAGCATCACGTTTTGGTTCCTGGGGAAAGTTCCTTTTTGAAGTATTGCCAGGAAAAGCTTACACGGTTGTTCTTTTTTTGGAGAAAGCTTAATAATAAGAAGAGGGGGAAAAATTAAAGAAAAAAAGTGCCTACAGATCTAGGTTGGTCTATTTTAGTCTGACCTCTTCTGAAACCATTACTTTGCACATTTGAGATGCCATCTCTATCCAAAAATAGCCCTGCTGAATTCCCAGAGTCCCAGGTGAATCTTTCCACATTTGACTTCCAGAGTAAGCCAAGCTCTGCTATTAAAAAAGGCGCTGAGTTTGAAAATTGGGCACAAAGTGTCTTCAAAGACTCAGGGCAAACAACCAGCCAGGATACCTGGAGGATTCCTCTCAGTATAGTGTTGTGGGGAATTCAGTATCTAAACACAGCCAGTGCTCATGATTCCTGCAGCTAGCAGGTGGTGTTGCATGCTCCCAAACCTCGAAAGCTTCCTTGTTGCACCAAGTTTCCTCGTTGGATTTCCCATGGATACCATCACCCCTGGCTCCCCTGCAGCCCAGAAAGAACATACTGTATATGAAATAAGTGTAGTTCCTAACGCTGTGGTAGCATCTCAGACTGTCCCCTGCTGATACTCCAGACATGCATCTTCAAACAATCCCATATACAGGGCTTCCTGAACTGGGAAAGAATAAAACTGAAGCCTGTTTAGTTTGGGGCTGCTGGTCACTGGTTGCCAGGTGGCTCTGTGTTGGGTGCTGTACTCTTCTGGCTGTGCCCACTGCTCCCCTCACCCACCCTGTTGTGTAACAAGGCATCCATGAAGCCACACACCCAAACTCTTGCACAGGACCAGCAAGATGTTGTTGCCCAGAAAGGCTAAGCCACATTTGTACTACCAAATGAGACAGGGCTTGGCATCAGGCACTATCCCTTGATCAGTCAGTCCATTTAATTACTAGCACGTTCTGGCATGGACTCTGGGCTGTGCCAGCTAGCTCTGTCCCAGGCGTTGCTTCAGCACTGTTTAATGATGTACACCTGTTCCCAATAGGCAACACAGTGGTGGAAACCCCATCTGGAACTGGGAGAGGGAAGAAGAGCTATACTGCACCCCATACACCTTGAGGCCAGAGAACAGGCTCTGGCCCACTTCACCTGCTAGTATAAACTTGCCAAGGCATCAACATGTGGTTGCAGAGGCTGGTTTGTCTGTACCATGGCTGGTGCTTCTAGACAGGAGGAAGACCAGGCACTCTGGTTCTACCTTTGGCAATGGGATGTACCTGACCACCCCAGTCTGCAGCTGAATCAACCTCTTGCACCCGCCACTTTCCTTGGCACAGGTTCATCCTTGGTGCAGGTGCTTGCATGAATCAGGCAGTTCAGTTGAAAGAGGAAAGGTGTGTTTGTCACCCGTAGCAGAGCTGCTCTTCACTCCCCAAGGAGTTGTTATGAAAGAGGTGAAGGAATCACTTATTTTAAAAAGCTGGCACTGGTAAAAGCCAAGGACACCTGGATCTTATCCTGTGTTTTGTTCCCTTTGTTTTTGATTTTGCAGTAGACCAGCCAACGCAGCAATTGTGGCTTGTAAATGAGGTGTGGCCATGACTTGGCTGGAGCATGGATCACAGCAGTGATCTATATTTAGATCACTCATTTCTTGCCAGATGAAGTAAAATATTAAAAACAGCAGCTTAAATAAATACAACAGAAAAACCACCACGGGAATGAGCTGAACAGTGACTGAATTTGCTGGGCCATGCACATAGGAAGCAATGTAGGAGTTCTAGCTGCAGAATAAAGATCTAAGCAGTGTCTTGGTAAAAGCCCACCAGCTTCCCAAAAGCAAGGACCAGAGAGTCAGGAAGAGCACACTTGGCCACAAGACTAATGCTCATGCCTCCCATTCCAAGTATCTTTGATGCCAGGTCTGTATCCCACACATTCAAACAGAGCAGTACCTGAACCCCTTGGTTCCATAGCTGCTATCTCAGGCAACAGCAGAAGGATCCTGAGAGGATCTGATGGGACCATCAGTGTCCTTCATGTGACTATGGTGTCCAAGCAAAACCCTCCATGATTGCTTTTGTCAGTAGCAGGATCACTTTTGTCAGTGGCAGGATCCTATAGAATAGAGCAGGGAAGATCTATCAAAAGATTTGTTGTCACAGCACATTCTCAAACCACTCCCAGCCCCAGTGCTCTTGGGGATGGAAGAGACAAAACCAGAGCTCCCATCCTGCACAAGGGAATATGGCTCTTTTTCCTGTGAGTTTACCCTGAGCAAGGACCAGAGGAGTTCTGCGGGGGGCTTTGACAAAACCTCAGTGAAGACAAATTCTCATTTCCTTGCTTCTGTGAGCCAAGGACAAGGCTGTGTTCCCTGATCCTTGCAACTGCCTTCTCCCTACTCCTCCTTTGTCCCACATCCAGTTACGCTTCATTTACCAAGCCATTACACCAAATACTTGGCTTTCTCCACATCTGAGTGGGCAGGTTCTCCCTCCCTTTTGTCTCCAGGAGCACAGGGAATGCTTTGAAGCCTAGCCAAGGGAGAAGACTGGCACTGCAGGCTTTGCCATGCAGTAGCCAGGAGGAGATGTACATCCTTCTTACAGCAGCTCAAACTCAAATCTCTTTTTCTTTCTTGTTTTCTTCACCTTTCAAGGAACTCATTGAGGTGGACAGTGAGGTGGTGTTTGAACTGGCTGCGTACATCTTGCAGGTAAGCACCCACCTTCTCCCTCACGTTGCACTAAATCTTTTGATGTGACAGATCCACAATGGCTGTACAGAAGTACAGGGTTCCCCCAATAGCAGGAGAAAGATGTCTTTATACAGCTTTCATAATTTATACCAAAATGGGTACAGAAGGCTCTCAAACCAGACCTCTCCACAAAGGGTACAGATACAACTGCACAACATTTTGCATACATAAATGTGTATTATGTTTGCACCAACAAAGATATCCAAGACCCTGGGGTATGATGTCCAGTCAGAAAAAAATTTAAGTGATGAATGCAAATTCCTGGGTGAAATACATATGTTCTTCTCCAAACACTTTACTTGCATTTGTTTTCCCAGTGAGACTTGATCCTCTGATAAGCTCCATAAACTTCTACATATGCAACTGTCTGTATTTTCCAATGTGGGCAGAATGGCTTAAAGACATTCCAAAATATTGTCTTTGAAAGGGTCAGAGAGCAAATGACCAGAAGTGTTTGGTAACTGTCTGGTTCCCAAAAAGGAATCTTTCCAGGGTAGCAGAGGCAGGTTTGGGGAAAGTTCCCTTTTTAGGAGCATGACTATGGGAGCGGATCAGATATAATGGTCAGATAATCCTTGTTCCCCTCTCTTATGGTCTAATTTTTGCCATGAAGCTTTGAGGAGCCATGTGAGCAGACAAGCCAACTTGTCAGCCTGCACTAATAAGTAACAATGCACTGCTCTTCTAGAGCATTTGCCATGTTAAAGAAGCAATTAATGCATAGGGATTTGAACCTTCATTAAAATCATTTTATGTAACAAATAAGGAGCAAGAGAGTCAGGATGGGGGACTCAATTAACAGCACATTATAGAAATTACATATTGGCTGTTGGGGAAATGCACATCAAACAATGGGCTCATTGTGAGGAGCAGCAATGGGGTTATGAATCTATTGTCTGCTCATCCTAATGAATAACTTACGTGCTTAGTAACTGTGTAGCCAAATCCAGAGCTGCTGCTGTAAGCCTCGTTGCTGGGATTGTTTCTCACCACAAACACAGGATGTTAAGTGTATTCCTGTAGTAGTTTGATGTGTAACTTAATGAAAAGCGTCAAAACAAGCCACACCTCTGCTCTCCATAACCAGAAATTACTACAACCCGTGTTTGTGACGGGATCCAAGCAAAACAAAAGGAATCATAGTGCATTTTGTTCTACTTCCCGCTGCACCACTTAGGTCAAAGCACTGAAGTAGGAAGAATATACCCTACAAAATTGGTTTTTAAATTCAGCATGCTCACCCCTGTGCAGGCCAGGGCATATCCTTTGGGCTTTGCTCTGTGTTGAACTATAATCATGGCATGCTCGAGGACTCCTTCCTATGAACCAGAGAAGTGCTTGTCTGCCCTTCAGTTCACTTAGAGGAAAATGGGAAGATAGTAAAGGTCTGTCAAAACTCAAGTGATTTATTCTGCAACCTTATTTCAAATTGTTTTATTACCAGAACAAATTAAAGTACCACCAAAGCTCTGAACTTTAGCCCAGCCTCAGGACTGAAACATCACTGGACGTGGGCTGACAGGCTTTGTGGGTAGATGGATGGATGTAAAGGCAAAAGACCTGAACACAAACCCCAGTCCTCTTGGCAGTGGAAACTCCCTCATTGCACAAATTACATTCTTGCATTGTGCTTTCTGTGTAGCTGATGGCAAATGAGGTGCTTTAGCATGAATCATATGAAAGGCATATTGTCTATGGAAATGCAAAATGTGTTAAATCTGTTGAGGAGGGCACTCACCAGATTTTCAGGGTTTGCCAGGTATGCACTAAGACTCAAATACTAATCTAACTCCTGGAGTGCAACATTATCCAGCCCTTTAACATCAGACTGTGATGGTAATAAATAGGAATATCTAGATGCACAAGGGAGCTAAATACTCCCCCAAACACCCAGCAAGGATTTAGAGATACCTTTGTCTTGCATCCCCTTGAAAGCTGACAGTGAGCAAGCTTTTTGAAAGTCTAGGTACTAGAAAAGGGCCAGAATCCTTGTAAAAAAAGCCAGGGGAGTTGCAGTCTCAGAGACTGCAAAGCCACTGAGACTTCAGAGAACTTCTAGTAATGTAGCATTCACACTGACCCCAAAAAATTTAATTACTAGCATTACTTTCTGCAGCTTCTTGGTATCCACTAGCAGAATGAAGAATCATCTGGCCCTGTATTAGGCAAACCTTTTGTTTGTTAATCTGCCGAGCTCACTGCATGTATCATGGCACTTGACATTAGATACTGGTTCCAAAAAATACATGAGGAATCAATTACAACAGGAAATTGCTGCTAAATGAATTTTGCGAATGGAAAATCTTGAACATCTTGAACAGCCATTTTCTTCTGCTTTTTTCTATTTTTAATTATATACTTTTTATTTTTCTTCCTTGTTTTACAGGAGGCAAAGGGAGATTTTTCAAGGTAGGTGAACTTAAAAGTTTTTACCATTGTGAGCTGTGAAAATGAATCTGGTAAGTTCACTGTGTGAGCCATGTGACTCGGTTGTAGCTGTGTAGCAACACGATTCCTTGTGTTAGAAATGCAACACTGTGTGTGCATGGCTAACATAGACATTGTATTTCCTGACATCATTTCTTCACCAAACACAGCCTTTGACCAGAGCATGCCTTGCAAACAGCATTGTTTGTGATTTTGTTGTTGACAAACCTCATTATGTGCTCATGAAGTTCAGGAAATAGACTAGTCTTCAGAAGGAAATTGCTAAGGAAATGACTCTACAATCACTGTTATATCACAGATCCAGCCAGAAGCCACATTAAAATTCCATGATTAATTGATATTTCAGCTCAAATTTGGACAGAGTTCTCAAAATCATAATTTAGATAATTGGTTTTGTTGAACTTCCGCTATCCCTTGAGCCAAATATTCAGACTTACTGTAAGAAATTCAAAGAGGTGACTGTGCTTGGTGTTTCAGAAGACTGTTAATGAAATGTCCATGAATTTTCATTTAAGTTGACAGTATCTGTTATTTATACATAAGTAGCAACCAAAGGTCAGATGGTTGGTTGATGTCTTGCATAAGAAACATGAAAGTTCTTTGTGCGAAGCTCAGGAAAACTGACTATGCTAAAAATTTTGCTTACTCCATATATTACTTCCGCTGACCTGAACATGAGTTCAGCTGGAGGACCACATTGTCCATTATAGTTAGTCTCAAAGATGAAAATAGGAACGGGCAGTGGAGTTGAATTGCCAGATGACCCTAAAGAGATGTCCTAATTTTGTCAACATTGAGATACACTGAGAGAAGATTGTAATGATAGGAGGCTGTGAATAACAGGCAGGATCCACCTTCTGGTGGACTGGGACTTCTAGCCAGCTAAAACTGAGACAAATTAGGGAAAAGGAACAATGCATTGCAGATATCGCCTGTCCATTGTGGAATCTGACATAAAGTAGCCCTTGCAAAAAGGAAGTTTAAGTTCTGCCTTATCATTTCTCAAAACTTTTAACTTGCAAAATCCTGATGTGCATCTGACCACAGAAACACAAGCCCAGTCTTGCTTCATTTTTCAGTTCTGCCTGATTTGGGATAACTCAGCTGTCAGCAGTGTTTATTTAGGGGGTACTGGAGTGCATGTGGCCCTTTGACTTTTCAGTCTGGTTTTCAATGCACTGCCAAGTGCTCAGTCCAGAAGAGTTCAGAGTTTTGCCATCCAGACCTGTGATAAACCACATCTTCCACTGGTTTTGCTATGAAGAAGAATATTTAATGTTTCTCAGAATATCTTGGACATGATAAAAACACATTCGTAAAGTGTACAGTCAGACTGTGAAACACAGAATAGAAAGAAGTCAGATAACTTTGATCAATGGGACTTGAAAGCATTTTATCTTTGGATATCCATTTCCAGACCAGCATCCATGTGCTAAAGGTTGTGTGATGTCCTTTGTAATAAAAGGAATGGTTGAGTTTATTATAGGCCAGAAAGTAATGGAGAATCTTCTCTGAGGGCACAGAAGATACCTCACCCCATGATGTTAACTCCTGCCTCCACATCATCACCATCACCAGTCCCATTAAAACAGCTGAGTTCTTTTCACCCGTGGATCACAGTGGTTTGAAGCAGAAGGGGGAATGCTTACATCGAAGTCAGGCAGAGAAGGGGTGTCATAATAATAATTTGTTGATACTGCCAGGGATCTTAGTTTCTAAATGTGCTTTGTTGACAAAGCAATCTGCCCTACTAATGGAGTTTAAAGCCTGCTCTTGGACAAAAGTAGTAGAATGCTATCTTGACCCTCAGTGGACCAGAAGACTTGGCATCTCCAGGGATGTCTGTCCAGCAGCTCCCCTCTAATGTGCACTGACATAGGTTTATGTGCTGGGTGAGATCCAGGAGCTACTGAAGTCATCATGAGGTCGTTGTGGTCAAGATTTTGCCTGCTGAGATTTGTGGTTATCAGATCAGCAGTGTAGAATCTGGGAGAGAAATCAAGCCTGGGGCCAGCCAGAGAAACTGCAGATGAAGGCAAAAATGTTCTGACTTCTCTTAGGGATGAAGTTAGCTTCAGTGTTTGAAGATAGTTGACGTTGAAATACTGTTTGAAGCAGAAGTGGCTACTCTTTGAAACAGAGAAGCTTTGCAGTTGTGAATGTCTTGTTGCTGAGACTTAATATGTCATGCATGGCAGCATATGTTGTGTGAAGGCTGAACTCTTGAACTCCTGCTTTGTTTTTGAAGAAATAATTTAATTCTAAAGGGTTGCATGCTTGGAACGCAGACTGCAGCTTTCCCACACCTGTCCTGTCTACTGCCACCATCAGATTTATAGCCTGTGAGACAACAAGTTTCTCTCTGGCCCTGATCCGGAAAAGTACATAAGCACTGACTCATTCGTAGTGATGGGAGAATTGCTGTTGCCCATGGGAGCCTTCCTATGACTCACTGCCGATCACCTCAGCTGCTGGGATAGTCAAAGCCAAACTGTCACAATTTCAGCTGCAGGTTGGCACCTGCCCATAGTGGCCGGAGTGTGATTACCTCCAAAGCCCACTGCAGCCAGGTGGAGGATCTGGAGCTGATTCAGGATTCCTGAATGCAGTTGCAAGTCTGCTATTTGGGCCTTGTGGGAGCTTAAAAAACAGAATCAGCCTTACAAACTCTAACAGTCAGTTTTCTATTTGTGAACTGGTGTATCTACAAGGACAGCAGCTCCCAATGCTGTTTTTGAAGAAATCGTCCTATACCTCAGAATAATCACTGTGCTCATAGTACTTCTCTTTCCTTTCCTGAAAAGGAGCTCATGTGCCATTTTAAACACATTCTCCATCCTTTGGTAGGGTATCATAATGCATGAGCCTGTTATCACTGATTCTTGCCACCTTGGCCACCACAATGACTGCCAGTGTTTGGTAAGCCTGGAGAGAACATAATCCAAGTCTCCCTCATCTATCTTGAACAAAGACACCACAATAGCCCTGACAGATCAGTTTAGCACCCGTAGTGAGGAATTCTTCTAAGCTATTTTCCATTTCTAATGTGTGTTTCATTTCAAAAACAAGCTCATCAGACATCCTGAGCTCCTGAACCTGTTTCTTTCAACTAAGGAAAGTGTTTCTCAGTGTTTGCTCAGAGTAGCCTCATCTATCTCTTAGTTCATAAAGATTTGGGCAAAGTGAGATTTAAAATAAAAATGTTTTCTCCTTAAAAAGTTCTTAGTCCTCTGCACTGAAGGGAGTGGTTTTCATTTAAGAGAATCCCCAAACACTTCATCTGACAAGACTTAAATAGGTTTACGTTTAGGCTGACACATACCATTGAATTTAGGACAATTAAGTATCCCTGTTCAGCTGATTCCTGGGCTCAACAAGACACTTAAGATTGGATCTGTGCTTTTCAGCTGCAAACATTTTGACTTCAAAGGCACAGAATCACATGTATGAAGCTCCTAAACTAGCACTCTGCAGACAGACCTAAAAGTTATTAGCTCAAGCTAATCTTGTTCCCAGTTGGGAGCTGAGTCATGCTTGATTGGCAGACCATGGGCAGGACAAATTTCAATTCCTTAGATGAACACAAATCCTACAGGTATGTAGGCCTCTAGGCCTACACAGGGGAATGAACCAGAGTGCCCTGGCTAACTGGGGGGGGAATATAGCATATTGTTAAAATAACTGAGATTATTTTCCCCCTAACTTAATCCTACCAGATTTAGAGTCCAGTACTAAAATCTTTGGGAAACTTACACCAGCTTTGGTTGTAAATGTTTGTAATCCAGTTCTTCAGCCTTAAACAAAATGTATGTCAAAGCAGCTGCAAATAATGTATACTCATCATTTGTCCCACAATTTGGGGAGGGGAAAGAAAAACCCCCGAGTAAAACAAAATCCTGCACTGTTGCAGCTAGCTCCTCATTGCTAGATTTGTTCCAGTTAAGCAGTACGAGACATTTCAAGTGAACTCTTAAGTATCTCCCAGCAACATATGAAAGAATAACAAGGGAGAAAAGCTAGCAGCCAGTTTCCTGTTAAGAAGAATTTCACAATAATTTCAATGTTTGGGCAGATGGTAATCTGACATAGTTTCAGACTTACTTTTCTTTATGTGTAACCAAGTGACATTTAACCAATTAGAATGTATTAAAGGGTTACAAAACACAGGCTGCGTTCTTGCAGCCTAATGGAGAAGGTCCTAAACACTGTACTTCAAACAGTACCATCTAATCTGGGTCTGCATTTCCTCTTGCATTCTTCAGAATGAATTGCCATGCTGAGAAGAGTTGATAGCTTTAACCAGCTTTTTTGTTACTGATCGTTGTTATTACACGTGCTGGAAAATGTATGAATTTCCTGAGACAACTTCACATGTGATCTTGCTCCAAATTATCGCTAGGCCAGTTTGCAAAAACTTGGTTTTCACAAAATGTTTATGATGTGGCTGTGAAGGCCTTTTGCCCGCATGTGTAGTTAAAGATACTAGGAGATGGTGACTAACTTGTTTGGACAATACTCATTAAACAGACAGTACTAGAACTAAGACTAGAACAAGGAGATCCGTTTTCTAGGTCCATTCTTCACTCAGCCTGATTTCTGGCTATCTAACCAGTTTTCAGGAATCCATGCAGATGACTTTTCCAATTCGGTTTTTCATGTTGCAATTCAGTCTTTTAAATATTAAAATTTCCACATAGTACAGGAATAAAGTGGTCTAGGGGACACAGAGAAACTGTGTTTGGAGCCTTTCCCCTACATATTAATAAATCTTTATCAAAAGCACCCTTCTGTATATATATCAACCCTGGAGGTTGGACACTTCCGATTATAAAATAAATGCAGCACAAGTGAGCGGATTAAACAAACACTTTCTAAATCCAGTAATAAAATAAACACTCTCAGATATTTCACTAGAAAGAGCATGAAAGGCAGTAAGTACAAAACCACTTGTGATCCTGCTGGAAACATTTTAAAAATTGAGGGATTTGGTATTTTAAAAGGAACCAAGAGGAAAGTGATCTCATGGCCAGTAATTCAAATTCAACCCCTTTTTTTTGATTTGACATCCTTTTGGGAGTCTAAATTAATTTGTCTTGAGATGAGTCTTGCCAGAAGACTTAGTGAATATATGGACCCTGGAATGAAATAGATTGTTCCTGGAAGTGATTACCTGTCATACATTGGCTCTTTGAGACTGTAAGGCACTACCTTTACAATATTTTCTAGGTACTGAGCAGAAATGTTAATCCCACCTAACAGCATCACGAAGAATGTCTTTTTTTCTGATACTTAAAAGGCTTTATCACAGTGCAAGCAATCTTTGCATCTCACTGACAGAAAAGACAGAGCTGACTGGTGATAGCCCTTTCTTTTATGGGAGCCATTATTGACTCAGACTTTTTCCCAGACTCTCAAAGATCGTTAGTCACCACTAATCTTGCCCTATTTGATAGCTTTCTGGGCTCAGAAAGTCCCTCTTTGGAAATTACTCTGTGTTTCCCAGAAAAGTTTTGGAAATTTCTCAACTTCCTTCTCTGACCAGCCAGCCCCAAAAAATCATCACTTGAGGGCAGTTACTGCTGCTCGTGCTCCAATTGTCCCGAGTTCTATTGTTTTTTTTCCCAAATTTTTCAAAATGCCAAAAGCCTCAGTAAGAGCTGAGTATGCACGTGCTGTGGAGGAGATGGCTCTGGGCAGACCCAGAAAACTCTAAACAGTAACAGCTTGTTT
The DNA here is from genome assembly GCA_013390005.1 of Calyptomena viridis. Classification (NCBI taxonomy): domain Eukaryota; kingdom Metazoa; phylum Chordata; class Aves; order Passeriformes; family Eurylaimidae; genus Calyptomena; species Calyptomena viridis. The sequence goes on along the minus strand of WEIV01016269.1, from coordinate 271,916 downwards.
TTAGTCTGTCAGTCACAGAACAGAGCAGGCAGATCAGCAGATAACACAGAGCAGAGCAGCTTCTTGTTCGGACTTGTGCAGATATTTACCTGCCATGGAAGAATAAATCTGAATAGTCTTTGAACATTCACAATTAGTAGGGAAGAGCTCTCTGGTGGTTAAATGACCATGGGATTTGGGCAGGACTGGTGATCAGACTGGGTGGTTTGTTAAGAGCCTTTGACTTGGTATATGAGGTGCTACTGAGTGGTTTTCTATGTGCTTAGCATGGCAGTGGTTGCCTTAGTAATTTCTTGTAAGTGTTGTTCTACACATCCTCACTCTGCAAAAGTTGTACCTAATTGAGACTTGGGCATCTCTCATAGATTTGTCTTGACAAGAAGTTGTGGTCCTGTTTTAAAACTACTTAATTGATTGTCAGGGAACTACTGTAATAATAAATAATAGATGTCTGTAGACATGCTCAAAATGCCTGCTCCAGGATTTATATCAGTGGTTTACCCTATGGCCCAAACTAGTAATTAACCTGCAGACTCCAATTAAGACAAACCCACCTAGGTCTTGGGCAAAGCCTGCTGCTGGGGTGTGCAAATGGGGAAATACTGTGGGAAGATTTTTACAACTGAAGCAGTATCACCTCTCTACCAGCCACCATACAGACTGTTCCAGAGAGAAGAACAAAACCGAGGGTGACCCGGAACATCCAAGGGCTCCTTGAGTCTTTAGCAGATGTTAGGATGTCTGGTCTACAGCTGGAGGAGCCAAGACTACCTGTGTGCCTGGCTACCAGCCCCATGGGAGAAGCCAGTGGGCTGGGAAATCTGGAACTCTGGAAGAGGTATCTCTCTCCACAGCTCCAGAACAGCTACACTTTTGAGCAGGATAAAGGGATAAAGGCAGAAAAAAACTGCTCTTAAGAAGTAAGCCAATAAACATGAATTCTTTGGCACTCCTCGGTGTCCTGTTTGGCCTTCTTGGCTGTGTATTTCTACCATTTTTCAAGTTAATAGCAGCACTGCCTTCCTTCCCAAGCCTTTGAGGCTTTTTTTCTTTTCATTGTGTGTTTGAAAGTGGGAAGGGAGGCATTTGGGGTTTGTGGGAGAAAATCCCACGGTTTCATTTCATCTGTGAGAATCTGCCTCCCATTTCATGAGCTCTCCCTGCTCCCTGCTGTGCAGTGATGCTGCTCCAGCTGGCCAGTGTGGCCACTGGAGGTTACAAGGAGAAGAATGAGCAAGGTGATTGTGCCTGGTCCCATGGAAAGTTTTGTTTAGCAGGACAAATTCAAGATGGAGTATTATCAGTAAAGATGTGCAAAGACCAGGTCACCAGGCAAGAGGCTAAGAACAACCTGTGATGCTAAGAAAGCAAATCATTATTTCTTGAAGCAATTTGAAAGGCACTAAAGAAAGGTGTTTTATTGAAGCTGAAAGCATCGCTTTCACTTCACTTCCCCTTGGTTTCTTCTGTATATGAACATGTCCATGGGACCCTGTTCAGTAACATGTGACATGGTGGCTTTTATGTCCAGTCACTGATAGGAAGTGCTTCAGCATAACCATCTGGGAGAGCTTCTCTCCAATTTTGATAATAGAGGGAAAAGTTAACTGGGCTGCCATAAAACAAATAAAGAGAGGAGAAAAAGGAAACCCCAGTGCCTTTTGTTAAGAAGGAACAGATGTAGAGCCAGAGCAGCCTGCCAGCTAGGTCAGGTCATATCAAATATTGTGGTTGTTTTCTTGTAGCCTGATCCTCCTTTTGAACTCTCTTTCAGCAATGAGGTTGTAAGGAATGAATTAAAGAAGCTGCCAGCCCTCCCAACACCGGCGCTGAAGGAGCATCCTTCCCTCGCTTACTGGTAATGTATCACTCTGCTCAGCAGCTTTGCAGTGTCTTATGCAGGACCTGACTCTGGCAATAAGAGGTTTGAGAGTGCAAGTGGGATGCAGGGATTCCTGCCTTCTAGCTCTGGGTCAGCCACTGATTCACTGTGTGAGTTAACACAAGTAGAGATACCACCCTGGGCCTCAGTTTCACCATCTGCCCAATGTCTGACCAGAAAACTCCCTGTAAACATGCAGGTGTCCTGATGAAATTGAGAAGCCTAATGTGCCATTTACTTTCCTAGTACTTCGTATCTGTGAAAGAGTTTTCCTGGTTGGAAATGTCAATTTTTTGCACTCTCTGTGTTATTTTGAGTCATTCAGTTTCATCTTGCAAATCCTCTCTGTATGGCACAGCTGAACTACAAGGGATATATTTCTCCTTTTATATGAACTAGGTGATGTTTGGAGGTGGATGTTTGTTTGCTCTGTCTTTATTGCACTGAAAATTAAATCCAGGGTAGGAGCAGGGCCACAATTAAATTTTATATGCCCCACACATAGATTCTTTATGTCACCCTGCATATCCCTTTTATCTGTGCAAATAGGAAAGAATTTGAGGAAAGACTGTTCATTAAAATGGAGATGCTTTCACTTGATTTTCTGCTTGTTGCTCTTTCATGTTTGCCTCTAAAGCATTAGGCTGTAAGCCTGGGGGTTGGAGTGAACTTCTTTATCTGCTACTCCTTTAATTTCTGCATTTCGGTGATCTGAGGATAGCGGGGGAAACAAGTCAGTCATCCACTTCTCCTAGCATTGTTAAAATACTGGAATTAGCTGTACCTCGTATCAGGCCATAGGCAAGCTACTCTGTGAGGTCTCCTCATCACTTTCTGATTACATCAAGCAAGATTTGGAATCCCCAGCTGAAATTGGAATCACTGACACAAAAGCTGCAGTTCATCACAGTGTCTGGGTGTTTCTCTCTAAGAACCAAATCAAATCTTTATGAAAAATTATAAATGTAGGCTGCCATTTCATTGAAGAAGAACGGTCTTCCTCTTTGGAGTGTCTGTTTTCCTTCTCCAAAAACTAATTCATACACTCAAAAGCAGTATATTTCCAGCCAGTTGGTGGCCTGGCTGACTGACAGACTGGGAGCTCAAGCTAAAAGCCATCACAAGAGGGGTGGTGGGAACAAGTAGACATTGACAGGGAAGGCAAATCTGTCCCTTCAGCAGCAACACAGCCTGAGATCTTATTAAAGTGCCCACATAGCAAGAAGAGCTCTGTAAAATGCTTATGCTCAGAATATGAGTATTTGCAGTTATACACAAGGTACCACAATTCTTGCAGCTGTCGTTAATTTTATGGGGAATCTCATGTGACTGAGAACAGCTCAGGTTGGAAAATGGTGTTCCAAGGGGGTAATAAAATCAGAGGCTACAGTCCTGTGACTCCTTTTTGATTTCACATCAATAACCAGGTCTCAGAGACCTGTTGTACATTAGTACATTAGTGGTGTTTTACACCATTAGTGGTGGCTTTTTCCTAAACACCCTCTGAAACACTGAATGCTCTCAAGAAGAGGCTGTTGGTGAATCAGACAAAAAAACCTCTAAAGTACAGATCAAACTTCAGTGATTTAAAGGAACATGTTTTTAAAACTGTATCCTCTGACACTTGTGCATCTTATGCAGGTTATGTACTGGATACAGACTTCATCCTGCCCTTTTCTGTGTACAAGCAGTTTTATGCTGCAGTTCTTCAACATCAGTGCAAACAGTAACAAGCAACTCTCCAACTCTGGAAAGAAACTTTGAAAACATTAGAAGTGGATGGGTAATGGCTGTAGTTAGTTTAAAACAAACAAACAAAAAAACTTTGTACTATGTTTTTATCAGCTGAAATGGCTTAAGAAAGAATGAAATGGATAATCAAGCAAATACTATGATACCTTTGAAAAGATGCTATAATAGGTCTGCATGAAATAATATAACATTTCCATCACACACCATGAAAAAGCCTCATCTATTTCTCCTACCAAATGTAGTAAGATCTGTGGGATGAGTCCTGGGTTCTTAGAACAGCAGTTTGTGCCCTTGTGGAGTCTCCTAGTTCCATACTTTTTGCCTACACTATATTGTCTTCTTGAAGGTTGACAAACATCACAACAAAGCTGAAGGTTGTAATTTTTATATGATCAAGTTGCTCTTTCCAGCTTTCTGCAAGTTCAGAATAATCAGTTCCGCGTCTTGTTCTCAAGCATCTGTTGGCATCAGTGATTACTGGTGAAGCAAAAAAGGGGCTTTTTGGTGCGTTTGTTTGAGTTTCTTTTTCTTTTAAATGAAAGCTGAGCTTCTGGCCCTCACACACAATCCCAGAGCTGGAGCCCTGAGTTTTAATTACTCCTGCCCATGCATGGAAACAACTGTCAGTATTTATTATTTTAGACACAAAACTAATCACGGAGACTGGAGATAACCTTTAGAAAATGTGTTAACTTACTGTGCTCCTTTCCAGCCACTGTCATTGCATTTTATCTCAATTCAGATCCTCCCCAGCAAGCCAGCCCAGTACTGTGTTGTCAGTAAGAAGGAGGAGATGCAACAGCACAAAAGTAGGTGTTAGAATGGGATTTTCAACAGACTGGGGGTAAGATGGACTTCTCCCAGGTTCCCACGGACTTTGAATGTGAACTTGTTTTTAGCAATCTAAAGCACCAGTGATGCTAGAAAATCCACCTCTGAAAATCAATATTCAGTGATTTTCTGAAGTTCGACACAGACCTGAGGCTCTTATCCTGATCTTGGTCCCTTGGCCAAAATGATTCTGGTGGCTTCAGTGGGACAGTGTATGACTGCAAATAAGGACAAAGCAAGTTAGAAAGAGAACAACACTAAGGAACAGCAATGGGTGGACAGCTATTTAAAACAGCTCAATTTGCTGGGAGGAGGAGGAAATAATTACCTTTGAAAATCTGGATCTGATGATGAGAAACTCAGGGCCTGCATTTGTTTGCAAGTTGTCTGCTGGCCAGTTCTGTAAGCTGCTGGGGCAGGAGGGATTTCTTCGTAGTTCTAAAGATCTTTATCAGAGTCCTCTGCTGCAGGATATCATCCACATATTAATTTCTTCAGCTTTGGGGAGAATGTTTTATGAGATGGCAAACAGACAGTAGTGCTTCAGCAGCCCCTGTGTCTCCACTTTAGTTAAGCATCCTCTGCCAGCCCTGCACTGTGAATGGGGTTCTGTGTCACCAACACAGCAACAAGGCAGAGCAGGGGGAGGAGACGTCAGCTGGTGGTCCCAGCAGTGTCCCAGCCCTCTCCCAGCTGTCAGTAGCAGCATGGCAGCCATTCAGGGATGAACAGCTGAAATGTTTATAGGCTTTGCTAATGCTCCTTCTGACCTGTGGATGATTTTGCTTGTTTTCCCTGGCACATGCTGAGCTTAGCCCTCTGTCCCAGAGCTGGAGGCAGAAAGTGACTTCTGTGCTGCATGATACTTCTTGCACAGGGCAGTGGGAAAGAAAAGGAAGTTCAAAGGGCTGTTAGAGGAGGGATTGTCACACAACTGAGGTGGAATTGATCTGACTGTGAACATTTTTTCAGTGTGAATCTTGCTATCTCAGCTGGGTGCCCTCATCTCCCTTTGCTGCCAGTGGAAAGAAGCAACAGTAACCTCCTCCCAAGGAAGCCATCCAAAATACATTGGATGAATCATGCTCTAGAGTACCTGTTTCTTTCCCCAAAGTGTGACTACCCAGTGATACAGAAAAGTGAAAGACAGCAGATCCCTCTCTTAAATATTCATGGCTTAATTGATAATTCAGACTTTACTTTTTTGTCCAAAAGAAATAAGAAACAGGATGATACAGGAAATAAGAAAAAGGATGATGCTTATCTGGGACTTAACATCTGTAGACCTCAAAGCATTACACAAAGGGAGATCATCAGTGCCCTAACAGAGCAATGGAAGCATAGCATTGTCTGCATTTGTTTGGGAGAACTGGGTAGTCGGGACTATCCCACATTTCTGCCATGTGTTATGAACATAAATTTATTCATTCCGCTATTCAGGAAGGCTCCCTGACATCTGATCTGTCCTTTTGAAAGAAATGGACCATTGATTGGCTTCCCTACCCAAGGGGTATGGTCTGGGAATGTATCAATTATTTTATAATAATCATTTGTAAGAAAGCAGAGCACATCTGTAATCACATTAGGTAATCAGCATGTAGGTACATCTATCCTTTCCTTGAATGGCAGCAGTATGAGAGCTTGATGTGTGCAATAAACTGCACAGACTGGAAACCAAAGCTAGGAGTGTTTTCCAGTGGAGAAATTCCATTGTTCTCTGAGAAGTCACTCCTGGTTTGTTCCTGTCTGAGACAGAGGAATTGTATCCACATGTAATCATGGTTTTAAGAGGTAATTTCAAAGGGCTGTAAGCCCTCTCTCTCTATCTTTTTTATTAAGAATGATGTTTTTTGGAGATCTTCCAGTACTGAACACTCATGTAATTCAGTTATTGCTCCAAAAGTAATCCTGTTTATGATAATCATGGCAGGAGACCCAGGCTCTGCCTTCATGTGCACACCCATAACATCTGTGGTACTTGCTTGGATCAGTGCACTGAATATGGTTTCATAGCTGTAGAATTTACAGCTTACATATAATTTTCTAAGCATTAAATTTATTCTGAGAGATTTAATAGAAGAGCTGGACCATTCTTTTACCCATGTCTCAGTCAGTGCCCTGTACCTGCTATGGCCTGCAGGTGGGACATCACTTCACCTTGACCCAAAAAGAGCCCTTTTATCTTTGCAGGATGTGTGGAGGAGGTCAGTTAGGAAGGAAGGAAAACAGTTACTCCAGACAAATGACAGGCCTGTGGGGGAACAGCTGGTCTTGCCAACAATTCAACAGACCATCTCTGAAGTGCTCTGTACTGTCTACGTTGGTGCTTCTCATTCTCTCTCTTTCTCTCTGCATTGCCAGGGATGCATAGTCCTTGGCTCTCCTGTGCCCTTTCTTTCTAAAGGATGTTTTGGCTCCAGAGATTCTAGCTTGCTTTCTAAAAGAAATTCTGTCCTCTCTGGCACAGGGATACATATAGGGAAGACAGCAATGAGAAGACACAGTCATGTCAGCAGGGCTAGTGAAACACTTTGCAGTTTTCCACAGAAGTCCCCTTGGGCATCTCTGAACAGCTGGGATGAGGTCATCTACCAGACCATCCCACACTGCTGTGCTCCTTCACACTGTCTAGCAATGCAAATAGCTTCAATTCTGCCTGGGGAAGGATTACCACATGGTGGACAGCCTTGGTTGCTTTTAAAGGCCCCATTAGGGGCTCCCACTGGACCTGGGAAATGCAGGGAGGGAGGAATGCCAGTTCACATTGCCCTGAACCATATACAGTGTGATGGTATGGGATAGACACTTGGTACTGCTGGAAGCTTATGGGAGGCCAGGTGGGGAGGGCACAAAGAGGGACATAAGAGGGAGTTTAGGTTTCCTTCCTCTTGGGCTGGCAAGGTCTGTACAGTGTCCTTGGTGGTACAACATAAAGAGTGAGAAATTTGGTTTAAACTTGAGGACTTGAGTACTCTCTCCTGCCAGTGTAACAGAGCTCATCCTGTGGGCATTACATTGGATCTTTGGCTGGGACCTTGCTAGCACAGCTCATTGTGTGCATCAAATAGCTCTGGCTCTGTGCTCTCCTGCTGCCCATTCACTGAAGAACAAGGAATGAAATTCTTTAAAAGTCAACTTACAGGTGTCTTTCAAACTGCTGTTTGGGTCATTCTGATCTCTCTTGCAAGCTCCATCTCTATTATGTATCAGAACATGCTCAGAACTGTTCTCTGACACAAAAGCCCACTTGTATGGAACAGCCTCCATGGTTCACTGTGGAATACATGAAGACATGGTTCATGTCTTCTATAGTATATGAAATTATCTTAGTCTCCAAAGCACTGTTGGGAAGGGGGCCTGGCTCATGACAACTCCAGTGCATAGCCAGGAGTTGCCTGAAACCCAAAAGTAAGCAAAGGCACATCAGTACTTTAGCAGGAAAGAGACCCACGTTTGAGTGTCTTGGAAACATCCCCTGCCAATGTTTAACGTGCCAACATTGCCTCTGTGTAGACTAGGAATTCAACTCCCTGCTGTGAGAGATTGCTCCAGAGTACTTCCACTACTTCACCTGCATGTGGTTTTATGCAGTTGGAGTGCAGAGTAATCTGTCTTAGGGCTCTTAGTGGCCACAGATTTCTGACAGTTTTGGGCATCTTTCTGGGGACATAAGTCAGGCAGAGCTTGAGCAGGTCCAGCACAAATCTGTTTTTCCACAATATAATATCATGGACATCATTTGTAGATAAGGAAAGGAATGCAGAGAGGGAAAAGGCTGTACAAGTAGGTACCATGTTTGTAGGAAAAAAGGTTCTTTCAGAAAACCATTTTTATTCTCAGTCTGTGATTCCTGCTTGTTTACCCCAGGCTGCACCAAATCCCCTCATCTAATGGTTTTGCTTGGCATCTTTTGATTTCCTCAGTTGGTAACTGTGTGAACAGAAGTATATGTTCACCTTTTTGCTGGATTCTTAGTCAGTACAATGCCATTATATAAAACATCCAATTTTTTCCTTTCCAGTGAGGATCGAGTCATTGAACATTACAAGAAACTAAATGGTCAGACAAGAGGCCAAGCAATTGTGAAGTAAGTGAAATAATAATGATTTCTTTGTGACCTTTGTTTTATTAGAAAATATTTATACAGAACTGCAAATACAATATATGTTTCCTGTCTCACTTAATGCTTCATTTTCCAGTATTTATGTACTTAATTATTTATTTATGGAAGCTTTTTTTTTTCAGATCATCCTCTCAGCTTCTTAGATATATTATTCTCTTCTGTGTTGTTTTGCAGTTACATGAGCATTGTAGAATCCCTCCCAACATATGGAGTGCATTATTACGCAGTAAAGGTACGTGCTACAAGAAGAGTCACTGAATTAAACTGTTGTTGGAGAGGGAGAGGTACAAATATCCATCCTGCTTTCAGAATACAATACACTGCTACTGAAGTCTCGTTTCACTTCCTGTGGTAGGATAAACTTATTTCAACTGTGTGTGGATGTTTAGTAAACACCACTCCAAAGAGGAAAATCCTGTTCTTGGAGATAAAACTCTTGCAGCCCTATTGTGCTAAATTTTCAGCACACAAGTAGCAGTAAGCTCTGGTGGTGCCAGTGAACCACCACCAAAGAGACAAGCAAGACACATCACTGGCAGACATGGTGTGGAGAGGCTTTTTGTAGTTCCAGGAGGTCAGACTTTTCCCAGCCGGCAGATCCATGAGCAACTACCCAGCCATGACCTGCATTCCACAGCTTCCCTCACATGAGCTGTGTAGATGGATACAGATATTGCACAACTTTTTAATGCCAGATCATTGTCATATACTCTAGTGATAACACATTCTCATTGCCAGACAACTCTCTACTTCTAACTATGTGGATTTCATGGAGGTATTCATCAAATTCCTCATTTCTTTTGTCTAATGATTTATCACCAAAACTTCCAGCCTCATATTATTATTATTATTTCCCTGCTTGACCAGCTGCGTAGGGTTATTTTTTTAAGAAATCAATAAACATGTAAAGAAAGCTAGATCCACACTCCCCAGAGCATATTCCCTCATTTATCATCTCTGAAGTTTTGATGTGTTTCATCTCTGTGCACAGATCGTATGGTTTTTCATACATCTGTAATGTCTTGCACACATGGGATACCATAAAACACAAATATCTGACTGTACGTGTCTCAGGAGATGTGTTTCTAGTCCATTCCTGCTATATACACAAAATAAGGTGTATTATTTTGCAGAAAGCATTAGCCTCATCTTTTCCCCAAGGACAGGATCCTTCCAGCACCTGTTGCATCCAGATCTCTTGAACTACTCTAGATCAAGAAAAATCTGCTGGATTGGGCTGGATGTTCAATCCTGCAAACACTTGAGAGCTCTTTCAGTGAGTTCCCCATGATCAATAAGCAGTAGTGAGCAGCAGTGAGGCAGCAAATATTGCACATAATAAGTTTTGCTTCTGCCTGATGTGGGCATTTTGGTTTTGCTGTGTTTTACCCTGCCATTCTCTATCACATTAACAGAACAGATGTAATTTCGTTGGAGACTCCAGCTCAGTAAATTGCAGAGGCTGGGATCAGATATCAGCCATTACTCCGTAAGGCCATTTTATTGCACACTCAGACACAAAGCAGTTGGGTCCGAGCCTGTCAGACCTTATCACTTGGTAGCTCTCAGATCCCATTACTGCTGCATTTTCAAGACTAATGCTAAAATCCCTCCACATAATTCAAGTCAGCTGGGTGATTCGCTTTCCTTCCTCTCCAGTCTCTGAATGCTCAGACTGAATAATTTACAGGGCAGAGAGAAAGAAGATGCACCACTGCACAAGGGACCTTTGTCAAACCTCCTCACCTCCTCCGACAGCATTTTAAGTAACTTGATCACATGTGATGTTTTTTAAATAGTTTTATATGTCATGGCAAAAAGTGAAACAGCTCTCTCCTAAACACTATGGAGTTTTGTTAGTTGAGGGAATTCAGCAGGGGGAAATTTAACAGCACCCATTCAAAGATACTGTTCAAAAAACAAATCTTCACCTTAAGCAACAACCTAGGAAATCTCCAGCATTTCCCATCCTACTTAATATCACTCCCTCTGTTTTGTCTTCCAGGACAAGCAGGGAATTCCTTGGTGGTTAGGACTTAGCTACAAGGGGATTTTTCAATATGACTACCATGACAAAGTGAAACCAAGAAAGGTAAGTGTTTACTTTTCTATCAAGGTCTGGGCTTGCCACGCAAGTTATAGCTTGAGTCAAGGGTGTGATGTACACCAAATGCTGGCATTGATTCATGGGATTTGAAGGACATTTGTTTTCTCCCAAACTTTTCTGAATGTCTGCAGAGAATTAATGTAATAAGTAGATCCTAATTTATTAAATGTGGGTTTGGGGTGAAATAAGCATCACTTAATATTGCAACTTAAGCTTGTTTTTTTGTGTGGTTCATAAGACATAAATGGAAACTGAAGGGCTGATCCACTCAGGTGCTGGAGACCTTGCATTCTCTGGCTATGGCAGTGCTGGGGCTGCTCAGCCAACCCATGATACCGTATTGTCAAGCCATAAATAACCTGAGAGAAAGGGAGCAAGAGACAGGAAAGTTGCTTCCATTTATTATAAAAAGAAAACTGCATGGTTTTCTCAAGACCAGCATTATATTTAATAAGCAACAATTTTACTAACTGAAGAGTTAATGTCAGACCTGGAGGAAAAGTCAATTTTCTTCATATGCCTAAAAAATAAGGCATCAAAAAGTTTGCGCCCAATATCTGATCTGTTTAGGAACTTTACTTTGAAGCAGTTCACAAATCAAGGCATGGCACACGTAGATCTGGTCAAAAAACTAGAGTTTGGTCAATGAGGACTAGCCATTCTGGTATCTTCATTAGTATTTGTGGTGAGGCTTTCAGTACATCTGAAAAACAGGGTCTGTCTCAGTCCTTCCAAATTGCCTGTGAGAAATCCAGCTAAGCAGTGTCCTCTTGATTTAGGAGGTTTTGATTCCCTGAGCTTATCCTATGAGGCAGACCCGTGTTTTCTGATTTTCCTGCCTAGGATGCCATCTGATATAGAAAAGCTCATCCCTGAGCACATGCCCTGCAGGTGGGCAAGCACAGCCAGTTAGCAACAGTTTGTTGTGTTGAAAACCCATGGAGACATCAGAAGGCAAGGCTTCAGGCTTGTTTGCAGGCTGCAGAACTGGATGATTTGGAGCAACTAGGCAGCTCTTCTATGGATGCAAAAGCTTCCACAGTGAATTAATGTACTGCATTTCTCTCTTCATTGTCTCTGTGCCAAGGTCCCCTCCCATTCTTTCACCTCTGCTGGTCACAATCAAGTTGGACACTGCCTAATGCTCACAAAGTGCATCTTCTATTAGAATAGACTAGAATCAAGGTTTTGGTAGAAATCTGAACTGCTAAAGAGGCAGCAAGAGACAATAAGTACATCAGTTAGCCTTTTATCCACTGAAGGCTGTCGATGGGGCTTTTTTATTGATTGAAAGAAAGCATGAGAGGAGTAAGGAGGTCTTCACAGAGCATATGTGTTCTAAAAGACACATCTCTTTGGGATCAATCATTACCTGCAGGGCAAGCTATACACATGTGATAGTTTAAAACATGCCTAGGCTGGGTGTTTGCACCTACATATCTCCAGTACTGCCAACCCCTCAGGGAAGACATGTCCTTAAAAGATGCCTTCAACAGTCAGTCTTAGGAATAAAACATTTCTTTGGAAGAAAATAGTGCCCTGCCATGACAGGACTCAGCCATTCACAAGCTATAGCGATTTTTATCAGCTCTGATGGGATGAGGGGGTTAGTGGAGAGCATCAGAAGGAGGAAGAAAACAGGTCAGGTACTCTGACTACTGTATGAGAATAGACAGATGTTTGCATTAGAAGAGTCAAGCGTCCTTTCTCAGCTTCTCTACTTTCTCCTCAGCTGCTCAGTGTGATCTAGTCTGTAGCACTGGTTTTAGAGTTTGATAACATTGTGGCCAGCCTCTCTGTGTCCCCTCTAAACTACCTCTCATGCTCACACTGCCCCTTGAATCAGGAGCTTTAGGAATCTCCTTCCCTTTTTCTGCAAGGGTAACCCTAAAAAGTAGGGTGTCAGTTTTCTCTTTATTGGGAATTATTATTTTTTTGGTCTCAGCAAATCATGTATGAAATCCAAGAGACCCAAAACAACAGTGCTACCTTATGTATTAACCACTGAGAACTTCTGTAGCTTAGCAGAAATGGTCATAAATCTGAGAGGCAAGCTTGGGTGGGAAGGGGGAGCAGGAATTTCTGGGCTAGAATTTGTCCATTGCCACAATCCAGAGACCACAGGAGCGAAAAGACAGCCTAGATGAGCATTTCTTTGCTACATGATGCTTGCAAATCCCATCTGTTGGCAGGACTATTCCAAAATGAACAGCCTAAATCAAGGACAGGACTTGGACAGAGTGGCTGAGGCTTCATTATTTCTCCATGGAGTGATTTTACCTGCTCTGGAGCAAGTAAAAACACTTCTTACCCTACACAGGTGGTAAAACCCCTCTGGCGAGAGCAGTTCAACTGCCTCAGCAAGGCAGTGTTTAATCCTTTGCTAATTAGATTGTAAAATTGCACTTGATAACCCTGGTATCTGGGAGCAGCTTACCATAGTATCTGATTCATTTCACTACACCAGCATGGGCTGGTTCAAGTCTTTGCTGTGCAAAGGGGAGGGGTAAGCCTTACTGAATTTTCTGTAAGGCAAAATTAGGGGGAGAAGGGGAAACAGATTATGTCTTTTCTGATCTTTATTATTTTGTTCCTACACACTGTCAATGCCAGAAACAAATTGAAAAATTACAATGGAAAAATAAATCTCCCTGGAAGAAACACAAGCAGCAAATTGCAGCAAGAAACCAGATGAAACCAAGACATTTATATTAAATGCATATAAAAACCTTGCTTGTCTTATAAGGGAGATTGTAATGTTTTTCTGTATGTCATCCTAGATAGATTTCCATGCTTATTGTGTTTGTAAGTAAAACTGTAACCCACACTAAGCAGCTGAACCTATCTCGAGCAATCCCATTAGCAGTCACTCAAAACCATGTTTTTATTAAATTGCTGGAGTGAATCAGCCATGTGTCTCTAGAAAACTAACCAGGTTTGTCATCAAGTTGGATGAGACTGGAGGGAAGAATTGGGGCTGATGCAGGGCCAGAACCTGATCCTGCTTGTGCTATTCTCTCTCAGGCTTAAGTCCTCCAGAATTTCTGGGGATGCAGCTGAAAAGGGTATCTGGCACCTAGTCCTAGGTGGTTACAATGGGAATGCAAGGCTATTAAAATGGAATGCAGTTGTACCTGGGCTGCAGAGACTGATGTGTCTCTGTACTTCTATTTTTATGTTCCTTCCTGCCTATGCTTGAATTCTGTGGAAGCCCTGAAGCTACCCCAAGCCATCACTTTGAGACTTACCCTTTTCCTTCTATATGTTCAGGGCTAGCTCACAGACACAGCAAGTCCTGCCAAAGGCTTCCTCTTGAATGTTGCCTGTTCGAATGCAGATTTGGTCCATATCAGTTCAATCTTAAACAATTGCAAAAGTTTTGGTATACTTCAAAAAAAATCCATCACTCCAGCTGAACAAGAAGAAAGGAATGCCAAGTGTGGAAAGATGTCTGCTGTCCTGCCAACCACATATTGAGGCATTCTGGAAGTTTGGTAGTGGGTTGGAGAACCAATTTTATTTGTGTGGCAGCAGTGTGCAGCATCCAGGATGGGCAGAATCCATCCACCTCTATGTAAACTTAGCTTTGACAAACCCTTCCTGTGAAGAGAAAAGCCCTCAAAGCTCAGTGTGCCTTGAAAAGGCAAAAGAAAGAGGAGTCATTGTCCAGCTGGGCTCTGGCCATCTTGGGTCAGCACCATACAATATTCATGATAAACCATAGCAAATTCTTTGGAAGCAGGTCTTCAGGCAGGATGTGCCAGCACCACCAGCCTACAAGATGCTGAGGCTGTAGTGACCAAACCCTTTGTTTTCAGAGAAGAGTCATTAGAGGGTTTTGTGCCTGAATTGAAAAGAAAGGGCAAGGCACTGCAGCCCCCCTCTGTGACCATTTGCCTGCGAGTGGTGTGTGTCCTTTTTAACCAGCAGGCAGGGATGTAACTCCATCCCCAGGGACCTGTACACGAAGGAGAAGCAGTGTAGCCTGGAGCTGTGAGATCTGCGTGCCCAGGTAGTAGCACCAGGCATATCTCTGTTGTTGTAGTGAGATATTCCCACTGATTTAAGAGCCCAAAGGCATTTCTCAGTGCACACAGTTTAACAGTTAGTAAACAATTAACTCCAAGCTAAGAGTGAATGATTAACAAAGTCAGCCAAAGGACTTCCATATGGCAAATAAACAGACAGAGAAAATATTTAACTTATCACCAAGAATAAAATGACCTTAAAGGAGAGCCTGGGAGTGCTTAGTTGCTTTGTAAGAAATACCTCCATATAGTGTTATCCTATTCTTCTATAGAAAGCAAGTGGTAAATTTGACTTAAGGTGAAAACGAAACTTAAGGTGAGCCTTTTTTCTCAGACTCATGAACATTATTACTGCTCACATTCTCTGGTTGACTGAAGAGAACCCAAAGGGAATAAAGAATTTGTGGAAAAAAAACATGAGGCATCCCAAAGTTCAGCCATGAATATAGCTTGACAAAAATTTTCCCTGTGACAGACAAGCATCAGTTCTGCCATTTCTTCCCAGCATTTCTCTGAGATGCAATGAAGCATGCTATGAAAATGCTCTGTTCCTTGACATAAACTCTCCGCAACATTGCGTGAATTCTCATTATAGAAGAATTTAATTTGTAGTTTGTAGTGTTGTTCTGAATCCAAAGCAAAGATTGACTTCCCATTTAAACATGCAAAAACAAGAGCTGAGTTGGAGCCATCCTACCAAGCAATACAAAGCACAACTCAAGTCAGTAGCTATGGTTGCTTAGAGAGAAATCACCTGCTGGTCGAAAGCATGACCAAAGTAATCAACACACTAATTGTGTCCAGAAAGGGAAAGATTGCTGTCTGATGCCACTTGGCCTTTTCCAAACAACAAGATATAAAGTGAACTTTCCCAATCCAGAGGCAAAATGGGATATTTACACAGGAGGAGCAATAGCCTAATTAAGAGTTGCTTTATTGCAGAACAAATAGATCCTCTCTGCTTTAGGGCATAATGAAACGCTGTCAAGTCAGTAATTGCATCGATAGAGTGGTTGAACTTGTGCTTCCTGTGGTGAAGGAATGACAGACCAGTAACTTAAAAAAACATAAAATCGGGTTTGATGTGAAACGTACAGAAATTAGTAAATGATGGGGAGGAGGAAACTGACAAGTTGGTCTCTGTCCTGACTGATCATAGCACACTGGGACAGTCTAACAGGCAAAAGAAACGTGAAATTCAAATAAGTTACAGGGAGCCCAATTCACTAGCACAACTCCTTGCCACATGATACAATAGGGGCCAAGAGTTTATAAGGGTTGAAGATAGGACTGAAAGTGTGACCCTCCATCCAGGGTTTTAACTTGGAATTGGTTATTTTCAAAGAGGATTTGGGGAGGGGCTATAACCCTCATGTTCAAGGACAGTGTTTGATTTGGCAGCAAGTTGGTTTCTGTTGTCAGAGGTATGGAGCATGTGTATCACTCCTCTCACTGGCATGCTGCTGAGCCACAGGGTGTGTTCAGAAAAGGCTGGACTTTCACTAGGCCATCCAGGATCTGGTGGGGTCAGAGAATGTATTGGACTCATATCTCATTGGGCTCCTCTTAGGATGTCAAAATTTTCTAAAACTTTTGCAAACGTATTTGCATTTCAAACAGGGATAGAAGATTTCAAATTTACAAATGATACAAAAGAAGCAGAAACCATTTCCAAGAAATAATGGTTTAAAATAAATGGTTTAAAAGCTAGTGGAGTCTCGGTGGCATTGCTGTAATAAATTATTCACTGTGATTAGCGGACTGTTAAGGACTACCTGCTGACTCCTTCTGCTCCAAGCTTTTATTTCTCTTCCCATTGCTGATCCTTCATGCTTTTTGGATTATGGACTTGGCTGTAAACTGAACCAGTCTTCAGGTCACAGAAGGTTCAACACATTTTATAGTGCAGTAATTCAGTCTTGGTTTAGTGTTTGGAAATGTTGAGCATGGGAGGAGGGAGACATACACAAAGTGAGGTTCCTTACCATGCTGCTTCTTTTCATAGAGAGAGATTGCTCACCCAATTTCCTTCCTTATCAAAATGTAAGACACAGACCTGTGACTGTTAAGAGCAGCTGCAGTTTAAGACCTTGCCCTGCTGAAATGTCTTATTCCAACTCTGTTATACAGGGACCATGTTCTTACCAGCATCTTTTCTGCTGCTGCTTGCTCTTGGTTTGGGGTGTCTACCATCCAGCATCAGGCAATTCCCTTTCAGCACCCGCTATTCCATGCCTTACTGCTGCACTTCACTGTGTCAAAAAGCTACCAAACACACTGGGAGATGAATAAATCGTATCAGAGCACACTGGGCTGGAAAGCAAGATTTTGTCCCTGACACTGAGAATTTCCACAGGATTTGGCTGGACATGCCACTAGGCTGTGATTCAGTGAACATTGTTTTTGGCAGCAGTGTCAGCTGAAGTGGCCTTCACCACCTTGCTGCCCCATCACAATCCTGCCACCACTGCTCACTTCCTCCCCTGGGCCCCCTCCTCAGTCACCCTGGTGTAATTGTGCAGTCCAGAAGGAAGCTGCTCCAGAGAAGGGGTCAGACTGGCTCAGCACAACACAGCCAAAAAAAGTGGTCACTCAACCTCAATCCCATTCAACATCTGACCCACAGTCAGTATCCTACAGCAAAGCCACAGGAGCTGGATGTGGATGCAGGCTGCATAAATCACAACAACCAGAGAAAGAATCTGCCATTAACCTACGCAATAACTTTGTGGGGCAAGACAAGAGCTTCACAGGCAGAACAAATTGGAAGGAGTTCAGCTGCATGGAATTTGGCATGGCTGAACCAGGATGAAGTAACAGTTAGGTATAGGTCATCATCACCATTTTTTTCTCCTTCTTATAAAAGCTGGTAAAAATTTGCTTTAGTGTCTCTTCCAAACAGGGCTGATTTCAGACAGCTAAGTGGATTGTCTAGGTAAAACAATTATTTAAAATGGTAGTCCATAGTCATGCTCAGTTTCCATTCTGTAGGTAAATAAGTAGTTTGATCAACTTGCAAACACAAACACATAGTCTAAGGCACTGCTGTTTTATAGGAAGAACAGCACTATTCTGGTGGTTTGGTGTGCTATGGTGATACCATCAAACATAGAGTCCCCAGGGTTTTCTGTGAAAATTTACAATCAGAAAGGCTACAGCATGACATCCCATCCCATGACCCAGCCAAGTCAAGCCCATGGCTACCATTAAATATAGGACTAGCCCCATCAAAGTAAAACTCCCTACATGCTTTGTCGTATTCAGGTCTTAAAGAGTAATTCTCTACAAAAGCAACAGCCAAGTCTTAAATGATTCTGCAGCACACAGCAGGAGCTTCAACAAGATGCAAAGACAAATCACTCCGACAGCACAAAGTGAAACAAATTGGACCTCAGAGCCCTGGAGTTAGGGTGGAGATCTGGAGCGAGACTGAAATCTCCTTGAGCACTTATGCTTGGCTCTGAAGTGGTGGCAGCCTCCCCCAGGCCCCACCCTGCTCAGATGCTATCTCTTGGCTCACCAGGACTCACAACTCCGAAGGTCTGGGCACTTTTATCACCGGATCAAACCAGACAGGGGCCCTGTTACTTAGTGGCTGTGGATATGAGGCACTTTTAGTCAGTGGCCGGGGCAGGAGGTTCACAAGGTCGGGCGCTGCAGCCCGTTGCCATGTCACTGGGATTGCTGCTGCTATGGCACCCTAAATACAGACACCTCGCATCACAAGAGTATCTTCAGTCACACAACCTTTGCATTGCCTTAGCAGTGCGGGATAGGAATGGTGGTTCCTGTATTTTGGTTCCAAGACAGAGGTACTTAGCCAGGCCACTAGAGAAGACATAAGGATCCTTAGGAAAGAGAGTAACAGCAATGGTTTGTAGGCAGCATAAATCCTTCTAGAGTGCCACAGCTGATTCATAGGCTATAGATTGGGCATCCTTTCTTTAATACATAGTATATTGTGCCAGAAAGGAGAGCTCCTCAATGTCGGAAGATCCAGTCACTTTGATTTGCTTGCAGAGAATAAAAGGGAGAAAATTTAACTTAGAACAATCTGGGGAAGAAGGTTCTCTGTAGACCTGTTGATTTAGGTGACATGCAATGCAGTATCTAACAGCATCTACCAGATACATATGTGCAGTGAAGGTGGATTTGGTTGTATATAAAGTCCCAGTCTGTGTACAGTTATAGACACAAATATCAAGTTCCATTATGTAGACAAATAATGCTTTGTCCAAATAGCAGCTCTTCCCTCTGTGATCTGATGCTCTGCTGTCTCTCTGAGCCAATAAACCACTTTGAAATTTAATAAGGAATTGTGTGTCCATAATGGAAATGAATGCAGAGTGGTGATTATATAGACCTAGACACAATTTGTGTTTGGTCAAGCCAGAAATGTTTGTTGAGGCAGTGTGGTCCCATAAGAACAGTATACAGCAAAAGGGATCTCAAATTGGATCAGAAATTGTTTGTCTGTTTGGCAAAAAAAGAGTCCTGAAGCCTGAGGCGAAGAAGTAATTAGATAGTGAGCTGGGATTGCTGACAGACCACTGAAAGTCCCACTTAGCCAAGGCATTCTCTCATTCCATGGGGGAAGGGAGGATGGCAAGCCTCTGGGAAGATCATTGGTGGGGTTGTTTCCCACAAATCACACAGGAAACCTTTTATTTTTTTGTTTTGGGAAGTGAAAGAAAAAAAAATACCCCAGACTAATAAAAATACTTGAATGAATGGAAGTGTGGCAGGACGGAGGGCTAAGTTATGGTGCAGCAACATCCCCATCTCATGACCCAGGGGCACCCTCAGCAGTGGGTCACACTAATTCACAGGTGACAGCCCACAGAAATCTCTTGGTAAATCTGCCCCTGAAACAAGAGCCCATTTGTTGCAGCTAAGATGGTGCTGTTCTGCCTGGACCAAATCCTTCCTCGTTCACTCTAACTAGTTTGACAGAGGTATGATGGATGGGAGCAGGGTTGGCTTGAGGCAGAACACAAATCCATGCCCGGAAACCATGGCCCCACTGAAGTCACTGGGACAAAACGGCCATTGACTTCGCTAGAGCTGTGATTTCCAAAGAGTTTAAGGCCAAAAAGGGACCGCTCACAACCTCCACCCTGACCTCCTGCATAACTCAACTCCTAGGATTTTGCTTACTGGTTTGTTCAGTGGAGGGAATTACATTTCCAAGCACGAATTTTTTTTGTTATGTTTGGTTTGTCTTTAAACTGCAAGACAAAAGACTTGGGAGTTTGTAGCTGCACTCATGCAAGCTGTGTGAAAATACTGTCATTGTATTAGTTCCATTGTTTAGTACCAGTTTTAGAATCAGGATGTCATCCAGTATTGGCTCTTGCCCATAGCATAGGCAAGGGAAGGGGTCGCATTTGGGCTGTTAGAAATTTGCCACGTAATTTCCCTGCCTTTTCTAGAAGCCATTCAGAGCATCCAGTTTGAATGGTATAGTCCATGCATTTGGAGGGTTCATTGTTCATTCTGCATAGTGTGATTTAACAATTAATCATTAATCATCTAATTAAGCATTAATCATCTAAGAAGTGGCAAGACTTGAAGGACTGACTGGAAGGCACCATATAGGTCAATAAGTACAACAGCAATTACAGTTGGTCATTTGTTAGATGTTTAAAATCAAAGAAAAATATAGGTCAAAAAGGTCTCTGTAGGTCTCTAGTCCAATCTCCTGCTCAAAGTTGGGCCAACTTCAGAGCTTAGTCAAGTTACTCACAGCCCTAGGGTTTGGCCACCTGCACTGATTGTTTTGGGTTTGGGGTTTTTTTTTAATATATATCTACTCAGAATTCCCTTGCTGCAACACTGCAACCTGTATTCATTGCCTGTTATGCATTCACTGGGCACCTCTGCAAAAAGTCCATCTCCTTTCTAAATTCCCTTTAGGTCACCAAAGAGAGCAGACAAACAGCAGGCAGCTCCTCTATAGACTTCTGCAGATGGTTTGGTTCTGAACAGCCACCAAGTATGATATCTGAAACCCCTGAGAGACCATGTCTGAGTAACCCCATTGAGCCTGTGCCCCATCTCAGGTGCTTCAGCACACAGAAAAGGCAAAGAAAATGAGACTACTGGGCATTTATATTTGGTTCTTAACAGGCCAAATGGAAAATGATTCACGCCATGTCCCCACGGTGTGACCAGTCACAGCACACTCTCCAGTTCAGTGCCAAGTCCAATTCTTCTGGGCACAGCAGGCAGAAAACAGTATCAGGGACCCAGTACTCTAACCCCAGGATTTGGAATTGCTCCAGAAGGTACTACTTGGGCACGTTTCTTTCATAATCCCGAGGGCACTGTGCACCAACCACCAGTGCTGCCCTTCAGCAGCGCTCTCTGTCCTGTCCCTAAGCTGCAGGGTGACACAGGAGCCAGCAACAGCCTTATTACTGCCAGGGGCTCCCAAATGTATGGCATGGTCCTTCTGCTGGATGCTCAGGCAAGGCTCCCTGAGCACAAAGGGTCAGAGCATAGCCTAGTGCCTAGCACTAACTCATCTCCCCACACCCAGGCCCTGGGTGACCAAGCCAGAAGCAATCCCTGATGCTTCATTCACAAAACACACTCCCTTCTTTATCAGGAACCTCCAGCATTTTTCAAATGCTCTGACACTGACCCTACCTCCTGCTGTGTGCAAACTCCACAGCACCAGCCTCATGGTCAATAAAAATGGTAAAAAACCTTCTTCAGATTCACATGGCTGAAATGGATGCAGATCCCTGGGCCTCCTCTCCTCCAGGCTCAACTTAATTAGGGAGCAGCCAGCAAACCACAAGTGTGCTCACAAAAGAAGCTTGCGTCTAAAGGGCTTTGACTGCAGCTCTTTGTAACTAGTCACAAACATCTGCTGCCTGGCAAGCTTGCTTGCCTCTTGGAAGGGGTTTCCAATGAGAAAATTCCTGTAGCTTGCACCTGAATTCTCCACAGTGCACTGTGCAGTGTTCGGATTTCTCCCCTGGCTCCTCTTCTAAGCTGCCAGCTTTGCAGAAGCCATTTCTGGCACTAGTTTCCCCACCATGGCCTCCCCACCCACTCAAATACATTTTAAACAGTACACGTGGTGTGACAGGGAACAGTTATTCCTTTGAATGTTCATGGGTTCATAAGCAGTTTTACAAACACAAGTGATAGTGTCAGTTCCAGTTTTATTAGCACAATGAAATACAGCCTACAGTGGGGACAGTCCCCTCAGAGAAGGAGGGAATAAGGGTAATTCTTTTCTCCTCTTTTAGTAGCCCCTTTCACTTGCATGCATCAGTGTGCAGCTGTGCTTAAAAGCCAGTCTTGGGGAGACTTCCTTAAGTATCTATTAAAGATTAAATGATCCCATGTGCAGCCTGTAATGATGGCCACTAGCAAAAATTGTTCCCATCTGAAAGCTGCCCAATGCTGCATAATCCAAAAAGAGCTGCTGACCTCAGAAGAGAACCCAGTGGGCAAACTACCACATCACAGAGGCTCAGCCCTCCGCACACACCACTAATTGTCCCCTGTTCTGTGGGCTCCAAGTGAAGGCAGCTACTCAAGGGCAGGGGCACTGTGCTCCCAGCTTATGTGACCTTTTCCTAAGCCCCATTTCCAGCATGTTTGTGGAGATGCCTGCAACAGGTACCCTTTGCCCGGCAAAGTCACTGCACCTCTAATGCAGTTCCAGTAAAGCCAGTACAAATTGTCCCAAGCGCAGGCATTAGATCTCACCCTGCAAATTAACCAAAGACAATAATAAGCCAAGTAACCCAAAACCAAACCCAACCTCAGTGCAGGGAGAGGCAAACCTGCCATGAACATGGATGCTCTGACTCAAACCAGCCTCAAAGCCAACACGCATCTTTTGTCACTGCATTTCCACAAGACCTTGTTGAAATTACAACCAGCTCCCTGCTGTGACTCTATTCCCCAGTGATGATTGCAAGCACTAGCGTGGTAAAAGGATCTTGATGGGTAAAAATTATGCTTCCATTTAAGAAGACCCACTAATGGCACCTTGTGCATCTGTCACTGCATTAACGACATCAATTTGAGACTGTAAGCTGGGTAACTGGTGAAGGGAACAGCTTGCTTACATTATGAGGTCTGGCTGAATGGAGACCCTCGGCTTTGTTTCTCTGGAGGGGTTGTGATCACTAACAGGATACTTTCTTGTGGGTATTCACATTTTTGCATATTGGATTCCTTATGTAAAGGAAGGGGGAGATCTCTCAGATCAGTGTGGGTAAAAGGAGTGGGAAACTGTAGAATAATATTTTGGAAGTAGAGGGAGTGCATTTACAGCAAAGGTAAAATGCACGTGTACATTCTGGAGAGCAGAACTATGGAAAAAAGGACACAAACTCAGGTTGTGGGGTCACTTTCACTCTCTCCCTCCCAAGAGTCTGGATTTGCCTCCTTCTGCACAGTGCCAAGAAAAACAAAGAAACTAAATACAAAAATGAAGTGATCTGGGGAGCTGCTCCAATGCCCCAAACGTAGGTGTCTAATGCTGTTTTAGGCACTGCTGGTGATCCAAGACATCTGCATGGGCCTGGCAGATACAGCACATAGACCTGTGGCAGGCTTCCTCCCTCCCAGGGTAGCAGCTGGGGACCAGGCAGGGTACACTGGAGCATGGAAAAGGGCAGTACATGCCTGCATTTGGGCATCTCAACAGCTTCCCCAGATCCCTGTGTGTTTGGACAGTTGGAGTTAATCATCAAAGAGAAACGGAGCTTCACTTAAGAAACAGCACTGTGAGATTTGGTAGCAGAGAGGGTGGAACAGGAAAGGATCTGAGCACAGGGGACAGTCGAGCAGAGTCAGAGCAAGGAAGATGGGCAGGAGGGGAGGAGGATGGGCAGGAAAGCATCCAAGTAGAGCAACTGCCAGCAGCTCGGAAAAGTTTCAAATTCCTTCTGCGCCACGCCGAAGTTTAGTCACAAATGACAACAGGGGACCTGGGGACAGTGGGATATTTTCTGAAGGGTGTGATCTGCTGGCTTTTTAGACTCTAATGCATTCCACATGTCTGAGCGCCTCCCAAATATGTTCTCTACACACGCCATGCAGCATGGCCATGCTATCCTCCCTGCCTTGTGGATGGGCATCTGGAAGCATGGAGGGATGTTTTCAGCAGCCCACATGGCATTCTCAGGCTTGACCCCAGTTGTTGTCAGTGGGAGTTTAGGCCCCATACTTCCTTTTCATGCCTTTGAAGCCAGGCACTTGCAGAGGAGACAGACTTCAGTCAGACCTCAGCTCCCAGCTTAACCCTTTCAACCCATGTCTGTCCTCTCACAATGGGTAAAATAGTGGGTGTTTCTGCTTCGTTTGGTGATTACAACTTTTATGCAGCAATTAATTTTTCGACCAGAGAAATAAAATAATCCTCTAAGGGCAATGTAATTCAGCCCTTCAGGCTTCTAGTCTCTGCCTCCTGCAATGAGGACAGCTCCAGAGTATGGAGCAGCTCAGTGCCCTCCTTATCCCCCACCATTCCTTCCAAATACCCTGTTACAGAAAGAAGGAGGGGGGGAAGAAATATATATACATACAAATACATATATTTATATATATAAAATGCAATCTTGCTTGGAAACTTTTACAAACAAGTATTTTCAATTTTGCAACCTCTGAAATACTGGAAAGGAGAAAATTTGGGGTCCTCTCTGTGGTTTGTTTTACTCTCTAGATTTCACCTCCACTAGCAGCTTAATCAGTGCAAATCAAATTACGCCTCCTGTTTACTTATCTCTAGAGCGCTGACACTGGCAACCGGCTTATCTCGGCGTGGCAGGAGCCAGCACCTTCCTTGGGGGTAGGACAGGAACTCTACAGAAGCTGTTTGTAGTGGGAGAAGGAGTGTAAATCAGGGAAGGCTCTGCTGGCTGTGCTCCCCAGCAGCAAGGTTACACTCCCCATGCTCCGCTGCTTGCTAGGGGCAGTGCAGGGAAGCCAAAGGCCGAGATGCCCACGGGGTGGAAGCTGCCTCCTCCCTGTTGATTAGCAGCCTGGAAGCCAGGGTTTGGATTTTGGCTTACTCATTTGTAAGAAGGCGGCGGCGGTAGACTTGTCTGCGGCAGTGAAGGTGTGGTGGTTTGCAGAGCTGACACGGTGTTTCGTAGTCACCGCATCCTTCGCGCTGCTCCTGTGGCCAGTCCTCCCTCCTGCCTGGGAGGTGGGGGTTATTTCATGGCAGATGTGGTGCACAGGGACCATATGAGCACATCCCACTGCCCAGATGCATTCAGAGACCCCAGGGCGGGTCCGTGCTGACTCAGGGCCGAGGGTACACCGCATTTTACCCCCATGACAGCTTTGTGCCTCAGTTTCCCCATTGGTGATAATGTTGGCTTTGTTCCGGTCCTGCTCTGAGGTAACTCGGCAGGGCAGCCTGTAAAACACTGGGGTATGACCCGCTCATTGCCGTGGTTTTGCACCGTCGGGAGCGCGCTGGAGCCTTGGACATCATCAACACGAGTCTGCCAGCACCTGTGATAGACAAAACTGACTCCTCTGGGCTCACACTCGTGCCAGTTTTACGGATTGCGGGATAAAAGCAGACCTGGATGTCGCATTTGGGTGGAGCGAGGCGAGTCTCCCACCATGGGGTCTAACCTCCTCCACCCAGGGAAAGCTTGCTGTGCCACAGGCCGATGCACACCCGCTGCCATCCTCCAAGGAAAACCTCTCCGAATCCCGGTTTCCCCGGGGTTTGCATGTGTTTAAACGTATTTGGCCCCGCAGAGTGAAACCGGCGCCCTACCCCGCCTGCCCCAGGCACCGAGCCCGCCGCCGGCAGCGGGGGCCGGGCGGGCGGGAGGGAGGG
>WEIV01016269.1:172702-246274 GCA_013390005.1 Calyptomena viridis | reverse complement strand
CGGGGGGCACGGGCGGGACGCGGGGCCGGGGCGGAGCGGAGCGGGGCAGCTCCGCCGCAGCGCCGGGAGGAAGCGGCTTAGAGGGCAGGGCTGGGCGAGGGATCGCGCTGAGGCGCCTCATCCCCTTCTTCTCCCCGCAGATCTTCCAATGGAGGCAGCTGGAGAACCTCTATTTCCGCGAGAAGAAGTTCTCGGTGGAGGTGCACGATCCGCGCAGGTGAGCGATGAGATGAGCATATATTTATATGGCTTTGCGGTGCCGAGCCCTGCGGAGCCGGGTCGTGCCGAGCGCGCTGCCCTCGCCGCTGTGCGGGGCTCGCTGCGCTTGGTAGCTGGGGAACCCGTAAGAGAGGGGCAGCGGGTGCCAAGCTGGGGGCTGCTGCTTCCTTTCAGCGGGACGTTTCGTGTTGGGGTGGATATTTTTGAGGATGTGTTTCCCCTCGGTTCCTAGCGGTATTTTTTCCTCCTTTCCTCTGTTTTGGCACCCTGTGATGCCCGGGACTCTGCCGCTCCGGTGCCTCAGCTGCGGTGCCGGCAATCCCCACGCGGGAAAGGGGGTTTTGCCTTGTCCCCGTGTTGCACTCGGAGCCCGGAATTGGGCGCCAGATTTTGTACTCACATGCTTCCTTGTAAATAAATATTCAGTAGTGCAACTGAAAGGAATGGCACGGAACCAGAGGTTTACCGGCAGCCTGGATGAAAGCCCACCAGTCTTTTTGGCACGGGAGTCTTTTTTTCTTACTTTAGAAACGTAGTGTGAGAGAGAGTTCAAGGGACTGAGCTGCATCTCATCAGTGCATTCAGCACCCCTTGTGTGTCTGTGTTAGTGGGTGGTTACTGCAGACAGTGACCAATGTATATGTGGTTCTGTAAGTTTTTCTCGCTAAGAGCAATGTCTCGCACTGCAAGTATGATACGACTGGTGGAGACCAGCTCTCTTCCCAGACTGATTTGATGTGGTAGTAGTGTGTTTTGCTGATCACTCAGCTGTGATCCTGTTTCACCTGTTTCCCATGCCTGTCAGTGTACTAATGTGTACTTTTATTAGTGGGATTTTGCATGCAGTTTCTGTGCTTATTTGGCCTGATATGAACACGGTCACACCAGTACAACGGTGCCTGTCTGCAGAGATGTATTTTAAAGCAAAAACATAATAGAGCAGGTCATATAATTGTGCAGCTCTGGGTCAGCAGAACCTCGAAGCATCTGCTTGATATTAAGCATGTAAATAGTCATATGAAATCTAGCAGAGCGAATTCCCGAAGTCAAGAATACGCTGGGAGATCTTGCAGCAGCAGGAGCTGGGGGTGGTGCACTCCTTCCCTCACCGAGCCTCCGGCAGCCGGCGAGATGTCAGGAACGCGTGCTGTGAGCAACCAGCAGCCAAGAGCCCCTAGATGCCCCAAGTTCTGGCTGTTTCCTGGAAGGAGCAGTTGCAAGGAAAAGAAAGGAAATAGCTGTGAGACTTTAAAGTCATGACGATATTTGCAATTCAATGTCATGCATGAAATGTGACCACACAAAGGAATGTTTCCTGTTGCATGATAGGAATTAGTGACACAGAAGAGCTTCTTTTTATTCCATTGCGTTGTTTCTTTGAATCAACACTTGGAGGACAAAGCCCTGTCCCAGGCTGTCAGCCTGGTACTTCCTCACTACAAGGGAATTATTTTGGTTGGGTTTTGTATCAGTTTGATAGGGTTTTGTGTCCAGGTCGAACTGATGCTCTGGCTGTAAAGCAGCACGGCACGTTGCAGTGGCATGGTGGGAACAGAGCTCGATGTGTAGTAGCTCCTGGCCAAGTGGGATGGACTCCTGCAAGGAGTTGTTCGGTGTGTGGAGGTGGGGGAGTAGCCAACACAGTGCTCTCTCCACATTCCTCTCTGTGTAGCCAAACCAGAGCCTGAGTCAGCGAAGCCACAGTCAGGAGAGCGAGCGCAGCTCCGTGATTGTGGCCAGGGCTGGGCAGCACAATGTATGTTTTTAAGCCCTGCCTCTGCTCATTGCTTCCTGTCCCCAACAAGCCATTTACCCTCTCTTCATTACAGTAACTTATCCCATAAAAGGAGGAAAATGATACATTTTAGGGGATATCGACAGAGTTAATTCCATAGCACACACAGCATGCGTGGAGGGAAGTCATAGAAAAAACAGCCATGGGCCATCTCTCTGAGGTCCTCGAAAGAGAGCTGTGAAAAAAAAGTCCACAGCTTTGACAAGGAAAGTCTGCAGACTTTCTAATGTGGTCTGCAGTTTTGATGGGAAACAGGTACAGATCCCAAAAGGAAAAAAATTTGGAAAACACTGCTTTTACAATGAGAAGGTGAATGGTTTGCAGAGTATGTTTTCAAGAGTTCAAAAGGAGTAACTGTGTTTGAACTGAATAGGATGACACCAGAATTAAGACTTCAGCCTTGTTTGAGTGCCTTAACGCCTTAGAGCCTTACATGCCAATGTGCTGCAGTGGTTTATGTCCCTTAAACAAACTTAAAGCATCCAGAGTTGGGTCCTCTCTCCAGCTTCAGCTTCAAGATCATCTCCCAGTACAGCCTTCATTCCCTGTCCAGTGACAGGAATGAGGCAGCCCAACACCCACCCTCATTAGCACCATCAGCCGCTGTCCTGTTGCATTCATGGAGAATTTTCTCACAGGAACAATATTCCTAACAGGACAAAGTCCCTAGTGCCAATTGCATAGAAAGGACTCAGCACAGGATAACACTGAAACATGAGATCCAGTTGTCTCAGACCTTGTTTGCTTTGGCCGCAGCTGTTTTCTCAGAAGTTTCACTCCGATTTGTAGCTTCGTAATTTGACTCTAACACATTTTGAAGCACTGAAAAGGCCCTGATGCAAGAGCTGTCAGCCCTCTCCCAGGCTGAACATCAGCAGCAGTTCTCTTTTTGCTGCAGAGTTTGGTTTTCTTTTGTCCTTGACTCTGTCACAACTTTCTCTGACTATGTGCCTCCAGTTTTAGACAGGACAGTAGCCCACAGGCACCAGAGGAGAGGTGGCCAGTGCAGGTGCAGGAGGGGAACTGCTTCCTTAGCAGGCTTGAGGACTTCTGAGTGCTGGTAAAAGAGTCAACTAGCCCTTGCAAGGCATGTTAGAGCTCCTGGGCTCTCTGCAGTGTCACCCCCTGCACGGCACAGAGTCCCTGCTGACTGTGGACTCTGGCAGCCCCTCCGTAGCATACCTGCTCTCCAAGCTGTCTTTTGCACTGGTCCCTCTTCACCATCTGTGTCCCTACATTAAAAACTATAACAAGTGTCACATTTCTGAGTGAGCCTCTGTAACCATGTCACATCATTTCATAATCATACTCCACTACAAGACTCTTCTTAACAGACTGGACAGGAGGCCTCATTTATTTGGAGCTCTGTAGATTGGTGGCATGTTTTATTCCAGCCAGCACTCCATCCCTGCAGTGGGAGGAGTTCTGAAGACCAGGATGCTGTGAGCCTGGATGTGCCAGTGTGCTGGTGTCAGGGGCTCTGCTGGTGGGGTTGGGGTTGAGGGATGGGCAGGAATAATCAAGCAGTTTCATACAGCTGCGAAAGTAATGGGAAACCTAACCTGTGTTTTTTTGCTAATATTTGAGAACAATTGGGAGTCCTAGAGGGGAAACATTTAGCTCTTATTTTTCCTGTTTTTAAATTCACTCAACAAATCACTGAGTCCCATTCTTCTCTCCAGGGCACTAGGCAGCCAGTCAGAGCCTCACAACTCCCCTCTCCCATACACTTGGCAAGTCCTGCTACATCTGTTTACAAGTGGGGAAATCAAGGTACCTGAAAAGTTTCTCCCACATTCCCTAAAGTAGCCACTGAGCCTATGGATCTTTAGTTGTTGCCTGAGTACTAATATTTGAGAGCCATGTCCAAACTCAGAGTTAGTGAAGGGTGTGAGGACTTGGCCTCAGGTGTCTCAGCATGTAATGACACATGGGATTCACGCCTGCTTTGGTCTTGGTGACACCCGTGGGATATGTAGCAAGTCAGCATCAGTTCAGCCAAACCCAGGAATACAGTCTGAACTGGACAAACTGGCTGATCTTTACTGTTAGTCTTCTGGAGCTTGCTATCTTGAGGAGGTATTTAAAGTAAATTCTCTCCTGACTTGATTAGCTATTTGTTGCTATTTTCTAAGCATTTTTTCTCATTAGCGCAAGGGTGTGCACAGTAAAGACAGCAGTTTTTATTATGAGATCTGTGACAGATTATGCCACAGAAAGCAATAAGATGAAACCTTGGTGCAACCCCAGCTCATTCTTTTCTCCTCTCTAGGGCATCTGTGACCAGGAGGACTTTTGGGCATAGTGGAATCGCTGTGCATACGTGGTACGCCTGTCCAGCACTAATAAAGTCTATCTGGGCTATGGCCATTAGTCAACACCAGTTCTACCTGGACAGGAAGCAAAGCAAGGTAAGCATGTCAGAGTGGGAAGTGCATGTTGTGGTGGGTGACTGCTTCTCACTCCTCACAGTCCCAGCATGTCAGTCACATCCAGATGGTGGCTCCTTTCCTGCCCTCACTTTCCACTTGAGATCAAAAAAGGCAAATTGACTCAAAATATCTGCTGGTTTTGGCCCGATTGAGAAAATCTGTGTTAAATTCATGTCTGTGGGAGTAAGAGTTGGAAAAGGTTGTACTGAACTATGGCCAAATTGGAGGAGACAAAGCTTGCAAGCAGATGGGGTCACATCCCTATCTGGATGATTTCTACATGTCTTGAACTCCATCATAGTTAGGGCAGCTTCCAGTAACCAATTTCAAAGTAGCTTCACAATCTGCACCTGTTTATGAATCCTTCATTCTGTCCCTTACTTTTTACTATCGTATTTTCCTAGAAATGAAGGGTAGGGATATTATTTTAGGAGGGAGGCAAGAGGCTGACAGCCTGGTCTCTATCTGGTGTTGCACAAAGGGACACAAAGTACCCAAAAGAAACCACCTTGAAACCAGAGGAGCGTGTGTTGTCTAATTCCTTTCATCAGTAATTTTAGGCATACCCAGAGCAGCAGGAGATTGCTTTGATCACTTTGAGACAGAAGAGAGACTTCTCATGCAGGCTTCCCTCTCCATATGGGCACACTGGTGTAAAACTTTACAGAGAAGACAGAGTTGGTATTGAGTGGGTACCTGCATTGCACCCCATCTCTGGTGGAATGGCAGAATGTGCAGGTGATGCTCCTCCAAATGGCTGAAACAATCTTAACGTCTTGGTATTGCTGAAAGCACTGTGTGCGTTTTTAGGCAGGGGCTGTTCCTTTCCTTGCTCAGGCTCTGGCCCTATCGGGTCCCTTCATGAGCCAGTTCAGCCCACTAAAACTTTCTTTTTCCTGCTTTTCTTTACTGCATTATTTTTTCTGGCAGAATTGAATTGGCTTGCTGGAATTCTGTGAAGGGCCATCAATGTGCTGTTAGTCCTGCTTACTCTACACCCTTCTGACATTGCTTTCCCCATCATGAGCTCTGTGACTTTATTGCAGAGTGAGTTGGACTTTTGGATGCCTTGGGCAGAACACATGGTTGCACTCACTTTGTCCATACCCCATCTAATGTGAAAATCCAGGTTTCACTTCAGCTGCTGTGAGCTGTATTGGATTTAGGGGTGTAGCCAACTTCCCACCCCTGCCTAAGTGCCAGCTGTGAATGTGAACAGAATTGTATGCTTATGTGCCACCAAGGGATGCTTTCCTGTCCCCCTTCTCTGCTCAGGACCATCAAGGCAGTGCCTAGTCCTCTCTGTCAACTCAGCAAACAAACAGAACTTTATATTTCTTTACTTTTAGCCAGATGGATTTGCTGATCTAGCTGCAAGGTATTTAGGTCACAAGCAACCAACAAACAAAAGGAGATTCCTTCCTCCTCTTATTTCTTTGGTAAGAAACTGGGTCTCTGAAGTGCCCAATACTTCCCTTCAGTGACTTCTTTTGTTGTTGGGAGATTGTGTTTCAATCTGATCTCCCCTCTCTCACACTCCTACAGACAGCACCACCCACCAGCCCTCGTTTGTCAACCTGTCACGTCTGTGACCCTGTCAGTGTGCTTTGTCACAATAATCCCAGTGGTCATCATGCTGAGGCTTTGAAGTTAAGTCACACAAATACTTTTGTCCCTTTCTCTAAAGGAAACTGTCATTTGAGTCTGTTGTCCCCATCTTTGACATGACACTGTCAATATTGATAGATCCATCAATTTTAATTGATCTGTTCAGTTCACCCTGCTGGTCACTTCAAGGACACTGTACTCATATGTGCTTCACTTTGGAAAAACAGTAAATCAGATCCCAGAGTGGGGTGGTGTGAAATGCCTTTGTTTCAGCTCTCAGGGGCCTAGGCAAACATTATTTTAGTTTTAGGTCGCATGGGTTTGCAGCCCCTTAAATCTCAGGCCCCACTTCAGTTGAATCCTCCACTTCAAAGCAAAACTTAGATATTCCTTCCTTTCATGTCCAAACTTGGCATTTCATGTCATTCTGACAAAAGAAAGAAAAATAAAAACAAACTTAGAAGAAAAAGCTGCTGGAGCTCACTGCAGCTGAGCCTTTGCTCCAGTGATGTAGATTAGATGGCAGGAGATGTGACACAGTGATAAAAAAAAAAGCTTGAATTCTGTTCCTCACGTAACTGGCCACCAGTTGTATCTGGACCTTCTGCACAGCTCCACTGGAAAAAAAAAACCTTTACTTGAATTTAAAAAGAAAGAAAATCAGCTCAGCCTGGATTCTGATCCTCTTGCAAGTGAGGTCCCAGCTGTCTTTGCAGCCTCGCTCCACGTTGAACTCCTGCCAGCTTGCCAGGTTCCCAGCATCTCGCTCCCCACTGATCTGTCTCTCTCTCCCTGCAATTGAAGCATAACTTGGAGACTGAAAAGATCTCCATCTTCCCAAGTGAGCTTGTCAGCATGCAGAACTCCTGTCAGCTTCCCTTTTTTTTCAGGAGACAGATGCAGCAGGACTTCAAGGCATGTCTTTGGTCTATTGACTGCACTGAGTCGATCAAACGTTTGGCCTAGAAATCTTGAGAAGTCTCATTTTGTGGGAATTTTCAACAGCACATTCTACCAAGTGCAAGGCTTTTTGGCTGAATGAACCAGTAGAAAATAGGCCAAAGGTTGAAAAAATCACCTCCAGCAAAGCCTCATCAGTGCAGAAAGAGGGATAAATTCATCTCTAGTGTTCATATACTCCTCCATTTCGCTTATGGATTTTTCTTCACCCTCTGACCCTGTCAGAACAGCTCCGGGGATCAGTTTGGCCCCATGCTTTGAAATGACTCATGAATGAGCCAGTCTCCCTCCATGTAAATGAGACCTGGCAGGTCTGTGCTAAGTGCTTTAAAATTTCTGAGCCTGGAGGGACTGCAGGGCTCTAGGGAGTGCTAATGGGGTGTAATCCAGCTTTCCACCGTTGTGCTGCAGTACACACTCTGCCCAGGCCTCATGCTGGCTGCTGCTCAGTGGCCTGTATGGAATGAGCTGTTGGTCTGGTTCCTGCTGATGATGAGAGCATATCCAAAGCAGGAGACCACCCGATGTTGACTGGCATTGCTGTAGGGAGCAGAGGCAGCAGGGACTGAGCAGCATGGAAAATTAACCCCATTGCTGTCAGGAGAAGCTGCATCTCTGCTGTTTAGTGCAGGGCACCGTTAGCACAGCTGCAGTCGGATCTAAAGTCTTCTGTGGCTTCAGCAGGTTTGGATTGTACCCTCTGTAGAGGAAGCTCACTCTGCCCTGCTGATCCTATCTGGTCTGTGCTGGTTTGTTTTTCCTGTCTCCAAGGATGCCAGGCTTTGGTCTTACATCGCCATTTTGTTTGCCCTGTGTAGGGCACACTTCCAGCCACTGCTGACTTGATGTGCCAGCCAGGATCACAACAGCACCCAGCAGCCTCACTGCCTTCACTCAGCAGTTTTGGTTGTTGCTCAGTCAGACAGGTAGGGCCGGAGTGTGCCCTAATTTGCATTATGAATATGAGTGGAAATAAACTACAGGGCTTCTCACTGTAAATACAGGAAAACCAGTGCCTCACGGAGCAGGAGGAATGGATCTGTCTGTGCAGACTTGGGGTTTGTGCCTTTCTAAGTCATCCGCTGCAAGGACTCAGTATATTGGGTCAGGCAGACACTGGGTTTGATCGGTATGGCTGTTCCTGAGGTTATAAAAGGTACACATAAAAAGGTACATACGAATAGGGTCATACATATGTGCATCTGCAGGGGATAAATCAGCAGTCAGAGGGCTTGTTACCTCCAAAGGTCTGGCATTGCAGCAAGAGAGTAGTTCATGCTCAAGCTCCTTATCCTCCTGCTACTTCAGTAGCAGGAAATCTTATTACATAAAAGCGGTGACTTTCCTCTTCACTTGGAACTAAACTTCCAAAGCTATTTGTAGAAGATGTTTCACAGGCCTTGTTTCTGACTGGAAACATCTGATCCAAGAAGCTAAAGAGTGCTGTCCTTCTCCTGGAGCTGATTTTAGGGAGGAACTGCTGGGAATGAGAAATGTCTAACTGGTTGCAACTTTAATTTGAGAGAGTCAGATGTGCTGTGACATCTTGGCAGGTAGTTCAGTTCTGCACTCAAATGAGTGAGCACACACCCCCTATTATTGGGGTTGCTGGGGAAGTAAGCTCATGAGGCATTTTTGTACCTCGGAATAGTGATGATGGAGCCTATAAATAGCCAAGAATATTAAATTATGATAATACTTCTGAGGGTGTTTTCAGTGAAAGGCTTTCCCAGTGCTGTCTTCATTTGCAGTCTTAAATTAATCTTAAAAATACAGCATGCAACAGGGAGACATTTTCCTTCCCTTATTATTCACAGGTACTCAAACAGAGGTGGGGATCACTAGGAACTTAACCTTAAGTGTCTTGCCCAAAGCCCCACAGCACATCAGTAACAGAGCTAAGAAGCTCAGTGTGGCAGGCAGTGAAACATCAATTCAGCCTTAGTTCTTGTTAAAATGGTTTCTTCTTCCTGAGGTTGTGAAGTAACACTGAAAATCCCATCGTGGCAAGCATTCCTTGTAGTCCCATTCCATGTTACTTCCACTGGGAACAGATCACCCCCCAGTATGCAGACATCAATCAACTTTTGATTTGTTAGCACTGCCCATTGCCTGAAATGTGTGGGTGGGGCTGAGTCTCTTCTGGCCTTGAGAAGATGCAAAGGCAATTGCTCAGGTGATCCTGAACTGGGGCTTCACCACCTTCGTGGATAAAATTCTCCATGCAGGTGGAAACCCTTGGCAAAATGTGCCAACAGCTTTCTCCTGTTCTGGGAAATCCAAATGCAGATTGGTGCCCCTGCCAGGCAAGGCTAATTGAAGCTCAGCAGCACAAGGCTTGTGAGATTTGGACAATGGGCTGAGCTCCAGGCTCCCTCCATCCATGACTGAGGAGCTCACATGAGGGTCAGCAGCAAGAAGCCAGTTTCCAGGTTTGGAGATGAGTAGCAGTCACTTTGTGTGCCATGTTAGAGACAGCAAGCTTCTCCCTGCTCGTCAGTTCCCTCCTTGTTAACATGGTTTGTTACCTGAAGTGAATCCAACAACTAATACATAAAATAAAGCATAAATATTAGTTCAGAAGAGGCAGGAGGAAGTTTTCCATGTGGACAGATAATTTCACTATGGCTTAATGAAAAGTTTCCTTTTTTTTTTTTTAAGTTCTCAGAGATAATCCAAGTCAGAAATGAGATAAGGAACTAGAGAGGGTTGTTCTGATGTGACAGTCGTTATTTCAAGGTGATCCTGAGGCCATACTAGTCAAAAAAAGGACTGGAAAATTCTTGTGGCCACCCAAGATCCTCCCGTGTCAGGTTTTTCTTTCTGGTGGTGCTAGAAGGGCCATCCTCAGCAACTTCGATCAATGTTCTTGATCCTCTTGTTCATATTAAGTACCTGTTAGAGGCTGTCAGGAGAATGGACTGGAGGTGGATGGTGAGTTAGTAACAGTGGGGTTTGCATGGCAAAGGCAGGGCAGCCATTAGGACAGAGTGAGCCCTGGAAGCAGCCAACGTGCTCATTTCAGTGCTCAGGGCTGATGACCCCATTGCCGTGAACATTTTCTGCCTCTGTGGGCTCTGGGGACATGACCACATCTGAGCTCACTGCTCAACAAATAGAAAGTTCTGGAGTCGTGTCAACTTTCCAGGCATCTTCTTGTCTCAAATCTTTCCACAACCACTGGAGAAAGGGTAACATCTTAGGAAGTCTACTCATTCCCTCCTAAGATAGGAAGAGGGCTGGATGATTGTTGGAGGTTCCTTCCAGCTGAAATCCATTCTATTCTATTCTATTTCTATTTCTATTCCATTCCATTCTATGTGTTTACACACTCTGCCTGTTTACTTTCTTGTAATTACAAATTACAACAATCTTCTTGACATTTGGTAGTGAACAATGGGTGACTCCCTGCCCTAGTGTGGCCAGTTACTGAGCTGTGCCTGGCTGCTGTTTCTTACTAGAGTAATGTTAATGCTTTGAAGAGGTCACTCACAGTAGGGGCATTGCATGCGGCTTGTTAGTCTGACAATAACCTGAACATGTTGTGCTGCCAGTATTTTCTTCTAGCTTCCTATGACAGCCCATTTGAGCCATGCCCTCACTGTGTCTTGGTCCAAACTCATTGCAGATTTATAAAGCCCCCCCTGGGTTCCTTTAGATGCTAGAGATGCTCTTTAGCCTTCAAGCTTTTCAGGTTATTTTGCTGGCATTTCTGAAGGTTTCTTATTTTATGTGGTAAAACAGTGACTCCATACATCTTTTGTTTAAGAGGGAAAAATGTGCATAGCAAAGCACAGAAAAACCCAAACAAGAGGAAACGATGCCAGAATTGTACCCACTTAAGAATGTAAAAAGTACAGCAGTGAATACTGTGCCAGGTCGCTTCTATTCTTGTAAAATAATCCAAGTTTGCTGTGGAGGCCTGTTTCCTGTCACAATGAAAGGTCTTTTTCCTTTTGTGAGCTTTAAAGAAGTGTTAGATAGTTACTAACTGCTGTGTCCATCTCCAGTCCAAGATTCATGCTGCAAGAAGCCTGAGTGAGATTGCAATTGACCTGACCGAAACTGGAACACTCAAGACCTCAAAGCTGGCCAACATGGGGAGTAAAGGCAAAATTATCAGCGGCAGCAGCGGGAGTCTTCTGTCATCAGGTAGGTTCTTTATCCTGTAACTGGAGAGAATATGGTGGGAAGGGCCATGGCCATGGTGTAATGGGGACCAGCCAGAAGCTGCACTGCAGAAATGAAAGTCACTTCCCTTTTAACCTTTCTGTCTGTCCAGGTGTCAGTCCATCTCTCAGCACCTTGCTCCACAAACAGCACAGGCAGCAGCCTCCTCCTCTCTCTTTGCCACCACTCATTTCCTCCAGGATGTCATCTCCAACCTTTCAATTTCCAGCTGAAGCCTGATCTCTCTTCACAGTTTCTACCCTAACCATCCCTTGGCACCCAGCTGATCCCGAGGCAGAAGAGTTTGTGAAGGAGCCCCCAGCTAGCAGTTAGCCAGTGCAGCTCACAAGGGAAGCTGAGGCTGGGAACTGGTGATGTCCCTCAGCAGTGTTGAGACAGGGTGTCTTCTTCACAGAGTGCACATCTGCTTTGCCTCTCTGTTGCTGGAATTTGTCTGGTGTCCCAAGCTCAATGGAAATATTCCTTAGCACTCTCTACTGAACCAGTGGCAGGGACCTAGAGGTTTCGTTTTGTGGCTTAGAGCACCTTCCTTGTGAGGAGAACATAATCTGTGAAAGAAACCCAAGCAAGGTTGATGGAGAGGAGAGCTAGAGCATGAGGAGAGAAGGACCAGAGAGGGGTGGTCAGGACGTTGTCTACATCTCTTAGATACTCTTCTATCAGTCTGAACTGGGCAAGCTGTGTGTAAAACAGTGGTAAATGTCACTGCAGTCACAAAGCAGGGGTTGATTGTTTGCAAAGAGCTTGAAGCTGCTTAAGTGAGAAGCTCTTCAGGAGGGCAGTGTTGCTGGTATCTCTATAATTAACAGTTTCAGTCAATTAACCTTCTGTTAAGCATCACATCAAGTTATCGAAACTGAATGTGCTGAGGTGCATAACAGCAAAGAAAAACCTTCTCATGCTTGGACAAGGGAAGAACTCATCTGAGAATGCAAATGCTTTAAAACTGAGCCCACACTGGTGTAGTAGATAAGCTTTTTATCAGTGCATCCCTCTTGCCTCTTAAAAGCCACACTTTCCTGCTTGGAAAATGTTCAACAAGGGGTTAAAATATGCGGTACTTACAGAGCTCCAGAGCTGCCTGCTGTGCAATTCCTTGCCTTGCCTACAAACAGAGTTGCCTTTCTGCTCCTGAGGTCTTCCTGACAAAGTATACAATCCACTGTCTGTGCCTCCCATTACTCAGGGACTTGCAGTAGCTCAGCAGCTCCCAGACTGGTGTCGGGTGGTTGGAACTCTTTGTTTGTTTGGCATTTTTTCCAGCTCTCCTGCTGAAAAGTAAATAATGTTAAGTACCCCAAGAAAGTTCTTAAGATCTATCCAAGATCTCAGCCTCCTGGGCACCATTCCCAAGTTTGTGAGAGCTACTTGGTAGTAATCCTGTTTCCACGCTAATACACTGACTTTTTGCATTCCTAGAAAAAAACACTGGGGTCTGCTTCTGCACTTAAACCTGGAGAGAGCAGAAAATCAGGCCCAGAAAAGCTGCTGTAGGGCCATAACCTATCAGGGTTATGTAGGTGGAAATTCCAAACTGGGAGCTGCCCAGGATTTTATTTCTGTACTTTCTGTGCTCCCTGCTTAAATCCTTTCTGGCTGAGCATGGGATTTGTAGACTCAGCAGAATTGCAGTAGTGACTAGACCCATGCAGGGTTCATTGACCCAGGTGAGTAATTTCTTCAGTCCTGAGTAGGTGGATATGTCTGCCTGGATGCCTGAGTAGCATTGTGTGAACTTCTGTTTCTGTCAAGGTGGTGCTGGTGGGACAGGTGACCATGGCTCCTTCCAGGTTCCTGTCTTCAGAGCTGCCTTTTATGTCCTACCAGCACTGGGGATAGAGCTTTCCCCAAAATGTTAAGGAGAGCTCTGGGTTCTGCTGCTGCTGTGTGCCTCCCAGCACCCAAAGGCAGCTACAAGGAAGTATTGAGAGAAGAAATGTGGTAGAGGACACATACCAGGGAATTGGAAACCCTGGATTGCTTCCATGCAGTCGCTCAGACCCCTCTGCTCCAAGAGCATGGAGCATGGCTAGCAGAGGTGGCCCATCCCTGTCCCACTGGACAGGAAGGGGCATTCACTGTGTGCCCCACTGGGCACAGTCACTGGCTCTGTCCCAGCCTTTGTGTTTCCTCCCATTGTGCCAAAAATTATCGGCACACAACCACAACAATGATAGGTTATCATGGGACAGCCTGCACACTGGAGAGAATAAGTGCAAATGATTAAGTGGCCACAGTAGATTTCCAGGCTATAAATACCTCAAGTGACTTGAAATCACAAGGGCAGGACTGAATCTCTGCGTGCTCCCACTTCCCTACTGCTCTCGGTCTTTTTTTCCCGAAAGTTACTTGCAGTCATTTCCTCCCTCCATCTCACTCGTTCCTCCCTGAAGGGGCTGTCAGCACCATGAGGAGCATGCCAAAACTGGCATATCTCCCCTGGGTTTGCAGCAAGTCTGCAAGGAAAAGTTTGCTGTTGCTTCCAGCTGTCACACTGTCTGGCAAAGATCCTGCTGTGCAGTGTGAGGCAGTTGCTGCCCTCCATCACTTACAGTCTCAAGACACAGTGAAGGGGAGATGGAGTCTTACACTGGGAATTGGCTTCCTCATGATCGTAGCAATTCAGGGCCAAAGCCTCAACTCTTCCATGTTTCCCAGGTCCTGAATCTCAATCTGTCCACTGTGGAGTTGTAATTTTGATACCTGATGCTCACAAGTTCATTTCTGAGAAGCTGCCTGTATAACTTTTGTCCTCATTTTGGATCTGAAGGGGCCTTCTTAGAACAGTGGGATGCTGTGATTTAGCTCAGGGATCTTCTGCTCAGGATCTATGGGCCATCTCTGGACATCTTTGATAAGATTTGCCTGTGAATAAAAGCTCTGCTTTTACACTGGCAGGCATCCTAATCAAAGCCAGCAGAACAAGATGAAGTGAGGTCTAAGGTGGATTTTTCCTTCAGAAAAAATCTCTGCAGGGCTCTGAGCTAGTGAGGAGCCCTGTAATCACTGGGTTATTGTTGGACTGAACCCCAGACCACCTTTTCCATGTCCATGGGCAGAGGAGACATCACAGAGGAGCACCCCAGCTTTAGCTCTGCAGACATGTCCAAGGAGCCTCCAGCCCCTGAACAATGTTCCTTCAGCAGCAGTGGAGGTTTCCTGTGCAGGGGCCTGTTTATGTTTGAAAATGCCACGACAGAGCCCAGCCAGGCAGTTCCCAGGCCCCCACCACTCCATCTGGCAGGGCCATATCCCAGCTGTACCGCCCTGGCGGGTGTCCGGGCGGATAAACAGCACCCACGTGGTCTCTGTCACGGCCCACAAGCGCGGGGGCTCGTGAAGATGAGTCGCCCACAGGATATCTGGGCACATCCTGTGTGGAGCAGCTCCAGCTGGGCTCCCGCGCGACACGGAGGATGTCCTGTTTGTCAGGCAGAGACAGGAGATAGCGGCCGTCCGAGGCTGTTGGCTGTTGTGCACTGACATCCTGACGTGGTGAGTCAGCCCAGACTCTGGTGCGGAGCGAGCACAGGGGGAACTTCCCAACCCACTCAGAGGACAGCCTTCCATGGGCACCTCAACCAAATGCAAGTGAGCAGGAGACAGCA
Source organism: Calyptomena viridis (assembly GCA_013390005.1). NCBI lineage: Eukaryota > Metazoa > Chordata > Aves > Passeriformes > Eurylaimidae > Calyptomena > Calyptomena viridis. The sequence continues at coordinate 231,461 of WEIV01016269.1, read as the reverse complement.
GCCGGATGTAGCATGAAGGGTTTGCCATATTTAGATGTGTTTTTCCTGGAACAGGAGACTCATAGAATGAGAAAGAGAAGAGATGCCTGGATGCCTTTGCCTTGCTGCTACTCAGCCACCTTGTTGCATCTCCTCTCCCCTCACAGTTACTATCACTAAGACTTGGCTCCCTCTGCTCTTCAGCATCCCATCTGTCCTCCCTGCTTGTTTTCAGTCCTTCTCACTCATCCTTTTTCCATGCTGACTCCACTCTGCTACACTAGTAGGAGGAGATAGGGACAAACAATGAATGTGCTCGCTTGTATTGCTGGTTTCATTGCTTTAAATCAAAGCTTGTCTTGGAGCCAACACCTGGTAGCCAGGACCCTGGCAGACCTGCACAGCACTTGGTCAGACCCTTTGACTCACTTGCTACATGTCAGCATCACCAAGACTATCCTGACCTCACCAGTCTTGGAGCAATCAGACACCAGCCTGTTGGCGCTGATGGAGTTCAGCCATGAATTCTGCTGGAGAAGTGAGTTGGACAGGGAGGACCATGGTTTTCTGTTTCACAGCTCGTGTTCTCCTGAATGTCAATGGATGGAGAAATTGCCCAGAGACGCCAAGTGGATGTCAAAAGATGAGTAGTGTTTCCACAAACTATCAGGGTATTAAGTGGATGTTTAGGTCACCGAGAGCTGTGTCCCATCCTGTATGCTAAGGAGGAAAGGCACATACACATAAAAACAGCCCCCAGTTCAGCAGTTTCCTGGTGCCCACCAAAGAGAAGGCCCTGTACTTACTACCCAGTGTGTTTTCATAACTCTTTTTCTTTTAGGAACACCAAATGTGTGTTAAAATGCAGAGTTTGGTAAATCTTTGCACAGCAAATGGGAAGGAGGCTGAATAATAATTTTCACAGAAAGGTTCAAATGTTGTACAGGAAAATTACATATTTCAGCAATATTTCTCTAGTTGCATTAAAAAATTGTGAGAGATAAAATATCTGAGAAAGCCTCCCAATCAGCCATTTCTGTTGCAGCAGGAGTCTCTTGTGTTAGGACTGATTTTTCTCTGTTGATGATCCCCGTTGGAAGGCACTGGGCAGCCATGATTCACTGAGCATTGTATTTAATAAGGCTGATATGAGGTAGTGTCTGCTTGATTGATTTGGCTTGTGCTGGTCTTTGATTATTTCTTTGGTTGTTTTTATGATCTTTTGATTTGTCCTGACATTTTTGGGTCAATTGCCTCTGGGTTTAGAAGTGGTCTGTGGTCACAGCCTTGCTCAAGGCTGGATTAATACATATTTATAATAAACCTCTAATGGAAGCTGTAGGCACCCCAATAATACAAAGCACTACTCTCTGCTCATTTACAAGCACCTCCCATGGGTGAGATTCTCTTAACTGATCAAGTTTCCATTTGCTTTTTACCTGTGAGAACAAGCAGAGAATCCAACCCATAAAAATCTAATAATACACCCCAAAATAGTTCCGCATGTAAATAAAACAAACATTAGTGTGAAGGAGTGGCTGACTGGTTTCAGCAGTAATCCCATTGCTTCACTCAGAATGTGATGGTGCACTTCCAGATCTTCCCCTATTCCTTTGCTTTATGGGAGGGGTGAAAAAGGTGGCAAAATGTGCACTCAGTGGACACTGCCACCAGTGGCATCAGAGTTGAGACCAGCATGGTTCTCATACTAGTAAGCACAGCTGGAGCAGATGCTGTGAACTGTCTGTGCTTGATTTGGATCTGTACCAGCTCAGCCAGAAACAGTTTGTTTCCTTCTTGTTGGTGTAACCCAAATCATCACAGGTGTCTGGTCAGGCTTTAGGCTATTCATATGCTTTTAAATGTTTGTATGTAGCTGCTGTGGCAACCCACAGTGCAAAAATGAATAGCTTTTAAAAATAAATCCGAGACTGGTGTGGAGGTATGGAGCAGGGAGAGGAAGGAAAAGGGAAGAGCAGTTGAAATGAAAAGGTAGGTCATTAAAGTTGTCATAAAAGAAAAAAAAAAAAAGGGTTGAAACATCTACTGAAGTAATGAGCAACATTTTATCAGGACTCTGGAGTTTGTTGACAAGTCCGTGAAGAAATACAGCAGTTCAGTTTTGCTGCTCACCAGGGTTACTCCTAAGAATTACAAAGTGCTGCAGAGCACTTTCCCTGCCAGTGAAAATACAGGATTCCTCTTGAAGATCCCATGAAGTTCTTGCAGCATAGATGTGTGCGCAGAATTGAATTTTCTTGTTCTATGAGGGCAAACCCAAATCAAACAAGGATGACTTCAGGAATCATCATACCAAGAGGTTCTCCTCCTTTGTCTGATAATGCTCAACCTGACTGACCTTTTGAGAGCCCTTTTCCACTGCCCCCACCACAGGACAGCTCAATAAAAGGTGTGACAAAGCAGGATGGTGTTTCATAGAATAAATGCCAGCTGTCTTCCCCTATGAAAACTGCAGAAAATATTGATGGAAAAGATCTGTGAGATTCTCTGCTCCCCCTGGGCCAATGCAGAACTGTTTTGTGGCATATTTTGCCTCAATCCTCTTTCAGTTTAGCTTTAATGGTCTGCTGGAATAGTAGCAATGAAAGATGAAGCTGAAAGCACAAATTTCACTGTTTTGCTGCCAAAACAAAGAATTGTTCCCAGGTTCCTTCTAAAGCTCTGTGAAATAACAGCTTTTTCGACCTCCTTGGGCTGAGTGTTTTCATTGAACACTTGGAAGCCAAGATGAAAATGTATCTAGGAGCCCCCTCTCACCCATATCTGACAGGTGCACGGAAAATTCCATGTAGCATCCTGTTGTATCTGACTCCTGTGGATAATAAAGGTCTGCTTTCTCTGTGCCATTGCTCAAGAGGGGCAGGAGAGCCCCCCAGAGTCACTCTGGGACAGCAGCTGCTGGGACCACTGAGGACTAGGAGGAATCCCTTTGTAGCATTGCCAAGTCAAAGGCTTTTCTGCAGGCATAAACCTACAGCATCCCCAAAGAAGCACCAGGCACAGTCCAGCTGTCTTCACATTGGTGTCCCGTACCACTTTAGGTGGGTTAGAGGATCCCACTGCCAGTCCAAAAGTGAGGGTCACACAGTCCTGTGTCATACTTGCAAAGACAGCAATGGTGCAAGTTCCTTCCCTGTTTGGGTTGGTCCCTTGAGTTAGAAGGGACCTTCAGAGATCATCTAGTCCAACCCCCTGCCCATTGCTAGTCATCGTTCTTGTGAGGGTCTTCACCTCACCAGATGTCTGCTGGAAGTACAATAACAGTGCAGGAGGTTCCTGTAGTGTGTGGAAGAGAACTTCCTGACACAGCTGGTGAGGGAGCCAACTAGGGAAGGTGCCCTGCTGGGCCTGCTGTTTGTGAACAGAGGAAGACTGGTGGGTGATGTGGTGGTCAGAGGCCGTCTTGGGCACAGTGATCACAAAATGGCAAGAGTTTTCAATTCCTGGAGTACTAATGATGGGGGCCAACAGAACTGCTACCTCAGACTTCCAGAGGGCAGACTTGGCCTGTTCAGGAGCCTGGTTGACAGAGTCCCTTGGGATGCAGTCTTGAAAGGCAAAGGAGTCCAGGAAGGCTGGACATTCTTCAAGAAGGAAATCTGAAAGGCACAGGAACAGGCTGTCCCCATGTGCCAAAAGATGTGCCAGCTGGGAAGGAGACCTGCCTTGCTGAACAGAGAGCTTTGGTTGGAAATCATGTTAAAAAAGGAGAGTGTATGACCTTTGGAAGAAGGGGCAGGTAACTCAGGAGGACTACAAGGATTTCATGAGGTTATTCAGGGAGAAAGTTAGAAGGACCAAAGCCCAACTAGAACTTAATCTGACCACTGCTGTAAAAAAAAAAATGTTTCTATTAATACATCAGCAGCCAAAGGAGGGAAAAGGAGAACCTCTATCCTTTATTGGGTGTGAGGGGAAACACAGTGATGAGGTTACTTCATCACTAAGTTACCCTAAAGAGCTGAAATTACAAATGTTGTCATGACATCTGAGCAACTGAGTCTGACTTAATGCATGGACTTTCTTTAGTGGAAGTTTCTGGGTAATTGCCACCTGAAAAGTCAAACCATTTGGACATCCAGTTTAAATCTCTTGACGTACATCTTCACGAAAAACAGCTACTATCCCAGAAGGGCCTATGTTTGTTGTTGTTTTCGTGTGTTTTACAGAAATCTTACTAGGTAATTTTGTTCCATTACAGTTTTTCATAGAACAGGCCCTGTAAGTGGGTTGAATTAGATGTTTGCTATGAGGATAATTGCAGTTCTTAAGAAGTAGGCTGTATTGTCAGATGGCTTCTCCTAGGCTTAATTTCCCAAAATTATATCTCCAGGGCCTTGTAAACTGTACTGTTACTTTAGGACTGCCATTGGGAACTTTCATGGGAATTGTGTTTTCATTCCAGGATCTTTAGATGAATAATTTCAATGCTTTTATTTTTCTGTATAACGATTACAAATATCCTTGTGTGCTCCACTGTCCAGTCTCTGACTGTTCATTTAAACGTTAAGGATTTGCTGTAAACAAACATGACTGGTAACACCTGCTTCATGTCCTAGTCCAATTTCTTTTGGGAAGGACTGCATCCAGGCTTTGGTAAACGTACAAGCACTCCAGATGTGTATTCTGTTGTCAGCTGGTCTAGTGAAATCACTGTTTATTGACAGGTTCCCAAGAGTCAGACAGTTCTCAGTCTGCCAAGAAAGACATGCTGGCTGCACTGAAATCCAGGCAAGAGGCTTTGGAAGAGACACTGCGCCAACGCTTGGAAGAGCTAAAGAAATTGTGCCTGCGAGAAGCGGTAGGCAATGGGCATTTTATAACCTGTAACACTGTTGTTTCCTTTGTTATAGCATGCTTGGTGTTTGGAGGTGATGTGGGGTCAGGAGAAGAGATTCCTTCCACAGTCACCTCTTACAAAGCCCATTGTACAACGGCCTCAGGGATGTCCAGCTGTTTCAATTTTAGATTGCAATGTCTGGGACATTACCCCCCTCAGAGAAGGGTACCCAGTTGGCTTGGGGTTAGAAGTGTGCTCAGCATCCATGTCTGCTGTTTGAAATTGTCTATAAGTTGTGTTCAGCCAGGCTTCTTATTGACTTTGGTGGGAATATGCTGTACCTAAATGGCATTGGAAGGCTGTCCTGTATACTAGTCATCACTCCTCAAATACTTTTGAATTCATTTGCAAAAAAAAAAATCCAAACAACCCAGGCTGACACACTTTCTTCTTGGAGCAGGCTTGACTTTACATGCTTTTCTTCTCTGAGCACACTCTTTCATACAGCACACAAGGTCTCATCTGCTCCCTGTAGATTCCCCCCATCCAGTAACTCTGGCACTGCTGGAGGGGAACTGCAGTGTGGTGGCAGACCTTGCAGAGGAACCACTGTAGTCATCCCAGGACATGCAGCATAGCTCAGGAACTCATAACCTTCCCACTCACTTGCCAGTTCATTCTTGCAGCACACAGGAGGCTGTTCAGAGATGAATTTAGTGTTTGGAGAAATCACAACCCTGCTGCAGCTGTGTATGTAGATTAGCAGCAGCATACTCTTGGGTCATTCAGCAATGCTGTGTTTACCAGGCCTAAGTATCTGAATTTAGCAACAAATCATGGTGTGTAACACAACAGGAAGCTGGATGCAGACAGTGGCACGGAGATCTTCCAGTTCTTGCTTAACATTTGACGTGTATCTTGCCTTTGACAAAAATGGGAGAAATAGGTCACTGATTCAGCTCTCACTGCACTTTGTTTCAATTAGTCTACAGTTTTAATGCCAAAAAGAGTAAGTTGTGGAAAATACCTCTCAACAAAGAATGTCAAAGGAAATCTCTGCTACCCCAGTTCCTATCTTTTATTCCACACCAGCAATCCTTTCTCACCTGGAAAGTCCTGGTTGACTTCAGCAAACAACTTGTGCTGATAAAGGTCGCAGAACCAGATCCAGTCTGTAAGTCCACTGAGCTGAGGTCATATGCAGGAAGCAGTCACAGCTCTTCAGGGGCTGATGGTCAAGGTCTGGAGGGCTCTACTTGTCCCTGAGGAATTTCTACCCTAAGCTGACGCTCTCTGACAGCCGATGACTAATCCTTGCAGCAGCACCGGATGCAGGGGAAGATGTGCCTGTGCCACAGTTGTAGGGGCTCACAGCCCTGTGCCTTCCCTTTAACCCCAGTCCTGTCTTCGGTGCAGCCTCAGGCATTTCACAAGCAACTGGGATGCAGGCAAAAACCCCACTGGGGCATGGAGCTGGGAATAAGGAGCAGTATCTCCTTAATGTGCTGGAGCAAGGCTGGCCAGAGCCCATCTGTCAACACCTTAAGAGCTGGTAGAAAGTGTTCTTGCTTTCCGTAGGTGATTTGAGAGAGGTAGCTGATGGACACTTGGAATCTGACCCCATCTTGCAACCATCCGTCAGCAGCCGGTAGTTGAAAGTATTTCCTCTCGGGCTGCCCTTCATCCTCTCTGCTTTGGCAAGGGGGTGGCCAAAACAGAGGGAGAAGGCAGCAAACCAGGAGACAAAAAAAGGGTTAAAAGTGGGGGCATAATCAAATAAGCATGGCCAGAGCCATTCATAACACTGGCATCAGGTTACTTCAGGCCATCACTACTCCAGTTACTTATTAATTTAGATTACATTTCACGACCATGCCTGTGAATACTTGTTAGCTTATAGAGGCAGCAGGGTAGCCCACATTAATTTTGTCCTTCTCTGATCCTGGGCATTTTACAGAAGATATTAACTCTTTCCCCACTGCCTTGCTTCATATTACATTAGGAGGTACAAAGAAAGTATCCCTTTTACCCTCGAGATAGGATACAGGAATCTGTGTCTAGGTGCAGTGTCTAGAGCCAAATCTTAGTACAAAGAACACATTTTGGGAAAAAAGCTGAAATAGCCCCACAGGGCAGGACGGGTGATGCAGAACAGGACTCTGAGACATTGCAGCAGTGCCTCTCGCAATAGGGGGCTGTGCATGTCCACACAGAGCAAACCCATTTTGCTGGGAATTGCTTAAAGGGAAGATTTGAAAAGGCCAGGTCCTTGTTTCCTAGTGACCTGAAAAGAGTAGAAAAACCCCATTAGGGAGCAGGGGAGAGGCCAAGGCAGGCAGGGACTCGGCTGTGCACCCACACTCACATTGAGGTCAGCTGCTGTTCTTTGGGATTCAGATGATTTAGTTTACTCTGCCAGCTGGATCCTCTCAAGGCTGATGCTAAGGAACACAAAAGCCTTTTGTCCTTCACGGGGAGACTTTTGAGTACAAGGAGTCGGGCTGTGCTGGTAGTCAGGCTGCTGCCTTTTTTCTGTAGGCATTTGAATGCTTTCAGTTCGGATATGTGCGGCTGTATTGTGCAGTCCAGGAGAAAAAACCCACAGCATTAACATCAGAAGTGGCACTCCCTGCTTCCTGTGTTCCAGATACTCCTCAGTTCTGTGGTGTTTGCTTCAGATTTTGAATAAATCTTTGCAAATAACCCCATCAGTCTGACAGAGCGTCAGCTAATAATTGCTCCAAAGCTGCCCATGACATCACTGGGGTTTGAAAGGTGCTCTGATACATGAAGTGTTATCAGACAGGTAATGAGGTACCAGGCACTGGTTTTAGTGGCCATTTTCACTGCATTCCTCTCAGACACATCATGAATCAGGTGGGAATGTTTTTCTGTGCAGGTCATAACCTGCATGGCTGTTGCCAGTGCAGCTTTCTGACTCAGCAGACCTGCATCCTGCAGGAAGGCTGTCAGATCTGCTCACCCCTTAGAAGTAGCTCGGCAGATAGGAGCTCTTCTTTCCTGCTTACCCTGCAGCAGAGATGAAAGCTCGTGTGCCTCAGTCTGTTCAGCCTCAGGCCCTGACACTCTAGGGATGGGCACTGCTTACAGACCTGCCCAGGGCTGGCTACAAAGGTTTGTATTCATGCACAGGTTAAAGAAAAGGTCCCCACCCTCAGTGTCAGGTTCTGAGTTTGCAGGGCTGGGTGCTCTCTTATGTGTTTATCAGCTGGCTGAACTGGATATGTCGTTAATGAAAGCCTGTCATTTTAGGGTTACACAGGAGTGGTGTTGTGCATTGCTCTGTTGCAAGATTTCTCAGAGCACTAACAGCATTTTCTACTTACAGGAGCTCACAGGAAAGCTGCCACGAGAATATCCCCTGGATCCTGGGGAGGAGCCGCCTATTGTAAGGAGAAGAATAGGAACTGCCTTTAAACTGGATGAGCAGAAAATCCTGCCTAAGGGAGAGGTGAGGCTGTGCTCTTCCCTTCCGGCCCCGCCGTCCCAAGCTCAGGTCTCTTAAGATGTTCACCATGATTTACATAAGAGCACATTGGAGACCTAAGGTCATTTTTGCTTTAAATTACTGTAATTGGCCCTTTTTTTAATATCCATCACAATGAGGAAGCAGCAAGAGAGTGGTTTTACTTCAGACTCCGAGTAAAGGTGAAACCCTCGAGGTCCAGCCCTGGCTTTGCTAGAGGCAACAGAAATAGCCTGGGTGACCAACTGAACCATGGCAGTGCAGGTGCTCTGGTGCCCAAGTGCAGTGATTTGTGTGAGCAGGGAGCACATCAGGAGCCCTGCTTTGCCTGTGTTCTTATTGCAAACAGCCATTTGCTTTCCACTTCAGTAGCAATCCGAATTCAGATCTCCTCTAACCAGGGAGAAAAGCATCACCATTATTCATCTTAGCCCTGCCATAGCAAGATAAAAGCATTTTGTTCCCCAGTCCTTAAACAAAAAAGCCTTCATCTCTACCTATGGGGAGCTGGAGTTACATTTTTCTAAGTTTGCCAGGGAGTGTTTGTTCCCTTCTCTTGCTCTCACAATGTGGTGGGTCAGTGCCCTGAACCATGGCTGTGAAAACAGGCCTGCAGCAGCTGTAAGGCGGGACCGGATTCACAGAACAGCTATTGTCTGTGGAGACACATTTGTCTCAAGACACTTGTGTGTATCCCAGGCTTGAATTTCCTTTTTATTTTTGTAGGAGGAGAGACTGAAGCTGGTGTGACTGTGTGGTTTAAGGCTCAGTTCAGCCAGGGAATTAACTGTTTGTCATTTTGTTGGCATTTTCCTTCTACTGAAAAAATAAACAGCTGGAGCTCTTTAGTTTTGTTCTCAATGGAGCCTGGGTAAGGAATTCCACCAAAGTCAAATATTCATGAACTAGCACATTTAATTAAGCTTTTCAAAGGGAAGCATAGCTTAGCTGAATTACTTCTAAAACCCCTGCAGTCTGTTGGCTACTCAGTTATAACCTGATCTCCAGCTTCCTCAGGTCTTACTGCTACAAGGCAGCTTTTGGGGCCAGCGGGTGAGGAATCTCCTTACTCTAGTGGCAAGGTTAGGTGGGGAAAGCAGGAGGGTAAAGCAGCTCCTCCCCATTGCAGACACTCTGCCTTTTGGCACCAGCAATCCAAACACGCTGACTCAGCTTTTCTCTGCCTCCCTTGTCATCTGTCAAACTTTAAGACTGTGTTGAAAACCATGAATTTCTGTTCTCGAAGAATGATGTTGAGCTGTGTTTGGCTGCCAGTTTGAGAGCATTTAGAGAAGCCAGTGATGATTTTCCTGTGCTTCTCAGCAAGTGCAAACACTGGAAAATCAATTTAAAACAAAAGGCGAAATAATCCCTCAGCCACGTAAATTCAGGACTGAAATTACCAACTGTGACAAGGACCTGAATCAAGGCATTTCCATTGAAAGGCAGATGATAGCTCTCATTTCCTAAGGCTTTATTTATAGGGGCCTCACTGGAAGAAAATAGACAATTTTGGCCGGGAGGAAAATTAATATGTTTTTCCTGGGTTATACTGAATGATTTAGAACTGAATCTGTGAAGGTCTGAAATGACAGCTCTCAGCAAACTCACCATACCTGTTGCAAGACCTTTGTCAGAGCAAGACTTGGAGGGAAGGGTCCTGTTGTTTTTCTTGGTAATCACCTTTACCTGGTCTATAATTCCTGACTCTGGGAAAGATTTTACCAGAAGATGATGAATCAGGTTCCAGGCCTTTAAAACTCCGTGGTGTTAAGTTCACTTTTAATAAGTCTGGCATTGATAGAGCTTATAAACTCTTCAAAGCAAAAAGGGATCTGTTAAAAAGACAGGGGGTGGGTTCAGTCTTCAGTGAAGTGAGGGAAATGATAATTATAGTTTTAAGGCAATGCTGACTCACTGCTGATAGCAAAGGGATTTTTTCTAAGCCAGAAGCCCAGAATAAAAACTTCAGAGAATGTCTTCAGTCTGAATAAATCCCACAGCATCAGTTCCTACAGCACACGCTGCTGCTAAACAAAAGACAGGATTTGAATTTGCGTAATGGGGATCTCCATGAATATATGGCTGTCCCACCTTTCATGAAAAGTAAAAAAGCTTGTAATTTTTTTCCCTAATTTGCAATGTACTGGGTTCCCCTTTCCAGCAGACTAACTCCATTGAGCTGGGGAAGGGAGCCAGATGTTTCAAATTAGCAAGTACCTTTCAAGCTCACAACTTGGGGTCCCAATGCAGACTGGGAAGCTCAATATCAGCTTATGCATTGGCTGATCCTAAATCCCTTGACTTTGGAAGATAACCAAAAATTGGTAGGTGGCTTCCAGGGTACACCTGGTTGCATTTAAAGACTCAGCTGAGACTCTGCAAGGGCTAACCTTAGAGGCACTGGTTCTTTTTGACATACAGAGAACTTGCTGTTGCACACTGCTGGCTCTGAGAGCACTCTCCTGGCTTGTCACTTGAGGAGACAATTTTCTGGTGCAATCAGTTGCCACAGCCCATAATTACTTCAGCTCATACTCTCCCCTGGATTTTGACACCATACACTGGGGAAGAATTAGCCCATCTTTGCCCTTTTCTACCCCAAAGTGTGTGATCAGTGCCAAGCAAACCTGTCAAGAAGGTTAAAGCTGTAGCCTTGCATCAATATGTAGCACTGATACCAAATGGGGTTCAAATGTGGAAATAGGAAGCAGGGAGAAGGAGCAGGTGGGAGACAGGTGTTACCCACCAATGTGTCTAAAAGGATGAATGTGTCAGCAGCAGAGCACAGCTGAACTTGGCCATATTGAACTGCATGAAAAGCCAAACAGCATGGCAGGCTTCAGGCTGGAATACACGTCTTCCTTGTATGGGTCGTGCCTTCTACCAGCCATATTTCCAGGCACTTGTGTGAGCAGGTGAAGGTGTGCTTAGGGAGGCCCTGAGATGAGGGGGGCAGCATGATTGTGGAAGCTTTGCTGATGGAGAGCCTTGGTTAGAGGCCACTGTTCGGGTTCAGGAGAGCTCCCCCATGGCTGGGCTGGAAGAGTTTGGTGGTAACCAGAATCCACTTGGCTTCCCCCAGGAGGCAGAGCTGGAGCGCCTGGAGAGGGAGTTTGCCATTCAGTCCCAGATCACAGAGGCTGCCCGGCGCCTGGCAAGTGACCCCAATGTCAGCAAAAAGCTGAAGAAGCAGAGGAAGACCTCCTACCTGAACGCACTGAAAAAACTGCAGGAGATCGAGAACGCCATCAATGAGTATCGCATCAAATCTGGGAAGAAGCCAACCCAGAGAGCCTCCCTGATCATAGATGGTAAGTGGGATATAGCGTCCATGGCATCACGAAGGGTCTGTGGAGGGCATGGAGCAAAGTTCTTGCCATGAGGCACAGATTTCCCCTCCCTCCCCTTCCCTTTTTTGTCTGGAGGACTCTAGGGGTGCTGTCAGAGGGGTGTCAGGGTGCGTGCCGTGCATTAGGGATGTGGTGGTTCACAGCACAAGAAGCAATGTCACACCATTGGTGACAAACGTGTCAGGAGAGCAGACTGTGACTCCTTTGTTCACCTATAAAATCACTCTGTTAACGTCTCCTCTGGAGCATTGCTGTACAAATGTAATTAATGTTAGCAGATTGGGGTGAGCTCTCTCGCTGAAAGGCATCTGTAAAATCAAAGTGGGAGCAGTGTCATTGTTGTGTTCAAATACTTTTTTTTTTTTTAACAATGTAATTCTCAGGGCACTTTATGGTTTGCTGGGTTGTTGATTGGTTTTTCATGAAATCCATTAACTTTCTGCAGTGGTTCTTTCTCTCTTGCGGATTTTGCCCTTTCCCTTTGACTTACAGAGCTTTTTCTCTGTGCCTTTGTGGCAGGAACTGAGATTAGAGCTGCTGTATTTGTGACCTGGGTACCAAATTGCACCGCAGTCAGGGATAACAGACAGCCATGAGGACATGGGATGGGGGAGGCAGCTCAACCGTCTGCACACCAAGGGCCTGAAAGCTTCTCCTGCTGCTGCAGAGGATGCTCAGAAAGCCTCTCCCTGAGTTCCACAGAACTGGTACTTAGTGCGAGCCTCTAGTTAGCAACAGGATTATCATTTTAAGAAGGCAGATATCAAACCCAGAGTCCTTAAGGCTTGAGATGTAAATCTCACATTGGCACCGTGCCATTTTGCATCCTCTGGGGATCTCAGCTCTCTATTGTGACTCAGTCTTAATCCCCATTAATTGAAAGGGGTTAGCAGCTCCTTGAAAGGCAGCCTGCTACTGAGAAACCTGGCTGCAGCTCTGCCCTCCCAGACTGACAGTGGGCTGAGCCAGTTGTTTATAGGAATTTTGCCTCTTAGCTCTGTGAGGAGGAAGATGTGGGTGACTGCTTAAGGCTAAGACTCAGTGGCCAAAGATGATGGTGCAGTTCAGTGATTCTTGGGACCATCTGACCATCTTTATATTTTCTTCCCTTCAGAAGGAAACATTGCCAGTGAAGACAGCTCCCTCTCTGATGCCCTTGTTCTCGAGGATGGTATGTTGGCTGCTGTATGTTCTAGAGAGCAGGGAGGGATGTGTGAACTCCTGAGAGACACTCAAAATGGAATAATTGTTCTTTGTAATAATCCACTCACACATCCCAGTAGCAAAATTGCTGTTTCCCCTGACTCCACCTTGTAGTAAGACATCAGTCCTGGAGCAGTGAATTTTGCTGTGGTTACTGCTCTGAATTACCTCAAAGGACAGTCCCAGAATGCTCCCTTATTTTCTCATAAGGTTTCAACTATTTTAATGCATCAGACACTCTTGCTGGCTGTTCTCTCCCAAAATGGGAATGTCAGCCAGCACAATTCTGAAAGTCGGGTCTTCAGGTTTCTCCTGAACACAACAGGGGAAGCAGGGTAAGGAGGCAGGCTCTCAAGGTGTGGTGGTGTCTGTCAGGGTTGTGCTGCCATTGGAGGTGTCGCACAGCCGTCACCTGTCTCCTTTCTTCTCTTCACAGAGGATTCTCAGGTCACCAGCACAATATCCCCTCTCCAGTCCCCACACAAAGGCCTCCCGCCCCGGCCGCCGCTGCACAACCGGCCTCCTCCCCCGCAGTCGCTGGAAGGTCTCCGCCAAATGCATTATCACCGCAACGACTACGACAAGTCCCCCATCAAACCCAAGATGTGGAGCGAGTCGTCCTTGGATGAGCCCTATGAGAAGGTGAAGAAACGCTCCTCGCACAGCCATTCCAGGTGAGCCAGCTCTCTTGAGGCTCCATCGCAGAGACATTCTCTGCTGTCAGGAGGGACAGGTGTGAGCCCTTTCAAAATTTACAAAGCTGTCCCATACCAAACTTTTAGTTGTTTTGGCCAATAGGCAGCTCATAAAGATAGGCCACAGCCACATAATTACCACTTGGTACTTCAATGTTATTTTACAAAACATTTAGAAGGGAAGGAGGGTGGGTCATCTGAGGGCTTTGGTAGGGTTTGGCCTTGACCTTTGGCTTCTGTAGAAGCACAGGCTTTGGGAGACAACTCGTAGCAGCAGCTGACCCAACTCTCACTCGCCCCTGCAAGATTCCAGGCACATGCCTGAGATCTGGAAAGAGGTATGAGAGTCACTTCCCCAAATTCCTGTTGGGAGCTGAAGCAGGGTGTTTCCTCTGCAGCAGTCACAAGCGGTTCCCCAGCACTGGGAGCTGTGCTGAGGCAGGAGGGAGCAGCTCGCTGCAGAACAGCCCCATCCGGAGCCTTCCCCACTGGAACTCCCAGTCCAGCATGCCGTCGACGCCGGATCTACGGGTACGCAGTCCGCACTACGTCCACTCCACACGGTGAGTCTTCCTGGCTCCAGTCTCATCTTGCTTACCCTGAAATAAATTGTCCTTGCTATATCCTTCACCCCAGGGTATGAATTAATTCCCAGTTCAGGAAAGGACACAAACCAGTCATGACCTGTTGCCAGTAGGGAATCTCTCCTGAACTGAGATCCTGAAATCTCTTCAGATAAACATGATCTGGCCCCTCATCCCTCCCTCAAAGTGATCAAGCTTTTCTTCTCCTGAGACCTTTCATCTCAGGGCCTGTTTGTAGGTTCTACAAGCCCCAAGCCACTTTCAAAACGCATGTGGTACTACTGCTAAATTCTGCAATAAATTCCTCCATGGATCCAGCTGGAGAGAACATGTTGTTTTCTGTCTGATACAAAATTTTGGGTAGAGTTAGTTTTCTCTCATGGATAAAATGTTTGGATGTGTGTGATGTTATGTGGAGAGTGAGAGGCTATATAAAGCAGTCCACCTGGGATCCAAGTGGCAGTGAATTAGTCCAGGGTTGACAGAGGAAAGAGCTGAAGTGTGTAGGGGAAGTGATTTGATGTGTGTGGCCCAATTTAACTCCAATTTTCAGCAAGATTTCTGCAAACTGTTCAGCTTCATTGCTCTTTTGTGGCAAACTCCATGGACACTGTGGGGAACAGAGCTGAGCCAGAGCTGTGTGCTGGTTGGTGTCCTGCCCTAAGGGAAAGTACTATCAGCATTTAGCTCAGCATAAATCAAGAGGTGTGCTAACACATCAGCCTCAGGCAGAGATGATACAAGGCATTATGGCCCTGGGTTAAGTTTGTAACAAACTTTTTGGCTGAGAGTATTTTTCAAGAGTGCAAAGTCTATTAACACTGGAGGCAAGCTGTGTGAGAAATGAGCCTGGCACAGGGCTTGAGAAGTGACCTTGATCAGGTAGGGTCCATCTGGGTGTCTGAAATAACCATTGCTCAGTCTGTGGCTCATTCACGAGTAGCATGCCCTGGCCTTGGTCTCATTCATGAGCTGCATGCCCTGGGCCTGGTCGTCCATGATGGGGATGTCTTCCTGTTCCTTGAACGGATGGGTGAAGCTCTTCAAACAGTCAGAGTGAATAGAGACCACCCAGACTTGGCCATGAATCAAGCCTTGCAAACTGTGATTTGGTGTGGTTGCCTGAAGGACTGTCACCCACTGACAGTCCTACATGTGCCCATGGCTGGGCCCCAGTAAAACCAAGCTGCTTGACAAGAGGTGACTTTTTCAATGGCATTCTGGGCTAACTATAGGCAGTCTGTCTTTCTGTCTCAAACCAGGTAGATTGTACTTCTGCAGGGCATTCATGGGCCACTTGCAAGGAAATCTGACTACCTTTGAAGACTGTGAGGTCTTGGGATTTGCAGAGGTGGCATGAGGTGAACCTAGTAGGACAGGTGTCACAGTTCTAATCCAAACAGCTCTGCCACGTGGCTGCACTAGCAAAGCCAGGGCTTGAGATTCCCGGGCTTTGCCCTTTAAACTGGAAATGCTCTGGGCCTTTCCCAGACCGGCAAGCCACAGAGGAATTGGGCTGGGCGAGGGTTTATGCCCTGCATGGTGCTGCAGACTGAATGTCACCACCAAGCAACTGGATAGGAAGAGGAATAGGACCTAATCACCCCAAACCCTGCAGCAGGGAAGCAGATTTCATTGCAGGCAGCAGCCCCACTCAGTGCTGGAGAGGTTCAGGTTTTCAGTGCCCTCAGATTGCTTTGCCTGTGGGTGCAGACAGCGATGGGGAGTGGTTCATCCTGTTGACTTACCAGCCTGTTTTTTTTCCTGGTCCCTGCAGGTCAGTAGACATCAGTCCAACCAGACTGCACAGCTTAGCTCAGCACTTTAGGCACCGGAGCTCCAGTTTGGAGTCACAAGGAAAGCTCCTGGGCTCAGAAAACGAGACAGGGAGCCCCGATTTCTACACCCCAAGGACTCGTAGCAGTAATGGCTCTGACCCCATGGACGACTGCTCTTCCTGCACCAGCCATTCCAGCTCTGAGCACTACTACCCTGCTCAGATGAACCCCAACTACTCCACCCTGGCAGAGGATTCCCCGTCGAAAGCCAGAGAACGGCAGAGGCAAAGGCACAAATCATCAGGCAACCTGGTCTCTTCCAATTCAGGGAGTATGCCCAACCTGGCTGCAAGGAACGGGACAGGACACCACCGTGTCTACCTGCACAGCCAGAGCCAACCCTCCTCCCAGTACAGAATCAAAGAATATCCTCTGTACATCGAGGGCAGCTCCACACCCGTGGTGGTGCGGAGCCTGGAGAACGACCAGGAGGGACACTACAGCGTGAAAGCACAATTCAAAACCTCCAACTCCTACACAGCGGGGGGGATGTTTAAGGAGAACTGGCATGGGGATGAAGTGGACTCGGTCAGGCTCACCCCCTCTCGCTCCCAAATCATAAGGACTCCATCTCTGGGCAGGGAGGGCCACGAGAAAGGCTCGGGTAGGACTGCCGTGTCGGACGAGCTGCGGCTCTGGTACCAGCGGTCCTCGGCCTCCCACAAGGAGCACAGCCGCCTCTCGCACACGAGCTCCACCTCCTCGGACAGCAGCTCCCAGTACAGCACATCTTCACAAAGCACCTTTGTGGCACACAGCCGGGTCACGAGAATGCCTCAGATGTGTAAAGCAACATCAGGTGAGAGCCCGCCCGGGTGGAGGAGCAGGAGAGACAGGGGCTCCTGCAGCCCGGATTTGTGCCAGGTGCCACACCCCAGCTGGAGAGCAGTGCCAGACCACAGCACATTAGCTGTCTTTCATGTGCCTGAGGCATAACCCTGGGGGGCAAGCCTTGTCCAAGACACTCATCGAGTAGGAATGTTTTTCCATGGAATTCATCACTTTGCAGTGATGGGCTCAAAAGATAGGGAGGGACCGAAGCCCAGTTGTTGCCAGGCCTTTTGTCAGAGTGCAGTTGGGTTTTGGGTGATGGCACTAGGGGCTGAAGGTAATGAAACCATGGGGAGCATCACTCTTCATAATCACAGCAAGGGGAGTGATGGAGCAAGCAGGGGCTCAGCACAGATTAAGAGAATGTATGTCCTCAGTGAAACACCAGAGGCATGAGAAAGGTTAAGTGGGGCCATCCCAGCCCTTCCACCCCCCACAAAAATGTTTGAGCTATGACATCTTTGTGCATTGCTGAGACTTGGTTTTCCCATGCAGTTCCAGTAGCTTTGCTGATAATATGTTGATATTCAGAGTGCTGAAGTTTGTGCAGTATTATGTCTCTGTGTCATGTACAGAGCTTTGCACTCTTCTGTGCTGTTAATATTAATGGTAAGAAAACGGTCAAATCCATTACACTGAAAAGGCCACAATGTGCTGTGAAACAGTCCAAGGTTAAATATTTACTGGCCATCAGTCACCGCTGGATAAGCCAGTGTGAACAGATCAAGGACTTGCTAAAAATCTCAGACTTCAGTGTGAGAGACATCATTGCTCCAGCCTCACTTGCCACTGTCTCTTGTGGCCTCTCAGGGCCAACCAGTGTCCACCCGTGCTGGCTGTTGGCTCTCTGACATCCCAGCATGGCTCCTGGTCCACTGTGAGCACCACACTGCACCAGTGGGACCCTGTACTCGCTCCCAACTCCAACATGGACTCAGAGGTGGTTTGACACAGGCTCCTTGTGGGCCAACAACAACTGCCCCAGATGAGGCTGATTTACGTGTGATGCCAACACCCATAGGAAGACCAGGTGTGGACCATGCTGTGAAAATCTGTCTTCTTCCCTTTGGTTAATGGACATTTCTGCTGCATGCAGAAACAGAAAATTCTTGAACACTGGAAGGCTTTTCCTTTGTTGGCTTTGGAAGCTGCATCAGTTCAGGAAAATGGTGGGTTTGGGGTGAGAGCACTTGAAAATCACTGTCAGTCAGTCCATTCCCCCACTCAGCTGTATCTTTAACTTAAATGTGATACCTGCACAGCACAGGAGGAAGCATGCTCAGTAATCACAGCTTGTCCTGACCTGGCAGCATGAATTGGTTTTGTTCAGAGTCTGTTCCCAATCACAGCTGTGGGAGGATATTGACCTCAGGAGCTGTCAGCTCCAAGGAGCAGATTAAAATTTGGTTTTTGCTTCAAGTGTCATTTGGCAGCAACTGAAGAATTTAACAGCAGAGAAGGGGATGCTGGGTAGAAATCTCCATCATTTCAGCTGATCAGCCCTGGCCAAAAAGTCTATTGGACTGTCCTTCAAAGAGGATCATACTTCTAGGCATGCATTAAATTCAGAGGGCCAACACTGCATGGACTTGAGGAGGAAGAAAGATTGGTCAGGTGGATTTATTAGCTGGACCTGCACCAGGGAAACTCCCTTAAGAACTGCTGCCCATTTTTAGTCCTGCTTGCTTCTGTCTTTGTTCAAGTAAGATAAGCCTTTCTTTCGTCCCAAGACTGTCAGCAAAGCCCAACTTCAACTTTTTACAAATGCACAGTGAAAGGGAGTTGTAGCTTTTGAAGTCTTCAGAGATGTCTTCCTCCTTTGCACATGAAGCAGTGTACTTGTCCAGACTTTGGCCACTGCCAGCCCTGGCTCTTAGGGACACAGAGCATCTCCCACCATCCTTGGAAACAGGAGGCTGAGCCTGACAGGCTGAGCTCCTCCAGTTCAGGATCCATGGAGTCCAGGCAGCAGGAAAACCAAGCTTCTATGCTGGGAGAAGTGTGGTGTCTCCCAGGCAGACTCAGGAGAGTCTGGATGGCTGTATTCAGCTGGAGGCCAGGGTGAAATGCAGCATTCCTGCAGAGCTGAGGCCAGATCCAGCCCATGCCATGCAGCAGTGTCAGCAGCAGGCTGGTGCTCCTGTGCTGCATTCAGGCACAGTCACCCAAGAACAGGGCGAGGTCTGTCCCAGGCCGTGTTTACTCACAGCCAGACATGTTTCTGCTGGTTTGACCAGCTGATCCTTTTGAACCACCCTGACCCTTGTGCCCTCACCTCACTGGTGGTTTTTCTCCACCCTTGGTTGTTTTTCAGCTGCCTTACCTCACAGCCAGAGGAGTTCCACGCCGTCGAGTGAACTCGCAGCCACGCCGCCGGGCAGTCCCCACCACCTCCTCACGTGGCAGACTGGGTGAGTGTCCGTGGCATCAGGTTAGAGCATCCACCTCCCTCAGTGCCTCCCCACACACAAGCACAGGGAGAGCACAGGTATGGGAAACATTTTCCATAGCCTACACAGAGCTGTGGAAACTAGAGACTAGATTCTCTCGTGGTGGTGGAGCTCTGGTTTAGGCTGACCAAGACATGGCCGTGCTATCCACACCCAGCAGCACTGCTCTGAGCAGTGCTGGATCCACAAGGAAAGAAGCCTTGCAGGTTCCTCCTGCTTGGACAGTCTCCTTCCTCCAATTTTCATATGTTGAAATAGCTGATAATTCTTTTTTAGCAGCCATCACTTTGGCTGTCCACACGAAGACCTTGTTGCAAAGGCAAAGTTTGGTGCCTGCTGTACCTGTGTGTGCAGCAACCACAGTTTTCTGCTCAGTTTTCCCCAGCAATGTGTCTTCATGACTGTTAAGTGCATCTTTTTTCAGCTACCAGTAAAGCGAAGATGTTTCACCAAAGTGTAAGTCATTACACACAGGTAGCCATTACTCATGTAAATACAGTAATTGGGTTCTCTGGCACCTCTTTTGAGGCAGGTAGTTCCAAGAGCAAACAAACAAACAGCAAGCTCCCATGGGTATTGTCTAACAAGTGCCTGTAATTCTGTCCTGACACATGAAATAAAGGTCATTTCCAGATCCCATCTAACTCAGCACATCCCAGATTGTGGGGTGAGATTTTGGTGAGATCAGCTAGATCTGAGACTACAGTCCACAAAATACCCTAGTCCCTTGAATAGGAAAATAGATCCAATCCCCTGAGTCATGAACTGGGACTGGTAGCTTTGCAAATATTTCACTGTGCAGCCACTGGAAAATCGCATGCTCTTTGATTACCCTGGTCACCTATAACCAGGTTTGACCTCTGGTTTTACTCCAGCACTGCTCGTGACTGCACTTTAAGTTGGAGATGAGGAGAACCATAACAACAACCCTCTAGGCCTTCTTAGATTTTAAATTCACACATTTGATATCCAGCCTTCCATGGGCTTTGCATGTGCTTCCAGTTTTAAAACAGGAGAATGTTCTTGGTCCCATTTCACAAAAAGTCAAGGGATAGCAATATAGGCAAAATGGCACCTATCTCTACTGTACATTGAAATTTCCACAATTAAGGGTTCGAGTCTAGACTCAATCTTAGTCTCAGTCTCCATCCTAATCCTAATTCTTCTGAATATCTCCATGATGATCAGAAGTAAAACTGATGTGCAGCCACCCAAGACATCTGTTTGGGTAATCCCAGCTTTTCTAATTTTTCCATTAAAGATAAATCCTGCACCCTGTCTCTCACAGCAAAAGTGCATCAAGCTGAATTTTCAGCTGGTGAAAGTGAAGTTACCTGGATTTATAGCTTAGGCCCTGCACCAATAACCAGTTCAAAAAGAATTGGAGACAAGTCAGTTCTTATTTAATGCCTGTGCATAGCAGCCAAGGCATATGTATATAAATACAGAGTGGATAGAATCTTCTATTAAGTGCACAACACAGATTCCCCCACTGCAGGAGCAGCTGTGCCCACCCAGCACGACTCAGCAGATTGACAGTTCTTCCCAACATGTTTTTGTGTCACTAACTTTTTCTAAAGATGATTCATCAACTTGTTTCTCCACTGCATTAATAAGCTCATAACAATGTCTATGTCATTTCTTTTCTTTAACATTTCCTCTCTCCTCTTTCCTCCTTTTTTGCTCTCCCTTGTTCAGAGAAGCAACAGACAACTCACCCACTATGGATGAGTCTCAGTCTCCAACCCACCAAAGTACTGATGAATAGAGGTATAGTAAGGGAACGTTTTGTTCTTTCCTCCTTCTGCCTTACAGTCCATGAGCACAGTGTGGATAACCAGCACCCTGCTGTCCCACTGGAGCAGCCCTTTAGTTCTGTGCCCATTTGTTTGCCAACAAGGCTTCCTTCAGCTCTTGGAAGAACAACTTGGAAGCTCTCGAAGCCCTCTCTGTGCCTTTTCAGCAAGTCTGTGGCTGTGGCGCCTTCCCCTGTGAAAGGGACTTCTGGCCACCCTGCTCTTTGTTCCTGCAGAGGCTGAATGGGCACAGAGAGCAGGGGGGAGCCACAAATCTGTGGCTGGGGACAATTCAGAGCAGAGTGGGCGAAGTGCTGTGGGGACAGTCTGGGAGCAGCATGGCAGGGAAACGAGCTCGGGTAAGGAGAGGCCTCAGAGGACCTGGCCTGAGCTCCCGGCAGCGCTCCAGCCACAGCACCCCTTCCTCCTCCCTCCCTGCCACAGAGCTGTGGAGCTGAGGCTGTTAGCAGCAAGGTTTCATGGAACAAGGAGCAACCCTGGCCTCGTTCCTGTGGGAAGACAGAGGGGGAAGGGTGGATAGAACAAAAAAACCCTCAGAGTATTTCTACTTTAATTAAACTGCTGTCGCTGTCTGGCACTCTTAATTTGAATCTACAGCCATTCACAGCTGGCATCTGTCAAGTGTTTCAAGACCAGCTTTCCAGAGATATCCCATAAACCTCCACACTCCAGCAGAGAGCTGGGAAACAAAAGGCTCTTTAACATGCAAATGGTGATGCCCTTGCTCAGGTTCCTTGCAGACACCGGGTCCCCAGGAAACCAGGTGGAAAACAGGGCAGAAGAAGCATTAGATGTGAGATCAGTCCTGTGAAGTGGGGAGGGAACAGGATAGAGTGAGAATCCCACAGTACTCAGAAAGAAAATGCATCTCCCACTTTTGGCCTCAAAACAATCTCTAGTTTGGAAGTCGGTTCAAATCAAAGAGTGAGATAGAGACATCAATTCTGACTATTGCTACACAGATATAGCAGTCACTTTTCAGAAGATCCAGATTTTGACCTCAGTGCTTTCCTCTGGCAAGGAGCTCCACAGCCTAAGCCAGGAGCTGAATCTCATCAGAGCTCTTAACATAAATAGCAAAAAAAATTGCCGTGAACTGTTTTGTCTGCTCAGTACAGGCAGCAAAAGGAGCAGTAGCTTGTCAGGAGATGTGCCCTGAGATGAGGAATAGGCTTTCTACAACAGAACAGAACACAGTCCTTTCCACATCCTGGCACACTCTCACAAGTTGCTTCCTGGTTCATCCTTGGAAAGCCACATAACTCTGGGATTGCCAGGTGATGCACAAGCCACTGCCCACCTCTTTCCACTTCCCACTGTGTAATACAGTCCATGGCCGAGAGAGCTGCTCTTAGGACTTGCTCCCTGGAAAGCATCCTACCAAAAACCTCTTCACCCCAGCTTACTACTGGGCAGGACAGCAAGGCAGAGCCCTCAGGCAGGGCAGAGGCAGAGCACTGCTGCTGTACCCGGGGAGGGAAGAGGCCACATGCAGAGAAAGTGAGTCAGGTGTGGTACCACACGTGGTGGGATGGACACAGCTGGTGGGATCAGCCAAAAGCTCTCGCCCTCCAGCAGCCTCTCAGCTCTGCTGTAGTGTGTCCCACCAGCCAGAGGGCTGAAAGCACAGCAGCTCTGCCTGTTGCCATTCCAGCATCCAGACCTCAGGGCATCCTGGCTACAGACAGGCTGTTGGAGCTGAGCTTTCTCCTGTCTCCTCATACCAGGCGGGTTGCTGGGGCAAACAGGACTGCTGGGCAAGAGCAGACTGGGTCAAAGTGGGGTCCTGCATGCTGAGCCCACCCCAAATACCAGCTTGGGAGTACCTCAGAGTGCAGGAGGGTCTGTAAATATCCTGTGTTCCTCTCCACCCATAATACAATGTTTTATGCTCATGGTTGAACTTCTCAAGAACCCTCACTGTCCTAACAAAGTTTCCTTTCTCCTGCAGGAACTACAATGATAGCTGTTTCCTGGATTCTCCCCTCTATCCAGAATTAGCAGATGTCCAGTGGTATGGGCAGGAAAAAGCCAAGCCTGGGACTCTAGTGTGAACCCCTGACCTCAAGTTAATCACATCAATGCCATTCTGAGATCACCTCACTGCCTCTCATTTGCCTTACCCAGATGCACTGTCACCCAGCACCAGCTTCAACTCTAAGCACTTTTCTCACGATGCAATTCAAGATGACATTTATGGAACACTGGCCCTGAGACATCCACCACAGCAGCAATGGAAGTGCAGCACATCCATCCCACTGCCAGATGGGTGCCCGTCCCTCCCACGGCCGCAGGGCAGCGGTGGAGAGGAGCAGCCATCTAAATAGTCAGTTTAAAACATGGGTTTCCTTTGAAACGATGGAAGCCTCTCAAGGCTTACATCAAATCTTAGTGTTCCACGGCACGTAACAGCAGTAAGAGTTCCATGACCTGCGACCTGAAGCCAACAGAATTAGTTTTAAGGGGGTGGTTGTGGAGGCTGAGAAATAGATACCATAGTCCTGAAAGTGCATTTTACTGTTCCAAAACAGTAAAATCCCATCATTTTAGAGATGTGTCAGCCTCACAATCAGATCAGTGCTGCCAAAGATCACCACACTACCATTGGCAGGATGAGTTTGCTCAGCAATTTTTAGCTACAAGAACATCTCCCTCCTTTAACTTGATGGCAGGCAAAGCCACCTCCTGTAAAATGGCATTTCCTTCTTTGCTTGGAGCCCACATACACGCAAGTAAAACAACCCCCTGTTCTGCAGACACATCAGAGGTCTGGGCTGGTATCACGGCATCGCTGTCTAAAAGCTACTGTTAAACTGGACAAACAAGGTTTACAAAGGCATTACCTAAAGCAGAGGCAAGTAATGCACTCACAGCATCTCTGTGGCCGGCACAGGGTGCCCACCAATACACAGAGAGGTTGGGGTTGTGTTGGCTGTTTTGATAAAGATAAAAATTGCCAAAAAAAACCCTTTCTACAGATACAGCTGATAAATTCGAATCGAGTTCTGCACAAAGCGTTGAGGTGCAATCAAAGGGAAAGCACATCGCGATCGAATCGACGCGGCAAAGCCGCGGCAACATATCGGTTCCACTCATCCTCCCTTCGTTAGCACCAGTGTAGCACAGGGCTCGGCACCGCGCGCTGCTGTGGGAGAACCGGTCTGTCGGGAATCGGGAAGGCTCCGCAGCGGAGCGGGGCTGAACAACCAGCAGACAGGCAAATCTTCCCACTGCAAGAAGCGACCGCAAGGAAGAGAAGCGACTCAAGGTTGGACACGAGCGAGAGCTGCCTGCTGGTACCGAAAGGAATCGCACGAGCGCGTCACGGAAGGAGATGCAAGTTTACACATACTTTCGAGCAATGCTTTATACATGTCAAGCCATGGAACTTTAAAAGGCCTCAAAGACACTTTTGTAACGAACAAGTGCACAATCTAGGTGGATGTTGAAGCTGGCACGTCTAGTCTTCACTGCGGTGCTATGCTGTTTTTATTGCCACTCGATGGGGGGGGCGCCCGGCCTTCCCCCGTTTGTGCGTGCAAACGATGATTTCCTATGGGAAAGGCATTAAAAGAAACGGCTGGAGGGGGTTACTTTGTGAAAAGCAGAAACTGAAGTTAGCTTTAGTTGAAGGAAAAAGGAAAAAAAAAAAAAGTGTGAGTGTGTGTGCGTGTGTGTGTTCCAAGAATAACAACAGCGTCTACCAGACAAAGTAGGGTGAAATGTTTCAAATTAAACACAGCGACTTGGGGGGCTGCCACACCTTTTGGTATTAAGATTGCTGGAAAACTGCATTCCACGCTTTAAAAGAGAATGGGTTCTGCGTAATTAGGCTTGGAAAAACTATGGGGTTTCTAAAAATTAATGCAAGTGGCTCATGCAAATACCTTTCTGCAACTCACACCAGAGACATCAGCTTCAGTTCCCTGTGCTGCTGCCTCACATCGCTGGTAAGGCAGGGGGGTGGCCTTGCAGAGATGAGACAGCAACAGGCAGAGAGGCTGTTTATTTGTCCAGGGAAAGTTTTGGCAGAGCCAGGATCAGATGAGGCAAAAGCCCAGGCTGGATTGGGCTCTAAGCAACCTGGTCTAGTGAAAGGTGTCCCTGCCCTTGGCAGGGGCTTGGAACTGGATGATTTTTAAGGTCCCTTCCAACCCAAACCATTCTATGATAAGGAAACCCATGTTCACACAAGAAGCATAAATGAATTATTCCTATAAAAAGAAAAACCAGAAGACACTGCAAGGGGTTTTCAAAGGTGGCCACACAAACCTTGTGCTTCTGGGCCTCCTTGAGTGCAATGGCCTGTGACAGTAATTGAAGCCTTGCATCCAATTCTGGAAGAAGAGCCAGCAGTGTGATTGCACCCTTTATCTGGACTTGCAAAATGCTGTTTTCACCATCTCTTTGTGCTTTGGGGTCTTTAACATAGGAATTATTTCAAGCTCCTAATTGGATTTTTAGCTGGATAAGAGGTAGCACTGATTAATGACAATTTACTGATAAGATTTGGTAGCTAAAGTGAAAGGATTAAATAAGGACCAAATTAAGCAGCAGTGAGTAATTTAGCCCAAGGATTTTTAGGGGCTCTGAGCAACTGTCTGTTTTCTTTTTAATTTCCCTGGTAAGTGGTTTGGGGTTTTTTTTCTGTGTACCTTCTTTTAATTAAAAAGAATTCAACAACAGTGGCGCTATGAGGCCTCTGGGCACTACAGGAAGAAACATTAATTCCTCCAAGACCAGCTCTGCAGTTTTGCAGCAAAGGTTAAAAGGTGGCAGCCCTGAAATTAGTGGAAAAAAAAATAAAAATGGTTAGCCTGAATTGCAAACAGGCTGGAGTGGAGAAAAAGCTTTCTAGAAACAGATTGAGTTTTGCTTTGTGTTCTGCTTTTCTGGTTTGCAATCAAGGCACACGTGAGCAGCCAGTCTGGTAGTAAAGACAGATTAAGTAAAACAGGTTTTACTGTTTAGCTCAATTCAATTAAACACAAATGTACATAAAATGTTAATCATATGAGATTAACATATTTAAGTATAACACGGAGGGGTATATACATAGCTATTATAGACAAGCACTTGACTACCAACTTAACCCCTCCTTTACTTTTTTATTTTTCAAGGCTCCATCTGCCATAAAGCCACAACCACGTTCTTTGTCTCTGTGTCTGATGCTCCCTCTGTGTGGGCAGGAGCTGGTGGATGGTCCGTGCACGGGGCCGTGCTGGAGGCAGGGTTTATTTTTAAATGGTATTAATATGCAGTCGAGTGTTGAAAATGTTGAAACAGTCCAATTTGTTTTCACTCTGTATTAGTTTTAGTTTCAGGCATAGCCAATCCCCATTCAGGTGCTATCAGATGACCAGTTACTGCTTAGTTAACTAGATGTAAAGTTTTACATATATATTAATGTCAATAGTTTTATTACAAGTTGTGTAAAAGGGACTCTCTAGTTTAAAAAAAAAGAAGGGAAAAAAAAGAAAAGGAAGAAAAAAAAATTAGGTCTCTCCTGAAATTGACTTTAGAGCATGGAAAATGATTTTACTGGATTCTGTTCAACTGTAATCAAGGAAAAAAAATATGTATGTTGTAGAAAAGGATGCAGAATTAAAAAAGATCTGCTTTTAATTTATTCTTTTTGTATTAAGAATTTGTATAGTTACCTTTACATTTTGCAAAACAGTGTTGTCAACACTTCCTTATTAAAGCATTTTCAAAATGAAACCTTGCAGTGGTCTCTTCAGGAGGGCACCACACCTGGGGAGTTCTTACCTGGCGACTGCACCACCACTGCTGTGACACACTGGGTCCAGATGTGGCACAGCTGGCCAGGGTGTCCACACAGGACCTGCTCCTTGGCTGTCAAGGGGCCTGATTGCAGGAAACACTGGGCATTCCCCACAAAAACCCCTGTCCTTCGGAGATCCCTCGGGATTCAGCGCTCAGGCTCAGCAGATTCCTGCTTGTTCCATGGTTGTTCTCTCAAGCACAGGCCCTGGGGGCTCAGGAGAACAAACGTGTGTCTCACTTCCCACTGCCATGGGAAACAAAGTCACGGAAATAATATTGATTTCCAACACTCACAACTTGAGATAACTAAAATTAATTCTTACTTACATGAATTGGATGCCAAGGAGCTGCAAGGCTGTTTGCAGCAATTCCAACAGCTGTGGGACAGTTGAGCACCAGCACATTTCCCAGTGCACCAAGGAACTGCCTGCTCCTTGAATTCCTGAGGGAACCCACCCCAACAGAGGCTGCTGTAGCTCAGGACAGGGCTTTGCTGGCAGAGGTGACCCCTGCACAGGGTTAGGGACCTCAGCAGCCACCCAGCACCCCCTCCAAAACCACAGGCAGTTTCAAACAGCCACACACTCTCACATGGGACCTCCCACACTTGCTTCCTGCTCCTTCCATTTATTCCCACTGTCCAGGCAGCCTCTTCCAACCCAAGCATCTCCTTTATCATCCACCTGATCCCTCCCCACAGGGAGCCACCAGTGGCACCAGCCCACAGCCAGGCAGTCCCTGACCATCACCCGGGATCGCTGCAGGAGGGACCATCTCGTGCAGTAAATCCCCAGGATTTTGGGATGGGACAAAACAGCCATGATGAAGGTTTACAGACATGCCCCAAATTCTGAGACCTTGGCTCATTTATTACCAGAGGCTCCAACACTGCTGCAGGCACCTCTTCCAGCTCTGCACCACCTTCGAGGACAGATCTAATGCAACCACAGCCCCCCCTGCACAGCCTTCTCAGAAAGCACCATCCCCTGGGCCCAGGAGGGTGTTCTCCTCCCTGAGGAGTGAAGCCATTTACATCTCAGCCAGGGTTATTCTTTGAGCAAGATTGGATCTATGGAGGCGATTCTATGGCAGCCAGCAGAAGAACCCAGTTCCTCCATCAAAATAAATTGATCCCACATACGCCTGCCCTAAGAGCCTTTCCAACAGTGCAGACAAACAGCAAATAGGGATTTAAAGGCATTTAACTACACAATAATACCAATATCAGGCAGGTACCCCATAGTTTGGGAGTTCACTTCATGCAGCCCCTTCCACTGCCAAGGTTGGAGAGGGGTCAGAGGCTGCAACAAATGACCAGGGACACTGAGTCCCAAAACCACTCCAGACACAGCTATAGTGAACACATGACTTCATCCTAAGGCTGCAAGTCTTTGGATTCAGTGGAATTATTTCCGCCTAGAGTGAGAATTATCAGAAATAAACATCTGGAAAAGCCCAGAGGGAAAAGTCTAAATTGCTGAACTGTAACATACCCTCCCCACAAAAACTGTTGAGCAGTGTGACAGCTGTGCCACACCCACTCGTTCCTAAACTAGACTGGGGCAGGTTTGGGATTTTTTTTGGCTAAGAGGCGTTATTAACTATTTGATCACGGTCTGGTAGCTGCAATTTGGGGCCATCCAGCTGCAAAGAGCCTCCAACCGTTGATGAAAAGCAGCTGCTGTAACAGTGTCCCCCTGCCCCTGCTCCCCACAGGACCAAGGCTGGCTCTCACGTGCTGCACAGCTGGAAACTCTTACACAGATGCCGTGAGAAAGTCCCTCTCGGTCCCTCGGCTCCCCGTGCAGCGCCATTCCACGAATTGCAGGGGGATAAAGTTCTCCTGTCGTGGGATTCATTCAAGCAAGGCAGCTGTATTTCAGGGACTGTCAGCAAGGAGGCACATTGCTTAAATTACGTTCTTTAAAACCTGATCACACTAAAACATCTCAACCCCAAATTCACATCCCTACAGGAGGCGGATCCCCACTCAAAGCAGCACCCAGGGTACCATTAAAATTCTCCTCAATAATTGGCTCTAAAGCAGGAGGGAAAATCTATCTAGTACTATTACAGACACCCTAAGGAATCCACTTCCACCTAAAACAGACGATACAATGCTCCTTAAACCATCCCCTGGCTACTCACTTGCTGCAGTTTCCAGGGAAATTACAGCTTTCCCTTAACAAGGGACAATATTGGCCCTCAATTATTTAGAGAGTTCAAAACTAAGGTCAAGATAAAGATTTAGAAACAGTTCAGGAAACCATCTGGGTGGGGAGAGGGATAAAGCTGCGGTGTTACACATTTCCTGTTGTAATAATGCCTCCAAAGAATATCCATATAAAGCACTGTGAAAAAAGCCTCACCAGACACCACTGTTAATGAAACTCTTCCGGGCTCCTGCCACCCACCCAGCTTCCCCCCACAAATCCCCATCTACTCCCCAAGGACCAGTGAGGTCTCATCAGACTCATTTTTATTAATTCTAAACTGTTTAAGCTCTTGATGTTTTCTCTGGGGACAAACATACCAGACTGAAAATCTCCTGTGTCCAAAGAGGCACTTCAGAATCTAAGAGAGTCTCCATAAGAACCTGAAGTTCCTCAAGATACTCCTCCAAACTCACTGCCAGCACAAATCCACCAGCACCACGTTTCACTGGTGCCATGGGACACTGGACACACCCATGGGAGATGGGTAACTCCTTGAGAAGAGGGCACCAGGTCCTGCTCCACACTGCCAGTCGAGGTGAGGATCCAGACAAACCCATGCACTGGAACACTGGCACATTTCTTCAGTAAGTGGTTATGCTCAAAACTAATAAAGTTTCAGTATTTCACTGTTTATGAAGAATTGGATCATCAGTCCCATCAGTTTCTTTGCCATTCCCAGTCAAGATACACAATGGTAAAGATTTGTGGCTGCTAGAAATACTGTTCCTGGTCATGGGAGGTCCTAATTATTTTCTCTGCAATGCCCAGCAGACTGAAATTTTCTCCAGATGTATAAAAATGGGATTTGAAGGCCTCAAGAGCCATAAGCTTACTTCCCCCAAGCCCAGAAGGTTTATATTAAAAATGTCGTTACCAAAAAGAAAAAAAAAAGCCAAATCAGATGCATTCAAGATCAAAAACTCTTTGCACTGAGGCTGAGAAATATACAAACCTTTTTTTTTTTATTCCTGATAAATACCACATGAAAGATTAGCCAGTAAAGTCTTTATATTTACAGAAATAACCAAGGTTCAGATTCAACTGCTTCCTTCTAATCATCTCCCCACATCAGTCTCCAATGCAAAAGCAGCCAAAAAAAAAACCTCCACATATGCTCCTTGCAGGGCTGAGTCTCAACTAAAGCTCTAAAGTATGGGAAACAGTTCAGCCTGCCCAGTTCCCTGAATAACAAACTGAAACAAAAGCAAGGCTCATGTTAACTGTACCCTGGTCACTGTCCTGGTCTCAACATCTCCAAAACCCACCCCCTCTGCTGTCCATTGGATGTGTTCAGCATAAAGCACAGGTTTAAAAATAAACATAAATAAATGGAGCTTGTAAAAAGGAAGCTGTAGAACATCTCCTGCTTTCTGCTTTTTCGCAAAGCCCACCCTAAGCTCCTGTTGGAGTTGAAGCACAATCTCTGTCTCTTCAATCCTCCCTGGGTCTTGGAGACCAAACTATGAGTCATGTCTTGGCCCCTGCAGAGCCTCACAAAGCGTTGTACTCCACACACTTGGATGGGTCTGTTGGGAAGTGCTTCTGGCAAATGGTCATGAGCCTCTTCAGCCCCTAGGAGTTAACAAAACAAGGACAATTCTGTAATAATGCTGCAGCTGTCAAAGGAACTTAACAGCCTACATAATTTTTAAGCTTAACAAGGAGAATTAAAAAGAACAGGCTGCTATTTTGGGGCTGGGGTTTTTTTTGGTTGTTTTTCCGTTTAACTTTTATTAACCTTTCTCTCTGCAAATTGTCAAGTGTTCTCCAATATTAGAGAAGTTTGGGGCATAACTCAAGAAACCTGGTAAGATTCATAGTGAAGGATCACAGAAACACTTTAATCCCTCTTTATCACCAAGAGAGAAAATTATATCACAATAAAAGAGATTTAAAAGAAAGCTGAACATTAAAAATAATTCTAAAGAGCAAAAAGCAATTTCTGACACCAAAACAAGCTACACAGCCAAGAAAAGACCCAAACATTTCTCAGGAGGAGAAATGTGGTATCACATGTGACACTCCAGAGGCAAACTGAAAAAGCAAACAAGGAGAAAGGCAGAATGTGGACTTTCCTCTTTGGTTCTTCCAACACATCAATGGCCAAAAACCAACACGACAGAAACCTGTGATTACTTTCTTTCCAGTGACACAGAAAAGTCTAACAAAGAAAGCAAACTGCTGTGGTGGAAGTGTAACTTAGCAGTGACATTGTACCCCAAGATGGCAGAGTCATGTGCCTGTCATTACACACTCATCATGGAAGGCAGCTCCTCACTAAGGGAAAAATTACTCAACAGAGGATGCTTTGGCCTTTCCAACACAGGGAAGCATGGAAAGTATGTCCCAGCACCAGAACAACTCCTTGTTTGGGGTGTTATGATCCCAGGGTCGCTGTAAATCAGAAATGTGTTAACTTCATGTCACTGCTGGGAAGATGGATAATATTCCATGCTCCAGTCTGAACCAGACTTGCTGAACCAGACCCGATATTTAAAACCAACACAAAGAACATACACGTTTCAAGCCAACTTTGTCTTGATGCATCAGTAAACTGAGTAACTCAGAAGCAGAGATAAGAAATTCACAGTGGGCAGATGACCACAAAGATTTCCTTGACCAACAGATGTAGCCCCAAAAGCAGGGAAGGAACAAACTGAGGAATTCAACATGCCTTCCACAAGGTATGTTAAGAGAGACCAAGCAACACTACAGAGTAGAGCTCTTTCTTCTACAAGAGTGGCAAATGGACACAGAAAGCCAATTATTGAGCAGCCTGGTCTAGTGGAAGGTGTCCCTGCCCAAGGCAGGGGGTTGGAACTTGGTCTTTAAGGTCCTTCCAACCCAAACCATTCTAGAGTGCTACGAATTATTCACTAAACTGGAGAACCATTAAGGCTGATTAACATAGACTAACAACCCCATTTGGTTTAACACAAGCTATTTCATGCACTGAATACTTCCAAGCAAGCATTACACTAACTGGAGCCTGTCTCTGAAGATGAATAATCCACATGCCAATTTTCATCTTACAAAAGAATTGGTCACATTTAATTTGTTGGTTCTCTGACTTCACAATGACAATTTTTCAGGCTGTGATAATAAAAAAAATAGTTGAAGAGAAAGAGAAGTACAAAGAAGTTGCATTTGTAGCCCCAAAACAGGGAGACTCAGAGTAGCAAGGGAAGCTGCATTTTGCAAACAATTTCCTTGCAGATATTTGCAGAAGCTGAAAAGCAGCAGGAGTCCTGCTGCTGCATCAGGAAGGCATTCATGGAAATCTCCCCTGCCAGAAGCTCTGAGCTCCATGATGCCACTCTGGAGGCTTCAGAGTTAAGCCAGAAGGTCTTTATCTTGACAGAATTGCAACTGGCAAAAGCTAAATACATTTAAGAATACAAGGAGAGAAGACTTGTTTCCTCAGACCTGTCCACACACTTATGCTGAAAGGTCAGAGAAGAAAAACAGCACTGCTGCTGATTCCACAACATAAGTATGAAGATGCACAGGAGGAACTAAACCTGAAATTCTGAGACCACATTGATGAATTCACTTATGAATGCATTTATCTAGTTGCAGAAGCAGTCAGAAGGACTATTGATGGAATTAAATTCTGTGCATGGTGTTTAAACCATGAGTTAAGCAGTGAAGGACCTCAGGAGAACCCAGCCTGTTTTCACAGCTGCTTTGGTGTTCACACAGGATCACAGCAGTTAAGACATAGAAAAACCCATTAGACTGTTCCTGGCCCAGCAATGAAGAGCCTTCAGGTCCAGGATGAGATTCTTATTAACTGGATATCATGCTTGACCCAAACTAAGACAACCGTCCATTTCTAGCACCTTTTCACGACATCACCTGAAACTAGTATTTCCCAAGGATCCCCCATCTTCAAAAGCCATTGGATTTCCAAAGCTAACATTACCTGGATGTATTTCCTTTGGGTTTCATCATTGAGAACATGAGCCACGTGCTTGGAGAAGATCTTCTCCCGCCCCGTCCGCGCGTGGATGCCGACCATGGTGACCCCAATGGGCCAGGGAGCATTTCCAATGGCCATCTGGAGATAGGCATCGTTGGCCTGAAGGGGGAAGTGCATGCAGTCTTAGCAAAACAGGAAGAGCACCCAGGGAGCAGAGTGGTTTTGCTACAGTAAAACACCCGTTCCAGTCTCTCTGATACAGGTTTTATTGCACTGTATTAACTAGTTTCACAACACACCTTCCCACCATAATTCACGCTGAGGGAAGCAAGGACTGTGGACTTTACCTGATGAAAAAAAAAAGCACTGGAGAAGGCAGCATGGTTACCTTGATTAAAACTAAGGTTTACTGGGATTATTTTCAACTCAGCCATCTCGGGTCAAGTAAGAACATTTGTAACAATGTTTGTGACCAGAGCAGTAGCAGCAGTAAATCAACCTGAAACTTCCTGATCGAGATAGCAGAGTCCATTCCTAAAGCTGCTGCAGCCAACATTCCCTGGGGAAGAACAGGGATAAAACTTGAAGGGAAAATTAACAGAAAGAAAGGGAGAAAGGAACAGAAGTACAGAGCTTAAGAAAACCCACAACAACTGAGAACCAGCAAGCAGGGACAACAGACAGTGCATTTATAGACAACTACAGAAACAATATTCAAGGATGTGGAGCAGGACATTCCTTCCCTATTAGAGATCAGCTACAAAACTCACTGATAAAGAGTTCATTTATCACCTCCTATTCAGAAACTAGACAATAAGAAGTAGCAATCATGACCAGTGGGTGCAGATTTGTTCCAGCTGGCACTGCCCAAACGAGAAGGTGAATAATGAACAAGGCAGGGGGCTGCAGACAGAGCTAAAAGTCAATTTGAAGGGGGACAGGACTTAGTCACCATCTACACGAGGCAGAATCTGAACAGTCTCAGTCAAATACCTACTTGCTGACTTAAATATAGATTTGTGATGAAACACAGTATGTGAACATGCAATTAAAGACCCTTCCAGGACTGTCACAACAGGGTTAATTAAGGCTGAGTGGACAACTTGCATTCTGGCATTTGCCTGCTGTCAGCACGTTGATTTTGAAATCAAAATCTTTCAAGCATTTCAACTGACAAAGCAGTAAGAATTTGTGGCTGACAGTATTCACTACACTGCACAAAGCAAAAAAGCACAGAAGACAACAGCAGGCAGAAAGAGACAAGTCTCTTAGGAAGCAAAATAGAAAAGGTAAGAGTATCTTTAAAAGCACAAGTTAAAAAGTTAAAGCGTAAGTTAAAAAAAAAAAGAAAACACCAGAACTTCCAAATGTATACTCAAGTCCTCCAAAATCATTCTGTGAAGTTTACTTAAAGCCAAGCACCTCCAGGAGAGAGGAGCACAGCTGATTAACCCAGATATACCACATTCCTGCATGCTCCTTACTTTGAGAAGACATTGGAAAGGGAACTTCCACATAATCATGACAACCAAAAGAAAAAAAACACTCCCCAAAAAACCCCACTATCAACCATCCCACATGTTCAGTTCTATTTTCACATGATTTGGATTACACTTGCCTTAGGCCATTCAAACTTTTTTTCAGTATCAAAACCGGGTTTGCTTGTTTACTTGACAAATTACCCCAAGTCCTCAAAAGAAGTAAGAAATACTAGAAATTTAAAGGCAAAACACATCTTGATTTCCTCTGCGTGCACGAGCTGCTTAAGTAAATGCTACCAATATTTGAGTTCCACTTCTGAAGGCAGCTACAAACAAAACCTAACACTGCCTTTGATCTTGTGTCCCAAAGTACTTCTGTTTCCTCCGGTGAGCAGACTTTGTCCAGAAAACTTTTCATTAACTCACCTCAACCTTATCAGGCCAGCTAATGTGAGCATAGCCAAAGAAAGGGACAGTGTTTCATATTCAGTAACTCAGTCCACCTCAATTAATTCCTAATTAATTAATCAACACCCCATTACTATTCATTCAGTACCTTCATTTAACCTTACCATATCAGGTTTCCTATAGAGGGATTCCTCTGCAACTCAATATAACATCTCTGAGAAAAATTCTCTTCATGTTTGCAAAGCTCTGCAGTCTCATGAACCTCAAAAGATCTTCCATGAGGCTGTGGATCAAACACTACTTGGAGTCTAACATTTATCAGCCATTTTTCATTTTGTTTGAATAGCTGTTGTATTTCCAGCTATGTATCATCTTCAAAATGAAAAAAAAAATGGGAACCTTGGAGCAATAAACTCAATCTTTTACAACCAGACACTCTGAACATACTGGAAGAATGCAAACAAACGTACCTTCACGTATTCTCTTTGCAACATGAATTTAATAATATCTGTTATTGATTCTTTGATGTCTGCGGGAAGTGTCTACAGGAGAGTGAAAAAAAAAAAAAAGACATTTACTTCATAATAGCAGCTCAGGAAAATCATCCTACTCAGCACTTATGGAAAGTTTAGCAACTACCTTTGCTTGATGACCTGAACAAAGGAAAACATCTTCCTTATTTAGATGAAGGATCTGAAGCAGGAGAGTAGCTAATGGCAAAAAGTGTAAAATGCAACCCCAATTCTCTATCATGCTTGCAACCCAATGAACAGGTGATGCTTTAACCAACATCTGGAAAAGCAGTGGGAAGGCAGAAGATTCCACTGATCAAGATACAAGTCAGACTTGGGCATCGAGGGCTCTAGACACAGAAACTCTGACTAACTCACTCATCCCCTCTACTTCAGGGAACAAAACACTACCTTAGGAAAGGGCACTAGTGCTGGGTACTTTGAAAGCAGAGGTTAAAGTAAGTGACATTTCAAGGTGATTCACCCTTTTCCGGAGTTTTCTGAAGAGTGGCCTCAGGTAGGACTCTGTCTGCTTCTGAGTGGCGCTGTTCAGCTTCCCCTGCACGCCCCGTTTCACATAATCTTCTCGGGCATTCAGCTCCTTGGCCCAAACTCCAAGGAGAAACTGCACGGGAAGAAGCACATTGGTGTCATGGTGCCATCTAGTGACTTCCACGGCAAACCGGATGGAACAGTGGGTTAAGGCGCCAAGACAAAACGAGTTGAGAAGGCAAGAGAAGGAGGACGGACAGGAACAATCCTCCCACCTTAAACATATACACACACACTAAAGCTTCAACTCTTGCTGTGACCTTGATCATCACAACAGTTACACAAGGACTGGCTGACCCAAATGAGGGGCAACACAGGCTTCTTGCCAGGAAACAAGGAAGCAGTTTTTTTCTATCCACTTGAACCTCTGGACTTCCTTTAAAATTCTCTTATTTCACATAACAGTATCAGTTGACATTCCAATTCCGCTTGCATTATTCCTGGGAAACTCCTCAGAAGGTTTTGATGCCACAGTACCACATAGAGGCAACTACATAAAACTGCCTCAATTATCACAAGGAAATCAAAGCTGTGTTTGTTTTGTCTGGAAAAGCAGGACCAGATTTTGAAGAACACTGTTCCCCCAAGGGTTCTTTCCCAGGTCCAGCAGAAGTCACTGTTGTGACTAACAAAGGCTGTGGAGTGCCAAGCATTTCAAAGAACCCAAACCTTAAGCATAATGTGTGAGGTGTTTTTTTTTCTCAAGCAGCTTAAACCAACCCTTCTATTAATTAAATGTATCTGCATGATAGTAAAAATATTACACAGCCATAGAATAATTAATCTAAGAGTTTGTTACCTTCAAGAACTTTGTTATGATGTCCATATCATAGTGATCATCACCCCGTCCTAAGGATTCTCCCAAAGCCTAAAACGGGGGGAAAAGCAATTATTTCTACTTAGTCTTTGCCACCACCACAGCAAAGCTCTCTGCAATAAACTCCACCAGAAATCCACAACACTGGTTAAACAGAATCAAACAGCCCTATGTGCTCCTGAGATTCATTTATCTATTAAGAGCATTTACGTCAAAAAGCCAATATGATTAATTCTGAAAAGTTAATGCAACAGTAACTCTTCATTCATTAACTACTAAATTATTGGCATAATTAGCAGCTGTCTGACAGCACTGCATTAAGGGGAGCTGTGGGTGCACAGCTTTTTTTGAGATCCCCAAAGCCATCAATTAACCTAATTATTTTGCTAAGCTATTTCAATTCTCTGAGGTACTGGGGCCTTTTACCATTCAATTGTAACTGTGAATTTGAGGGAACAAATGTAAAAAAACAAAAACCAAACAACGAACTACCAAAAACCTTCCAGCTGTATGCTCCAATATTCTACTTTCCTGCCAAAATCTCAAAACTGTTAATATTAACAGCAATTTCTAGAAACATTTTCCAGTAGGCATACTTGGATTTATAATATATTTCCATCATCCTCACATTTACAAAGTGAATTTTATTTTTAAAATCTCCTAGATTTTGAGGGCAATTCAGTGTAAGCCTTTACATTCAAGGCAATGCAGCTGAAAATTAAGACTGCAGTGTTTTCAAACTTGTCTCAGAAAAAGACTGCTTTCATGGCTCAAATCAGACCTTCCCTAATATCCCAAAAAGGGGATATTTTAAGAATTACAGATCAATAAAATGCAGCTCCATTACAAGTGGTTTCCATCCTGGGACTGCTATTTTAAACCAGAACCTCTGGCACCCTAACAAAAAAAGCCAGAGCACCTCCTAATAATAATGTATTCACTTAAGCTTGCAGTTATAAATCAGATTATTTCTTAAACACACTTTTGGAAGGATGTTATTAAGATTAACTCCTGCAAAGTGTTTTGAAGATTAAGGGTGAAAGTCTTCAGCTCAAGTTAATGGGCTTTTCAAAGCATTACCCTAAAATATCAGGTGCTGAATGCATTTCATGGCACTCACTCTCTGCTCACTCACACAAATACCATAGGATTCTCTCAGAACAGAGTAGCCTTTTGTACTGAAGTTTCTGGGACACATCATCTCTGCACTTCTTGTATTTTCTGTGATCTTCCTCCTTCTGATGTTCACTTTTTTTTTTCGTCCTGGATGTTTTTATATCAAACATTTTTTCTTTGTGTCAGTTTTTCAGCATCCATATTTCTTGTATGGGGATAATTCAGTGGCACTGAGCTTATTACTCTCCCAAATATTTATTAGAAATGCTTTAGAATTTATGATAAGGCAATGTATTGTAAATAAATTCTCTACCTCTGAAATTCCTGCAGTGTATCATTGTCTTTGCAGGCAACACCTGTCCCCTTTCTGATGGAGTGTTGTAAACAAAGACCACTTGAGTTTTGTCTACTGTGGTCACCTAGAGTGCAACCCCAGGCTTAGAAGCCTAAATTTCCTATTTAAGAAACTTCAGAATGCCTAAGTCAGCTGTTGAAAGCAAGGTAACTTTGTCTAAACAATCCTGAAGCTTTCTCACAACAACATGCTACATCTAACAACCCTTAATAAGATACAATCATCCCACACCTCTAGTTCTTCAATAGTAGTGTTCTCCTCATGGACTTTCAGGTCATTCTGGGAGTCATCATCTCCTGCTTCTTGGCCACCAACAATTTCGTTCAGATACTGCTGATCAATCTTATCCAAAGCAGCTTTCAGGTCATTTCTCAGACCCTAGAAAAGATAGAAAATTATTAATTCACAAAAAAACCCCTCAAGTAAATAACAGCAGTTCAGCATTGTCACTGTGAGCATCCACCTTCTGCTTAAGAAAAGCTGTACAAATATGCATAAGGGTTTGGCTTTGTTGTCTGAATTTAAACTGAATTCAAAGGATTGCTTCAGCACTTAACAAACAGCAGCTGCATGAACTTCTGCAACTTTCATACCTATTGAAAAGACTTTTTATAGTATTTTGACAAAAAAAGCATGGAGGATGGAATCAGCTTCTAAGACTTTCTTCAAGATATTTTCTCCAATCAATGCACTGAACCACCCCAAAACAAACAGAAAACAGACTATAACCATCATCAGCTCTACAAGTCCTTACATCTGTCCTAAACACATAACCTGTAAATACAGTAACTCTCCTTCAGTGCTATCACAGAAAATATTTATGCTGTTTCCTTTTATTACAAATTATTTGAACAGAGTGGGTTTTATACACATATAGTTTATTTATGTTATATATTATATATATTGTTTAAAATCCCGTACTTTAGAATAGGTGAAACAGAATCAGTTTAAAGCCATACATATAAAGTTAAAAGTTGCTTTTAAATAGAACAAGAGACTTGACTTTTCCACAGCTGGAGGATTTGCATTCCTGTCTTGAGACATAAAATATAAAGCTCTATAAAGGAGTATGACATTTCTGACCCTCAGATAAATTCAGCCACTCCACAGGGAATGGATACACAGTTATTTCCCCTCTTCCATCATCATACTTGGCTGTCTGGAATGTTTCTATTAATCATTTAGTAGTCTAAAAATGTCTGAACCACAAACTGGTGGTGACTAAGCAACACATAAAACCCCCTGGACAGCAACTGCAGTGGCTGAAACATGTAACACACAAATCCAATACAGTATTATTTATGAGCTCACTACTACTGTCGTCAATGTCACTCAAGGGGAAGCTTTCATTTGCAGAGTTTTTATTTTTCAACATTTAAATCTGTTTATTTTAAAGATTTGAAGAGGAAAAGGCTTTCCTTTTATGGGCAGCCCCAAGAAAGACATTGAAGACAATTTAGTTTGACAAAAATTAGGGAAGAAAATGCGAATTGTCACTCTGTTAGTAGGTTGCAAATTTGGTTAACAGTGAATGCAAAACAAACCCCAATTGTATCTCCTCACTTAATTGATCATTTCTTAAGACAAACAGACTAAATCTTTTAGTCAATTTTTTAATTGATGGCTAGTTTAAAGGGAAGGTGGGAAAAATGA
This sequence comes from Calyptomena viridis, assembly GCA_013390005.1. Taxonomy (NCBI): domain Eukaryota; kingdom Metazoa; phylum Chordata; class Aves; order Passeriformes; family Eurylaimidae; genus Calyptomena; species Calyptomena viridis. Next base: position 191,604 of record WEIV01016269.1, on the reverse strand, counting down.
AGGTTCCATAACAAATTATAGCTCCAGATTCCAGAGATTTGAAAAATCATTTACATACCAGAGAGACAGGATGCAGACCCCCTCTTTCATACCTGTACCTTCTCAGGGAGGCACATAGTCACAAACATGGGATTATTTTAACAGTAAATTCTGTTCTCTGGTGGCTAAAACACAGGAGCAACACAGGCTGGGGTGTGAATGCCACCAGAAGGCCCTTTTTCCAACTGACAAGGGCCTGGAAGGTTTCTAGTGTTGAACTCTCTAACATAATTTTAATAGTGCATAAAACTGACATTTAACAGGCAATAAATGAGACAGAGCTTTTTGCTCTCTATTACCCCTCCCTCCTGAAAATTAACAGTTACTGAAAATGATTTTCTGTAACTTTTATAGGGTTACTCAATGATTATCCCACCAGAAACAAGTAACTAAGAGTCAGTCTTACCTTGTTCACTTCAGGTGCAAGAATTTCTATCTTCCTCAGACGCTGAAATGCATCATAATCTGTTTCTCCAAACAGCCTGATGGGCTCACCCCTCTCTCGTAACCTCCTGATAACCTGAAAAGAATCAAAGCATTCCCTGATGCATAAAGGAAGCAAAATAAAATCCAGAATGACAGATTTATTTACTTTGCTTAGAATAACAAGCTGAGCTGAGCTGGAGAGGAAATGGCAATATTTTAAGCAGTAGAAAAATGTTCCAGACACTTTACAATCTAAATATAAAATTCCCACGGTATTTCAGTGAAAGGTCATTCCAAATATTACAGATCTAAATTTTGCATAAAATCCCAGGCTGTTTGACATAGCCTAACTTCTTCCTGCCCTGACTTGTTTAAACAAATACACAAAAATCATCCCTCTGGCAGAGCTTATAAAACATTTTCAAAATCACAAAGGAATTGGACGATTATCTCACTCACCTATTTGCCTGGGCAATAAAAATACTAACTGGGCTGCAGGTTGTCCCAGCACAGCTGCAAGATGATCTGAAAACTCCCATCCTTAAGCATTTGGAAAATAGGAAGTCCCATAATCTAATAGGATAGTTACTAAAAAGTAGATTTTAACAGAAGCAAAAAATCCTCCTTCAACTGATTCCCAAAACCATGGGCAGAGCCAAAAACTGAACTTTATTCTGCCAATTCTTTACCTCATGCATTACTTACCATTATTCACAGAGTAACAGAATAGTTTGGGTTGGGAGGCACCTTAAAGATCATATGGTTCCAACCCCCCCTGCCCTTGGCAGGGACACCTTCCACTATACCAGGTTGTTCCGAGTCCCATCCAACCTGGCCTTGAACACTTCCAGGGATGGGACAGCCCTTTTCAATGCCTCACCACTCTCATAGTAATTTTTTCCTAACAGCTAATCAAAACTTACCCTCAGTTTGAAGCCATTCCCCCTTGTCTGTCACTGTAGTTCCTGCAGAGAGTCCCTCTCTGGCTCCCTCGTAGGCCCCTTCAGACACTGGAAGGTGCTACAAGGTCTCTGTGCAACCTCCTCTTCTCCAGCCTGAACAACCCCAACTCTGAACTAAACCACTGAAATTAAGCTAAACAACTGAACTAAATTCATTTAATGTATCAAGCAATAGGCTAACTGATAAAATTGATAATTGGGCTTACACTTCATTTCAGGCCACCACTTCATTATGCCAACAGACAAGTTGGTCAGCGAGAAACTAAATCAATATTGAGACCTTATCTCATTTATTAAGTTCAAGTGTTTTGCTGTATGTGGGCAAACATCTGACTTGCAAATATATAAAAAAAAAAAAAAGGTGGAAAGAGCTCTGGCACAGCAACACCTAAACCTCAACCAAAACATGCACCAAGGGGATCAACAGCAGAGAGAAAAGGCACACACAGGACATAGAGACCAAACATCAACCCACCCCTGAGACCAACAGCCCATGTTACAAGTCCTGTAACAAACTCCTGTGAAAAACAGTGAGCATCCTGAAAAATTGAGATGACTTGTGACATTCCTGGATGACCTCAGCTGTGAGTTTCAGTATTTCCAAGATTAGAGTTCATTCTGCACTTCTGAACCTCCTGCTTCTGCTCTGGGGTACGGATCTGTTTGTGAACTCACACCCACACGGGCATTTTTATCCTTAGAAAGGGCAAAGAACACCCCACTGCTCTGGCTTCAGGACTGTTTCTTCTAGAGGCCAAGGTGAACTTCCAAAACTTAGTTCACCCACACGGTTAAGACAAATACGCTACAAAGAAAAGAAGCTGGAGGTAAAAAGTCTTGGAGAAAGTCAGGGTGTCATCATCAGTATTATCCAAGGTTAATGTTGATATTCCAAAAGTCATCTGAAAGAGCTGTAAAATGTTATAAAGCATCTGTGTAAATAAATAAAAGAGGGAGGCTCTACCCATCTGCATCTCCCTGTGCATTCAACTGGAGAGCAGACCCTCGATGAGCAAAAATAATCACTAATTGCTGACTGTAAAAATGGAAGCTTATAATTTAATAAAACTGCCATAAAAAGTACAGTTCACTGAGGAAAAAAAGCAGCCCTAACAAGAAATTTCAGATGCATTGGTTGTAAACTCAAGGAGCCTGTTTATGGTGATTAATTTACCTCCTGTCTGGAAAGGGTCATTGGCAACTTTTCTTCTGCCAGTTCCAGTTCCAGCACTGGATTTGATGTAGCCAGTGGTTTCTCCTCCTCTTCCTGTTGTTGTACCTACATTCAACAGACATAGTTACTAATGTGTGATGGAAACAAACTCATATATTGATGTGAAACTATGTGAAGCAATGTAAAGATACAGAACTCTGGAACACAGACTTTAATATGACAATATAAACCTGCAGTTCCATAGTTTTATGGTCTGTAATTGAATTACACAGAACAATAAAACTCCTTGACAGCATCAGTAATTAACTAACACTTCTGCAGGTTGCAGGAAGCAGTCTCTGGAGCAAACAGAAGGGACAATTGCTAAAGTCTTGCAGTCACTTTAGCAGGCAGATGCCAGCACTAGTGCCAAAAATAGCAAATCCACCCCCTGCCTGTTCATTCCTGCCCCTGCTCCATCCTCCTTACCCACACAAAAGCATTTGCATTGCTATGTGAGGAACCAGAAGGGGGAAATGATTCAAAAAGAAAATAATCTGACAAACACAGTACAGGTACCATTCCCAGCCTGTTTCATCTCCCCATCCAGGCACAGCACATGCAAGGACACAAGGGCAGGAATGAAGACTCCAGGGCAAGGACAGAGTGGAGCTGCTTCTTCCAGTATCAGTTGCAGTGTTTATTACCTACAGCTTCAGTGAGCCCTGCACAGTTAGCAGTGATCCATGGCTCCTGTTGGGTTTTGAGAGGTGTTTGTTTTAGGTAATGCATCTTTCTAACAAGCTTGCCAGCTTCTTGCAGGTTAAAAAATAAAAGTTACCTACAACTCCTCAGAGGAAGAGGATCTCATTAACAACTCCTCTTAATCTAAAAGAAGGTCCCTGACTCAAACAGAGAATTCCTTCTTCATTACTCAGTATTTTAATAATGCAAAACAACTCTTTGATCAAAGTCACTTTGAGACAGCACTCGTGCAACTACAGCTCCCTGTATAAGCTCAAATTCAAAGCTTCAGACAGCAGGTGCAGATTGCTGGTGGTAATATTCCTATAATAAGGAAATATTTCCAGTGCTCACTCACATCTTGATTTTTATTAGATTCCTTATTAGAATTTATTTCCTTCCCTTACTTGCTAAAAGGGAAACAATCCAATTAATCCCACAGCACCCTTCAGTATTCCCCATGCATGGGCAGCACACTGTTAGCTCCAGTCTCATTTGGGTTGATCAGTTTGATGAAGGTCCTGGACAGAATTTTTGAAAAGAGGCTTTTTTTATTCCTTCAGCCCTGCACTCAGGTGTCAGTGTGACTCCATGTGGCTGGAAGGATCCACCCCTGGGGCTCCAGCTACAAAATTCAGCCACAGATCTACATTCAATGTTCTATTAGCAAACACAGAAAAAATCAATCCTATGAGTACAGGTGTTTGGAACAAACAATGGAAGGACAATTAAATCAATGTTTAACACAAAGGGAAGGGAAAAATAAAACTTTCATCAGTGCACAAAAGGGTGTATTGACAGGGGACAGAAAATACATGTAAAAAAAATACATATAAAGAAATATACTCCCGTGGCAGAAGGATACATACAAATTTTGACTTACAAACATTCTTGAAATCATAAAGAGACAGCAGCATGGGGGAGGGGGAAGGTTTGATCCATTCTGTCAGCTGGACTCCAAATTACAAGCAGTATCTTTACCACAGTTATTTTTGTTTAAGTGCTTTCTTTAAGCAAGTGAAATTATTACAATTTATCAAGTCTAAGCAAAGTAAAAACGTACCTGAATTTAAAAAGAAATCAGTCTGTGTTCCACATCTCATTAACAGTGTGAAGAACAAATGCAGAAATCTGGGAGGCTCTAAAAAGGTACTAAGTTTAACAAAGTAACTTATTTTGAATCCTTTTTCAGGGTTACATTTCACACCAAAACTGGTGCTGCAGCAGCACAGGTAACTCCACTTTAATCCCCATGTAAGGTTTTGAGGAATCCAAGGTAACATTCAAAAGGCATTTCCACTTGGAAAAGTGACTGGATTCACAGAACTTTCTCATGACTGTCTGCTGCATGTTCCAAGAATCATTTTGGCACTGATGTTCAAATATTCACAAACAGATCAAGGTTTCAGAATAAGTCACTAACTGGGTAAAGGTCACTTGAAAACAAAGCATCTATTTGTGCCCTGTAAGAGCAAACAAGATTATGAAACTCTGTCTTCCACAGGGAATGCATTCCCCCTCCCAGACAGTCCCCTCAGGCAGGCAGGCAGGCACACACACTTGTAAGAGACAACAACATTCTTTCCATTTCAGTAAACTCTTGCCCTGACACTGTTACAAGGCAGATAAAGCCTTCCAGATCACACATTTGTTGCAAAATGCACACGAGGTTACCAATTGTTTCTAACATTTTTGCCAGCAAGAACACAAATGCTGTTGTTGCACAGTCAGTGCTGGATGGTTGATGGCCAAAACCCAAATACAAATATATGGAAGTTGCCAGATCTCTTTGATGTGCACCCACACGATACTGATTTCTTCTGGACATTTTGACAAGGCCACGAAAATTGTCTGAATGGATAAAATGATCCAAATGTATCCATTTTTTTCTCAATAAGGGGGGGAAGGTGGCTATATCAGTTCCAGTGTTCATGCCTAACAGCACAATTTAAACAGAAAGGAAGACAAGCTTTGATCCCGAGCCGCTTCATGCTTTCCACAAAAAGAAAAAAAAAAAAAAAAGCCAAACCATAACACAAACTTAAGTAGCTGTATATCATGCATATCTTTTCCTGCATTGAAAACGGTTTTGGAAACTCATACCTCTCCAGGTGGCTTCTCATTTACAGGCTAATGTATAACATTAACAGATTGAACAAAGAACAACAATTATCATTAACAACATTGATACTGTTGATAATAAAATGCAGACTTCAAAGAAAACACACAAAGTCCTGGAAGAACAATTTCCATACCTTGTAGCCACATCTCTGGAAGTAGGCCTCCTCTTCCTTTTTAGCTAACTCACTGCGCTTGAAATACTTCTTATTTCCCTAAAAGAGAGGAGAGCCGTTACCAGTTCACAGCTCGGTGTGGTTGGGCAAAAATGGCTCAAACTTTCTTAATTGCCTCGGTGAATTCAGCTACATCCTTTCCCAGAGGAAAGGAGAACTAGTTGGAAGCAACTCTGAAATCAGTAATACAGTGTCTTTGCTGGATACATGTAAAAGCAGAACTAAAAGCACAAAGTGCTCACCAGCACTCTAAAAGAAACATATTCTTTGCCACGTAGGGCCTTTGCAGTCACTGGTGTGAAGCTTCACTTCAGACATCACAACCAGGCCCAGATTGTTCAGATAAACCACACAAAACATGTAATTTCACACTAAATAAAGGAGGGGGGACAAATCACCTCTGAACAGAGTATTTTACAAGCTTGCTTGGTGCAATGAAATGTGCCTGAAAAGACATTCCAGACACACAACAGCTGGAAAACGTGGTCACCCCAAAGCATTTCCCTCGGTTCATACGAACTACGACTTCTCCCTTTATGCTTTATGTGCCTCCAACGGCAGCTCCCTCCTTCAGCCTCCGATGCCACAACTCGGACACCGCTGAAGTGCTCTGCTTTACTAGGGGGTTCTAGGCACACACCCCCATCCCTTCCCGCTCAGACCCTGCCCCTGCCGCGGGCAGAACCCGCCTGTGGTGAGCGCACAAACCCCTCTCTGCTCCCAAGGGCCGCACGGACCCCTCCCGTCTCGCAGGGCCTCAAATAAACAACCAAACCCGCTCCAAGAGGCCACGGGACACAGCGAGGCTGAAGCCAGGCTGCTTCTGCACCCCCAGACTCCTCCTGGCTCCTGCTCCTCCTTCCCAAACCTCATCCCGGGTCTGGGAATCCCCGCCCTGGGCAGCTCCCACCGCCTTCCCATCCCGGGCCGCTCTCGCCTCAGCCCCGCCGCCCTCCCGCAGGGCCCGCAACCCGGGCGGCTTCTGGTCCCCACTCCGTCCGCCCTCACCCCCAGGAGCTCCTTCTCCTCCAGCTGCTGCCGTTTCCTGCTGATCTCGCGCTTCAGGATGTCCATGGCAGCCCCGGGAAGCGCCGCAGGAAAACAACACCGTCACTTCCGGGGAGGCCGCGCCGCCGCAGGGCGCCCCCTGGTGGCTGGGAGGAGCGCCGGGATGCGGGGATGTCCGTCCCTTCTCCCAAGTGACAAGTGACAGCGCGAGAGGAAACGACCTCGAGGTGCGCCAGGGGAGGTTGAGATTGGATATTCGGAAAAGGTTTTTTCGGTATCCGTGTAATATCATTCTGCTTTTGGAAGCAAATTATTTAAAGTGATAAACAGGCAGTGTAATGACTAATTATGATACAGAGCCAAAATACAGATGTTTTCTACCAAGGAATGTAGTAAAAGAGGTGGAGTATAAGTTTTACAGAGGTCTTTCCCTGTTTGAGTACAGCTGGTTTTATAAAGAGATGTTACTGACAGGTTCTTTAAAGAGAGCCTTTGTGCAATTTATTCAGGTGTCTTCTCTGCTCAGCTTGAAAAATCTTTGGGGAAGAGTCTCTCTGACTGTGTGTTTGTACAGTGCCTGGTGCAATGGGCCTTGTTGCAGACGACAGCTTATATCAGATAAATCATGGCCTCAGGAATTAGGAAAAATTTCTTCCCCAGAAGGCAATGGAACAAACAGACCAGGGAAGTGATGGAGCCACCAGCCCTGGAGAGATTTAAAAGACATGTAGATGTGGCACCTGGGGACATGGTTTAGTGGTGGGCTTGGCTATGCTGGGTTACTGGTTTAACTCAATAATCTCAGAGGACTTTTCCAACCTAAATGATTCAATGAGGCTGGTTACTGGCCGGCCATACAGGGTGCAAATGCCATGTGGGAAGGTGGGATGCCTTCCAGGCTGTCCCAGTGCAGGTGTGTCCCTGCCACCAGCCAGTTCAGTCCAAGAGGCTTAACAACACCCCAAGAGAAATTATAGAATTATTTAGGTTAGAAAAAGATCTTTGAGAACATCGATTCCAGGTGAAACTACACCAGCAAACAATGTAGGGTTTAACTGCAGGGTGCTCACAAGTGCCCTGCTCCTTCCCCAAGTGCTGGCATGAAAAAGCAGCACAGAGACTGGGAAAGGTTTGTGCTCCAACCTGTCTGAGCACCTGAGATTTTCCTGGTGCCTGGTTTCTGCTTCCTTCAGGCCTAGAGGACTGAGGTGGCTGGTAGGGACTGAGCTCCTTAGGGTGTGTATACAGGTAAATGCCCTTGTCACCAGGGACACAGCATTTGTGGCAGGGGGTAGTAGCATGAAGAAATCTCTTGTTTTGCTTACTTTCCTGGTTTTGCCCAGTGTTTCCATTCTGTAAAGCCCAGCAAGCCCAGAAAAAGCTTTGAGGAATGAGTAAGAACAGCCAGTTCTCACTACATTTAAATGGAGCAGAACTGAACCTTGCTGGAGGCGAAGGCCACTGAACACTGAAGGATGGAAGTCACTGCTCCTCTTAGAAGCAGCCTGGCTGATGGCAGCACCTCCATCTCCTGTCGCCACCTGCTATGGCACACAACAACTTCTCCCTCCCTAGGTCCTCCCAGAGTTTTTCCTTGCCTTTCCCCATTGTAAGCTCTATTGCTCCAGCAGCTATTTTGGAGTGCTGTAACCACAGCTGGCTTTTCACCTCCTTTAGATGGCCTGAGCCGTGTGCCAGGGCTCTTCCTTGTAGAAAATGGCCTGTTGGTTTGCAGGTTTTGTTTAACCCCAGGCTGGAGGGTTCTAAATTTACCTCAGGCTTGAATGTAATCGTTTTGCAACGAGGAAGGAGGAACAGCCCTCCTACGCTTTTCTGAAAGGAAATTATATCACATCTGATGGTGATAGGATCCAAGAATGTCTCAATATGAGCATCCTGGGGGAATGTCTCCACATTTCGGTAAGGGCATAAATTGGGAGCTCTAGGAATTCTCTGTAGTGGACTTTATGGCAAACGAAGCCAGATGCTTGTGTCAGAGCACCAGCTGCTCCCCTCAATTAACTGTAGAGTAGACATAAGCTTAGACCTTCATTTCCTGCTGCAGTTTGACATTGGCCTGGCTTTGGCTGGGATAGAGTTAATTTTCTTCCTGGTAGCTGCTACAGTTCTGTGTTTTGGATCTAGTATGAGAATAACTGATAACACATTGATGTTTTAGTTGTTGCTAAGCAGAGTTCATACTAAGTCAAGGACTTTTCAGCTTCTCATGTCCTGCCAGTGATAAGGCTGAGAGGCACAAGAAATTGGGAGGGGCCAAGATATCTGACCCCAGGGATATTCCACACCGTATGGCATCATGCTCAGTGTATAACTGGGTGGAAAGCTGGTCAGGGGCTGCTGCTTGGAAACTGGCTCAGCAGGTGGTGAGCAACTGCACTGTGCATCCACTTGTTTTGTATATTCTAATATTATTATTACCATCATTATTCTTATTTTCTCCCTTTGCTGTCCCATTGAACTGTCTTTATCTCAACCATGAGTTTTCTCACTTTTTACTCTTCCAATCCTCTCCCACATCCCGCTGTGGCGGGGGAGCAAGCAAACATCTGTGTGCTGGCTGGGATTAGACCATGGCAGACATTATATTTCAATTAGACACAGTATAAAATGAAGGAGGAAAGCCAACTCACACACAGCATTCACAAGAAAGATGCAGTTACTGTCAGGTGACTCTTAGACCAAAGATCTCCCAGTTTGTAAAAACCAGAACAAGCCAATAAGGTATCAGAGAGGGGCATAAAGGACAAGGATGTAGCTGAATAGTTTATGTTGGTAAAACAACTTTGGCAAGGCTTGAAAGTAACGCTGTACCTCTAAAAGGTGTCTAAAAGTTCAGCAATGATGACTCAACCTTCCACAACTGATTTAGTGCCCTTCTTCCAGTACTCCTGGTTTTGTGCTCTCTTGCCTCCAGATCAAAGTATCCTGTAATGTAAATTCCATCTGTGATCAAGGCAGTTGTCTTGTCCTGTGGACAAGAAATGGAAATCTACAAAGTACCACATCTCCCCAAAGAGTTACTATATATATGCAAATGTGTAGATGTTGGCTCTGTTTTTCTGACAACATTCACCAACATCTCCCTGAAGAAGGAAAGGGAGAAAAAAATCTTTGGTGTCATCAGGATTTCTCTTTTTGAAGAGATTATAAAACCTTCTGATGTATAAGAAGTGGTGGTATCTTCTTTTTCTTTCACTGACAGCTCATAAGGAGATGCAGTCTTGCCTCCTGTCTGGTCTCCAGGATGGCAAATATGTTTGACTGCTCTTCACCTTGGGGTCAGAGAAGCATTTCCTGATAGACATGGACCATTGAGATGTGTCAAGTCTCAGCTGGACACTGTTCAAAGCTCCTCTGTTCCTCAGAACCTCTTCTTGAGGCTATATCTATGCTGGCAATTTGTTACAGTCCCCATCTGCTTCTTATGGATCCCTCATCCTTTGACTGTCTCCATTCCCACGCACGCTCCCTGGCTGTAGGATGGATGTCTGGAGCTCTGCTTGCTGGACAAACTCATGGCACACATGAAAGCTCACAGTGTGAGCTCTGCTGCTTGGACCATGCAATGGAAACAGTTCCTCCACACCGCAAGAGGATTTCTCCAAGTCTCCATTGTTCTGAGGAGCCCTCAGACTGTGGAAACTGTTTCACCGTGTTATTCTTTCTTTCTTTCCCTGTGCCAGTCCCTCATCCGTGCAATGATCCCTTTGAGGACACCACTGCATAAGATTATTTTTAACATGGTGAAATGTGCGTTTTCCCAAGCTGTATTTCAAACTATCAGTTTATCGTATATGGCATTACTCAACTCATAAGGGTCAATTACATCATTGTTATAAATCCTAAGCTTGACTATTTGTTTTCTTCTGCTCCTGTTTTGCTTTTGAGAGCAATCCTGCTGTTGTGGTTCCATGATTTTCTCACTTTTCTGTCTCAATTCTGTCTCAATTGTGATTAATAAATGTGATATTTGCTGTCAGGGCTGTAGCCAAGCCTTTAGGCTCTCCCAAAACCACTTGCAGAGTCTTGAGAGCTCACAGCAACTGAGCTCGGGTCTGGAAGCAATACTGTTACCCGTGTTTTTCCTAGATCCAGGTTTCCGCAGACCTCTGGAACAACCCCACGGAGTCAACCACAAAACTACTTTGAAATAATTTGCTTCACAACATTCCATATGAAATCAAGACTGAGAAGGGAAATCTAGAAGTTACTCAAAATCTTGGAACATTCATAATAGGCTTGTAAGTAATAGAAATACAAGCTTAAAACATACATGAGGTGTTTCATTCCAATTTTTTGCTGGTTAAGTGACTGCTCCACTTTATCTGCTGCAAGCCAACTGTCAACTTACAGAAAGATTACTGAAGGCAGCACAAATAACCCAGTTTCACTCAAATAACCCAGATGTCATCTATTTGCCGAAGTGGTAAAATGAATCAGAATAATTTTGGTTGCTCTCAGTGGTTGTATTCAGTTTATACTTAGTTGTTTTCAGATTGTATTCAATACTTTATGGGCATACAGTTTCACTTATCTATTTGGTATGAAAACAGGGGAAAACCCCAGCTCAGCCAGCACATGCTTTCACTCACACACCGGAGGCAGAACTGATGCTTTACAGCTGACTGAGATTGCAGAAGAACTCATTTCAAGCAACACAGGGCACAGATGACTCTTGGAAACCCTTTTCAGACAGGTATATGGTTCCTTTTATTCATCTTCAAAATGAAAAAGACTTTGGATAAAATTGCCTTTATACCATGACTAAGAGTGTCCACTTCTGGCAAAGAGAGCTCCACATCCAGCTTCACTCTTTTCTTCTTTTATTAAAGCTTCCCTTCCTTAACATTTTGGGAGGGATTAACCTGTTCAGTTCCCCATTCTTTGGCCCCATACTTACTTTGCTTATAGGTATCTCTGGCTTGTCACATCCACAGGGCACCTCTGGGTGTTCTATCAGACATGGGAGCATTTCTGCTAAGGATTGCAAACTGCACTTCCCTGCAATTCTGACATTGGGGATGTGCCCACCCCCTCCATTTAGTGAATTCAAGCCACTCATACTAGGCTTGCTCTTTTTCATTTACCTCTCCAAACAGTAGCACACAATCTCCAGGAGGTCACAGTCTGAGAAACACTCAGCCAGAGGGAAGACTGAGGAAGAAGTTGTAGGCAGTGCTTCACCACAGGTTTTCAAATCCCACGGGCAAAGACAAGAAAAACTCATGGGGGATGCAAGGAAACAAAAAATTGCCACATCTCTAACAAACAGAAGTCTTTCAAAGGTTATGATGTCCATGCATCATGAGGGGTAAAAGAAGATGTCATTTGAATTTGGTTTGACTTTTCTGTCTCAATATCATTTGATTAGATGATTTGATTATCATTAGTTATCATGGCAAGTCAACCCCTGCAGTTCCTGCCTGCCAGGACACACCTCTGTAATGCATTGCTGAAATAGTTAGGAAAGTAGTGACATCCATATGGATGTTACAGCACAGTAAGGCTAGTGTGGCTTCTAGAAACATGCTTGAAATAACTTTTTGAATGATAATCATCCTCTGGTTTTGATAAGGGAATATTTAGGTGCATTGTTTAGGTTGTCTATAAGATGCATGGGTCAATTTCTATCCCAGCAGCTTTATTATCTGTAAAACTGAGGTAGTGTAAAAACCCATTATTGCTACCAAAAAGCTTTACATTAAAGAACAGTTAATTATTGCCAAATTGGCTGGTATGGGAGATATCTGAGGAAAATTCTGTTTTTTCAGTAAACACTATTGGTAACTCAGCCTATGGCACTGTGTCATCAAGAGCCCCTAATGAATCAGTCCCAAGATGTCACTAGGGGGACTGCTTTTTAGACAGCAGTAGCCATTTGTGCCTGTTAAGGAATCCAAAACACCTCGCAGGAAAATTATCATGCTGCCTTTTGTTGTTGTTGTTTTTGTTTGGGGTTTTGTGCTGTTGTTGTTGGTATTTCTGTAGTTGGTTCTTCCCAGCATTGAAGCAGTGTGGGGCAAATGATTTGTTGCATTGAACATCTTGTTCATCTTGTTCCTACCACCAGTCTGGACTACAGATAGCCAAGCAGCAAACTGTTTCCAGGAGAGATGTAGTTTCAGGACTAATCTCTGCAAATGCAGACTGGGTTGTCAAATTGCATGCACTGAGTTTTAAATCCACACAATTGCCTCTTTCTTCAATCTTCCCCAAAGCAAGGTCTATACTTAACAACCCTTGGTTTTGAGACATTTTAGCTGTATTAACAGACACCACTACCTTAAACACTGTACACTGGATGATAGAAAAGCTCATAAAACCATCTATTTTTCTTTTATTTTAATTTGTATGGAAGATAAATGGCTGATCATAAAGTATTGTACTTCTGAGTTCATTAGTTTCTATTCAACACAGGCAAGAAATCTCTCAAAGTTATTACTAAATGATCATAGTTCTGTGTTGTCAGTTTGATCCCTGCAGGATGTGTCCATCTCAAAGAAAATACCTATGCAGGTGCACTGGTTGCCTCAGCAGAGAGGTCAGGGATTGAATGGGTGATGGAGTCTTCAGTATCTACATATATCTGAAGGTAAATCCAAGGGGGGCACATTAATAAAAATGCTGCTCTATATATCTTACTGCGGAACAAAAGTACCATTTTCAGATGTTGTCAGTCTCCAGCCTGACAGAGATATTAAATTCACATAATCTCTCTTTAAAAAGTGCATGTGTGAGTAGATTTTGAACTCCACAGTACCTTGCAATGTAATTTCATTTTTTAGAACTGAAAAGCAGGCGGGTGGTTACGAACGTGTCTGAAGCTATTTCTCCATCCTGGAATGTAAGTACTGTTTGAAAACATTCGGGAAAATAGAACATCTTAGTAGGAGCCGCAGCAACTTTTCATGAATTTATTTTAGCTTGCATCAGTATTCTGAGCTACAGGGATTATAATTTAGTGGAGAGACTCTCATTGGGAGAGGGGATTGACGGCGTCAAGGCAGCAGCCCTGTGAGTTGACAGGGATGCTAATACAGCCACGGCAGAAGTTTAGAGAGCAGATCTGAGCAGCTGGGTGGGCTGATAGAGAGGATCAGGGCAGCCCAGAGGAGCAGTAAGAGGATCCAAATAAGTGGATTAGTAGCATACCAAAGCACACATTACTTTTAGTTTTCAAACTCCCATTGATTTCAGTGCAAGTGCATTTACTAATGTGTGGCAGGAGAAATGGGAGAGGATCAAGGCAGACTCAAGACACGGAGAGCAAGTCCCTGTGGCAAGCTGGAAACAGAGAGAAGGCCGGGCTGGGGAGGCACGGGGTAACGTCCCCACACCAGTCTCAGTCAGGACTCAGAGGAGGGTGACTGCTGTCTGGGTTTCCTCATCCCACAGCCCAAGGAGCTGTCTAACAGTGCTAAATACTATTGTTCCTGCAGCTAATGCTGCATTGGTTTTCCATCCATAGCTCCAGTGATTGCATCGCTGCAATCCCACATCTGCCTTCAGCTGCTGTGGCTGAAGCAAACTGACACAAAAATGGAGGTATGATGAGCAGTGTGACTCACTTGGAGCTCTTCCTAGCAGGGGACTCAGTGGAACAGCTGGACCCTGAGCTGAGCTTGCTGCAGTTTGTGCCTGCAGTGTTCACCAGAACTGGGACTGCCATGAGTGACTTCGACTCCAGAACGACCCAAAGGTCAAACATTTCCTTTCCTAGGATGCCAAGCTGGCTTTACACTTCATCTCTTTAGATGGAGGTGGTAGCAATGCAAAAACACATCCAGACTGAAATTTCTGTTATTCTTTGTATGGCACAAAAATTCAAGGTTCTAGGCAAAATAACAATCTCTACTCACATTGCCCTCAGCTCCCTTGAAGGACCTTGGGTTGTAAGGGCAGAATTTGTGCAGCTCATGGTTTCTCCACGTTGCAGTGAAGCAAAGGACATCCATGTACATGGGCAGACTTCTTTTACTCTCCACATTCACGTTCCTAAAAGCATAATTGAAACCTTTTCTTCTTTACCCTCCAACCACATCTATTGCTTAGACACCACAGACTCCTCTCCCACTCCTCCCAGAATTCAAATCCAAACACCAGTTTGTCCTAGGGAAGAATTAATACCTTAAGATCCAATTATCCTATAAGTATTGAATCAGAGTAGATGACCATGAAACTTTGACTCTTAAGACTACAGTGCCCTTCCCTGCAGCCTTAATCCAAGCTGCACATAAAATGACAGAGGGAAGGAAAAGCCCTTACAGTCAAAACAGGGTTTGCATTCTGATACGGAAATATTCAGAGGGTTTGTGACTGCACACACAAAGAACACTTTGTACATAGATTGAGTTATATTCTTTATTGTTGAAACAGTTCTGGAATGTTTCGATCTCCCTGAGCTGGCAAACAGATGAAAACATTGGTCCATCCTGTGGGTTTTTTTCTTTTAAATTTATATGGGGAAGATTAACAAGCAGCAGAATGGACAAGAAGCCATTTCAAAACGGTGTTCAGAAGGAAAAAGAGAGTAAGGAGAGAGACATGTCAAGTACTGAACTGGAATGGTAGGGGAAAAATTTAAGGGGGATTGGAAGACAAATTAAACTGCAGTCCTGACTCCAGACTTCTTCAGGACATGCAGAAACCTTCCTTTGTAAAAACCCAGTCCTTGGATATGCCAAGCTGAAAGCCTGCTGAAAGGGAATGTTGTAGTAAGACAGCACAGCATCAACATGACCTATTGTCAGCTTGGGAGCTGAGAGGTACTGCCCACATAAATCCTATGACCACAAAAACATCCCTGGAAACACTACCACGGTTTATAAAATCTCCAGAGACATTCATTACACATAACTAACCAAAATATCTCACCTATTAACCTGTCACCTGCACAGGTCCTGGTCTCCAATTGACCTCTTTCCCCTTCTCCTGCTCCCTAATGGCCCACTGAACTCTGGTAGCCTCCAAGATGAGTAGTAATCATGGTGCTATTAATATGACACTCAGCAGCCTCTTCCCACTTCCCCGGCCTCACATGGATTCCTTGACATTAGAATTTAAGCCTCAGGTCAAATCATCAAGTCTGTGAGGCTTTCTTCAGTATAATTTTTCCAACTGAAAAGCTGAAGGAGCTCTTATATACTATATTATACGAGTACACTAATATAATTCTGTAATGTAATGAACTGGACACACTTGGAAGCAAAGAAAAAGTCTGGGACATCCTGATGTGAAGAGCATTGCTGCTGTTAATAATGAAGTATTACTAGACTAATTATATTTAATTAGTTAGCTCATGATGTAGCATCTGAAATGAAAGAGGGGAGCATTTTACACACCAGAAAACTGTTGGGAAAATTATTATCGGATAGAATGGGGAGGGGATATTTTGAAAGTAACATGCAGCATAATAACATGGTGAATAGGAAATAGTCAGGAATGATCATGCTGATTTGGGATATGTTGAAAGATAAAGCCCTCATTTAATTGGCTAATTGCATGGCATTTTGAAAAACACATAATTCAATTAATGGTTTGAGGAAATACCTTGCAACTACTCATGAATATGCACAAAACACTCCGAATTTTTCATATTTTCACCAGTAAAAAAAAAAGGAACTATGGTTCCTAATATGTAATAACAACAACCTGATACCGAGACATGAACTGAAATAAAAGATGAAACTAAAAGCTGGCTGCCCCCTGAGCCAGTGCACTGAAATAAAAGATGAAACTAAAAGCTGGCTGCCCCCCGAGCCAGTGCACTTTATCACAAGCCACTTGGCTGCCCCAGCGATGCAGCCAGTGACTATCTAGGGTGACACAAGGCACCCATTCTAATGGGATAAAGAGGACTTTCATCTCCGGATTCCTCCAGCTGGAATAATGCGATGGTGGCCTGTGACAAACGAGCAGATGATCCCAGTTCAGTTGTAGGATGCCCACCCCAAAATGCCCCACAGCAGGCTCACAACTCCCTGTATACAGGAGCCTTTGAGTTTGTGTGGGATTTTTTCCCCAAGTCCCAGCTGAGGAACACCAGCAGCACAGGATGGAAAGCTTGGTTTCCAGCTACCGGATCCTCCTACGTGTTGTGTGGATAACTAGAAGACTTTGACCTAAAGTCACCTTGTCCTAGTTTCTAATTCACTTTTATGCAGATGAGATGGCAGGATTGGGGCCGAGGTCTCCACGCTGGCTCATACTTTCAGAAGTGGAAACTGCAAGATTTTCTCATCTGAGTGACCACAATTAGGTTTGCTTGCAGGATCAGGCTTATTCTGCATGTAGAAAAGGATGGATCTCTCTAATTCACAAAAAGGAAAATGAGAAATACTGATGAAAAAGGGGACGTTCTAACTTTTGTAAAATGTGACTGGAAACTGCAGCGTCCAGAGTGAAAGGTCACTTCAAACCAGGAGTGTTCCTTTAAGCAAAGAAATCCAGCACAGAGAAGGAAGAACTAAAAGGAATAAGGGAGCAGCTGATTAAACACTGCCATCACTTTTTAATAAATTATACCCCAAAATGTTTCACAAAATTGAGTAATGGAGGAAAACAGAAAAGACCTCTTTATTTTTGTAGCACATTCCTTTGGCAAATGCAGGATAAAGCCCATCATGTGAGCTGAACTGTAAATGAAGGCCTTATGCTTTATAAAAATTCTTCTATTGTCCCAGGAAGGATGAGAGTCAAACACAACAGTTTCAGCAATGCTCCAAGTCTTGTAGATAAAGTTAGCAGACAGGAATCAGAAGACTGGGGAGGGGGAAAAAAAAAAAGAAAGAGAAAATACTCTTTTTGTACATGAAATTTAGGCACACTGCTGCTGCATTTCAGACCCAACTTCACTGTACTATACCAGAGATTAATTGGACCCACACAATTCAGCAAACAGCATATGACATCCATCTACCTTTGCTGCTTCAGCATCCTCCCAAAAATATATAATGTAGGATTTTAAATAGTACATTAGCCCAGTTTCCTTTCACAAAGTCTTACAGCGAAGTTTAGGAAAATTCCAAAAGTAGCATATTGATTGCCTCTGGGATTTTCCACTTAGCAATTTAATAGAAAATTACACCCTTACCCAATCTGTGAGGTTTCCATAACCTCCCTCATGAATTTAATTTTCCAGCACATAATAAATTTTACCATTAGGCATATTTTCTGATATTGCTTCACCATTAAGCCTATATCCCGATTTTGCTTTTTGGAACCACACCGCCTGTGTGGTGTTTGGACAACACCTTTCACTGAAGAATTCATGTCTGACTATGTCTATGCAGACACTTAGAATACAAATCACTATTGTTAGCATTCAATTTGCTTTCCTCTTACTAATTTTATGTCATTATTCCGAGTGACGGGGTCAATCAGTATTACTGGAGCCAACGGGATTCTCCTGGGTACTCTGAGGAGACCAAGGCAAGATTTGCATTTGCATCTGTTCGAGTAGGCGTGTGCAAGTATCACATACTCTTCTCCTTGTCACAACACAGCCTGACTACATGTAAAACACAAGATGACGATCGGAGCTGTGTTTGCAGTTATCAGTAGTCATAACTGTAAATGCCTGGGTCCCTCTTCTACAGGCAACAGGCAAAAGCACTCCCGGCTGTAAATAAAAGCTCCACCCGCAGTGAATTTAGCACAGTGAGCGAACTGGAAGTGTGGCTGAAGGCGTCAAGTGGTGAATAAATCAAAGCACTAAATTTCAGCTGTGTTTGGGCCAGCCGTATGGCTGCGGTGACCTCGTGGTGACCGTCGGGAGGGTTGCCAGACGCCCTAAATCTCACTCCTCTGGAGAGCAGACTCTTTCTCTTGCTAAGGCGATCCAGGTTTGGTTAAGGGACTCTCTTCCACTTGCTAAGGCGATCCAGGTTTGGCTGAGCTCCGCGTCCCTCAGCCCAGCCGGTGGCTCCGCGCTCTCCTCCAGGCCTCGCTCCGTGACACCAGCGGGCACATCATTGTAGTAATTCCCGTAAAACACGGCAACAAACAGCTGTTGCCATCAGTTCCTGGGGTTTGCCCACTTCCCGCACGCCAAGTTCCACCCCATCCCCGCCGGACCCGGCTCGGTCCCGCTAAACCCTCCGGAGTTCCCCCGCTCAGCCCCCTGAGGGGCCCGCGGGCAGCGCTGAGGGAGCAGCGCCGGTGCCCGTGTGCGAGGCGGGCGGCGGGAGGGGGACACAAAATGGCGCTGCCCCTCAGCCCCTCGCCCTCAGTCCGCGGCGGGGCCGTGTGGCGGCG
>WEIV01016269.1:109642-172452 GCA_013390005.1 Calyptomena viridis | reverse complement strand
CGGCATCGCCCCCGCGGGGCTCCCCCCGCCGCACCCCGCTTTCCCTCAAAGTTCGGGGCGGGAGCGGGGGGGAGACCGGAGCCAACTTGTCCCGGATCCCTTTATTCGCCGCCGGAGCCGCCGTGCCTCCCAACCCCCGCGTGTGTTGCTGATCGGAGGGACGGAGCTCGGTCCTGTGTCCGCCCCGCTCCTTCCTGCCCGCACCATGGAGTTCGCCCAGAGGAAGAGGAGCAGGAAATCCCAAAGCTTTAAACTGGTCAACGAAGGTGAGGCGGGGGCGACCGGGCTTTGTTCGCTGGCCGGGGGCAGCCCCGACTTTTGCCCCGGGGGGAGCGGGGCGTTATGAAACGCCGGCGCCCCCGGGCCGCCGCTCCCTCGGCTCTGTTATTGAACTCCGCAATCCCCTGCTTCAACTCCCCGAAACCATTGCACTCCTTTTATTTATTTTATTTCTTTGACCCCCTTCCAGTTTCCTCTATTTTATTTTAATAATTTTTTTTTGCATGGGTGTTACGTGTTGTTTCAAACCCCCCCCTCCCCATCCACCACCTCCCTCCAGAAAGGTGGACGAGGGTTTTTTTTTCCCAGGCAAATCTTGCACAAAATAAAGTTGGATCGTGTTTCGTGGTAAATCCTGCTTGGGCGAGGGGCGGGGGGAGGGGGGCTGCGAAGAAAAGGTAAAATCGGGAAGCGACCAAAAAAATAATGACACTTGAGCAGCGACGGACCTTCTTAGTATTCAACTCTTGTGGATTTATTGTGTTTGGGGTGGTTTTTTCCTCCTCTCGGCTGTGTACATCCGTGTATTTTAAAGAAAAGCTGAATCGATGTTGCTTTATTAAAAATCCACGCAGGTAATTAATTGTACGTGGGCAGGGGAGAGCCGCCGGCATGTAACTTGTTCGCTCGCGGTGTGTTTGCTTTTGGAAAAGACGATATTTTAAAAGGATCGCGAGGGGGAAATACTTGGATTCATGTCGGGGAAGAAGCACATCTCCGTGTTTCAGTCTTGTTGTTGTTTTCTTTAATTAAAGGGAAAAAAAGATACAGCGGCTGGTAGGCATTTTAACAGGTGGACTTCCCACCCCTAGGGATTTATTTCGATTGGGGATTTATCCCCTTCTCCGGCCGATGAGGTATTTTTGCCCTGATGGATTTCATTCGAAATCGTTTTTCCTTTTGTGTTTCCAAGTATTGGACGGGAATATCTCCATGAAACACCGTGTGTGTCCTGCATGCCAAGTTCAAGGCAGGTGACTGCTTGGGTGTAATGTCACACTGGTGAAAGGAGGGACACACGAGAGTGTCGAGACTCGCTGTCTGAAGAGAGATGTCTTTGCAGGTGCTTGGCAATATTGCATTTGATGAGAGGAAATTCAAAGATGGAAATAAATTCACTTACTCGGAATAGTAAATAATGACTGCTGTATGGTGGTAGGGGAATCTGGAGCATCACACATGCTCCCTGTTAAAAACTAGAGGGACAGTGATCTGTCAGACGTGTCTGAAACATATTGCAGGTCTGTATGCTTTAGCAAACCTATTAAGGGTGTGATTTTTGCTGAGAACAGGTTTGATTTGTACATTTTTGATAGTGAACGTGCTCCGGACTGGAAGGCAGAGTTAGTGCAGGATGGGTCTGGAGCCTTGGGGGTGGTGAAAGTGAAACATGTGGAAAAACAAAACTGAAATTGAAGACCTGGTTTTATGTCTGGCAAAATAATCACCTGTTTCTGACAGTGCACATATTCTTTTGCAGGTCCAGTAGGACAATCTCAGTTACCATTCCTTACAGGTTTAGATATGCCTCAGTGTGTGAGACAACCTATTTAACCTCATTTTAATAGGTAAATTCAGCTATGATGGTACATTACTAGTAATTCTTATTTTATCTGGTGTCTCTTTTTGGATGTAGAAAGTCAAATAGAAAGCTACATTGAAAGCACATCCTAGAGAAAAAATTATGTCTTTGTACTTTGAGAATGGAGGAGATAAAAATCAAATTTGCATGTGAGTCTACACTCACATACTCTATCACAGTTGATTAAAAAGATAATTATGTATAAATAGTTGTCTCTTGTAATTGGCCTTTGCCTCTTGCAGGAGTCATTCTGTAGTGTCACAGTTTAGTGTTTACTGTTGTGAAATTGATATGGATTTCACAGCGCCTGGACTGTGACATCTGAGGCAGAAGAAGGAAACCAAAGAGAAAAGGGTATGCTATGTCAATTTGTTGGTAACACACCATCTGCTAATGATGTGTGCCCATACAATGTTTATTCTGTCCCAAAAATAACTTCAGAGCACCTTATCAAGGTGATCAGTAATGACCAGATCGAGAGGAAATCCATCCCTGTGCTAAACTGCAGCCACATCTGGGGTGAAATGTGGTGACTTCTCTGGTCTGCAGCTGCTGCCTTAGAATATTGTGATCAGCTGGATGTATGGAGGGAAGTGCTAGAGAAGAAACTATGTGTAATCTCTGTATTTTAGGACCATGAGTCTGTAAGTCATTTAGCCCTAGTTTCCATGTACTTGCTCCCAGCAGATCTTGGATGCCCTTGAGAGGATGAAGATGCAGAATGTGGTGGGTTGACCCTGACTGGCCATCAGGTGCCCACCAAGCCACTCCATCACTCCCTGCTCAGCAGGACAGCTGGTGACCATGGGTGGCATCATAAGTCCCATTGTTTTAGCCTTATGAAAGGAGTCTGTACTTCCTTGATGGCATATCTCAAAGTTCACTTTTACCCGTTTCACTTACTGGGTGTGCTCAGGAGGCAGAGGAACCCTTTGTGCAGCACTTCATCACTGACCTCTCCAACTCCCTGGTGTGTTTTTTTTTCCCTTCATTTTCTTTCCAGACCCTTCTTTTTCTATTGCACCACTGTGTTAGGCTTGATTTTAGTTTACTTATGGGGTTGTTCCTCCTCTTGTGCCCTCGAGACAGTCGTGCTATACAAATAAACAACAGGTAACAAAAGAGTTTGACTGCCAGGAGACCTTTCCAGTCCTGTAGCTGTTTGGTCAGAGGTGCAGGTGTGCTGTTTGTGGGAGCAGGAGCTGCTTGTGCCACCCTCCGTTTCTGATGTGCCTTTTAAGTGAATCCACCAAAGTGCCCCTCCATGAGTTAATCTCTGCCTCGCTTTTTGTGAGGCAAGTAAACATAAAAACCAGTTTATGGAGGGAGTATCTGAGAGCACTGGGAACTGGGAGGGCCTTGAAGGAGTGAGGTGGGGAGGTGGCTGTTTCAAGACACTGAATATATTGTTCAGTCTTGAGCGATTTGCCGAAGGACAAAGTGTGTGCCAATAGCAGAGTCAGAAATAGCATCCAGGAGAACTGCCTTTAGACACTTTTTTTTTCCTTGGACTTACTATTCCCTCTGTGCACACATGTAAACAAAGCTCTAGTTTTATTGAACACCTGCCTGGGGTTACAACAGAGACCTTCACAGCAAAACACTCTTTTATTTGAAATAGAAATTCAGTGGTGAAGTTTTTTTTTTATATCCTGTAACATCTCTGTATATGAGATGCCAGTGTTTATTCTTAGGGTATCACAGACATTAGTTTCTATAGGTGAATATCCTAAGGTGTCCCTGATCCTCCTTTCTTCAGAATTTAGAGGCCAGTGACACCAATATGAGTCAGGATAGCTGAACGACACCGCCCTGATGTACATAGCTGATTTCCTTACAGAGGTGAAGTTTGAAAGTTTCTCTTGGTCTCTGGGAAGGTAAAGTTTTCATTATAAATCTGCTTTCCATCTGTAAAGTAAGAAGCCAGATAATTGGCATCTGGTGGGATAATTTGCTGTGAAAATGAACACAGTAATTTAGGGCAGGCATAGCTATTCCCTAAAATCTGTGAAATATTTGAGCTGAGTCTCTCCAGTGTGAGCGAAGGTTTTTTTAGGAGGTGCTGATACAGAGCACATTTTCTGTGGTTAATTTGATGTACATGAAATAAACTGCAGATATATTGATAAATTATGTAGTAAAACTGTTGCAATGTGTTCAGTGTTCATTTTTTCCAGATCACTTGAGTTCTAATTTTTTTTATCGTTCTTCCTTCCAGATTACCATCATGAGATATATAAGATCTCTGACTACAGCAATGATGTTAATGGGGAGACCAAAGAAACACAACCAGTTTTTTTAGGTATGTGCTTGTGTTGATTAATTTCCGAGCAACATAGCGTGGCCATTTGCAATTAGGGAGGGAAAAAATCCCTGTGCAAGCACAGGAAGCGCCTGCCATTGTTTAATATGACGTTCTTTTCAAGACCCTTTTATTCTACGAATTGCCAATATATCCTTTATTAACACTGCTAAAAGTTGTAATTTCAGACATAAATGTTTATTAGTGTCTACACACAGTGCTAATTATCACTCACTCAGAGAGCCAGATGCTGACTCTGCAGTTTTGCAGCTCTGTGCTCACCCCATTTACATTGCATATTCCCTGGCATGCTTCACTGGCAATAGTTTGTGTAATTGGGGTATTACATCTTTGACATCTGGATAACAGAAATTCAATTTCCAGGAAGCTGCTATTTGTTTGGTTTTGCTTCTGCCTTGGGTGGGATAGAGGATTAATGTGCTGTCTTAATGTAATGTCCTTTCACCTCTGGAGCTCGCCTGCTAATCCTGCCATGGCAAAATTAAATTAAATCAACAGTTAAAAATCTGTAAAGAAAATAGAGAAGTAATATAGAGTCTGCAGCATGATATATACTGCAGCATGATAGGACTGATAGGACTGGTTATCAGTGAACCTTTACCTTTCCTATGTGCTTTTTGTCCTGTATAACTCCTCAGCTGAGTGTGCTTCTTTCTTTCCTGCTTCCAGCCCCCTCCTGTTGCATCCAGGACCTCACCTGGAAAAATTTGGCAGGCCAAATGCATAGAATTAAGGGTCAGATTTTTGAGATGCCATGACTCTAGCTGTATAAAGCAAACTCTTGGACACCTTGTTTGGGCTTTTGAGAAAGCAGGTGCTCTTGCAGCAAGAAATTTAGGGATCTCTGTCTCTCCTTAACAGGACCAGGAGCCTGAACATTTTTGTGGGGTGATTTAAGGTTTATCTAGTCAGCGCGTGTTGCTGCCTGGAGCCAGCAAGAAGCATTGGAATGTGGGATTCAGCACCTAAAGTCAATCTGTGTGCAAAATGCCTTTGTCTCCCAAATTCATAGTGCCACATCCTCTTCTGGAGGTCATCAGCAAACAGGAGACAACAGGAGGACGTTTTGGGCAGTGATTGGAATATTTGCATGGGGGTTGGAGCTGTGTTAAATTCCCTTTTCAGCTTCTCACCCTTAGCATTTTGAGCAAATATTGCTTCCCTACACCCTTTTCCAGGGAGAAGCACAGGTGGCCGCTGTGCTTTGTGTTTGGATTTTGTGTTCTGTAAGCACTTTTGGTGAAGTGTGATAAACCTAGTGGAGTGAGGTTTACTTCAAATGCTTTCTCTTCCAGCCCTAAGACATGATAAAGCTTTGGCAAGAATTAGGCATTTAACTGCTTAGGACAGGGTGCTCTAAGAATGTGCAGGAGTCTGTTCTTTGCTGTGAGTCAATCTGTGCTGTGAGTCAGACCAACTGATTTTGGTTTTGGTTTGGTTGTGTTGTCCTTAGATTCGTTCTGAGGTGGTGTTTTTTAGTATGCTTAGCTTTTCATTGTGACTGACGGTGCTCTGGCATTTAAGTGCCTCCAGTTCACCTATTTCAAGAGCCGGTCAGAATTTAACCTTTAAGAATGTGAGCCCTATCAAGGATCTTCCTTATCAGGTACTGAAGCACAGAGTTGCAGTCCTGGGACCCCGCCCTCAGTTGCTATGAAAAGGAAAAGATGCTATTTCCTGGTGATGTCCTGAGTGTCTAACCTTCAGATTTCCTCAAAGTGTGCTGGTTTTGACAAGGCTGAATGACATATGACCATGCAAGATTTGCAGAGTAGGCTTTTTTCCCCCTTGGGTTTGGGTTCAATTCAATAAGTTACTCAGAGCGCACATAACCTGCTCTGCTGTATCTTCAATAAGTTGCTGTTGTGTCCACGTTTACCCGGTTTCCTTTATCAAAGCACTGATATGAAATGTAGAGAAAGCAGTGGTAGGGACTGAACTCAGCTGAAAGCATTTGAAATCTCGGCTCCCACCTTTTGGCAGGGATCTGGGACAAGTGGCATTTGGCATTCCGGATTTACTTTTAAAATATTCACATTGCAAGGAGTAATATTTCTTTGTGCTTCAGGAATGGTGGGATCACAGCCCTTTCCCCAGCTCTGTGTCCTGTCCAGTGGTAAGGAGCTTTAGGGTGTAATCACTGCTTCACTTGATTTCACTGTTTATGCCAAAATTTATCCCAGAAGGATGTTTATTCCAACTTGTTTGTTTAGAGTCAAGTTTGTTCTCCAATTTAAGTGATCTGTGGGATCAGCTGTTGAAACCTCAGTGTGATGCAGTCTTTAGTATGGAATGAATGCTAAGATACAGTGTTGAAACTATTACTTTTAGAGAAGGTGAAATGTTAGTTGGCAGTAGATAAACAAATAAAGCTTTTTCAGGAATGGGATGTGCAGATGTTTTGGTTGCACAACTGAGCACGATGAACTCGAACTGAAGAGATGTGCTGTTGAGAAGAGGGGAGCTGCTAGATTAGATGAGTAAATCAGAAGAATCCGACTTGTTTAACATGCAGATAAATTTAGGATTAAATGCCAGGAAAGACCTGTTGAATCTAAGGGGTCTGTTTTGCAGCAGCACAAATGGACAAAATAGTTTTGTGTAAATGTAGGCTGAAAATTGGAGGAAGCTTCACTCCCATTGAGGGAATGTGGTGCTGGACATGACCTCTGTTGGTTGTGATGGTGTAGAGTCCATCTGCTTTTTGAATGGAGTTTGGGAAGTTTGTTCATGTGGTGGAGTTGAAGTAGGAGATGTGAGGAGTTGTCCTATCCTCTAATCCTTTATTCTGGTAAGATGATGAACAAAAGTCACATCTTGCTAGATGAAGGACATGCTAAACACAGTCTTCACAAAATTTGGGGGGAATGTAGACTATTCCCACTGTATTTTGCAGATGAGGACTGGCATGTCTTTTGTTTTGAAGGGAAGGGCTTAGTTTTCTGATACCAGCACAGACACTGCTCAGCTTGAGAAGGAGAAGGCAGCCCAGAGTGAAGTGCTTAAACCTTGAACATGGACAAGATTTAAAACAGACCTGAATTCAGTTGTTACCAGTTATCAGCATAAACCTTCTGTCACCGGGCTGCAATCCCAGACTTGGAATTACAAACCCATAAGAAGAATGTACACCCATGTCTTGTGGACGGTGCTGGTTAAACTTAGCTTATCTCTTACAAAAGAAAAAACCTTTTGCATACACCATATTGTCTTTTTCAGTCTTAGTAGTTTATTACCATTGCAAAAAAGTGGAAATATAGTATATCTCCAGACTGAGTGTTTTTACAATGCTTTCAACTTGAAATTCAGGCTCTGTGTTTGAAAGGTTAATGTTGAAAACTAATTATATTATCCTGGTAATCAAATGTGTGATGAGACATTTGTCTGTGTAATTAACAGTGAAGAACTTTTATAGTTTCATAAAATCAAATGCTATGCACAGTGTGCTTGGAGCATTTATTTTGAAGAGATGTCCAAAACAGAGATGTTTATGACTGATATAAAAGTGGAACTGAAATGTACTGTAATGCAGGTGTCTCTGCATTTTACAGCATTTCACATTGTTGAAATGGAAGGCAGCAGATTAATAACTTCACTGCGTCATGGTAAAAATAAATAACGTCTTCTTGGAGCAGGGGAGCAATGCATAAGTTACTCACTAATTTAAAGAATTTATTCTGCCCCTGAAATAATATCCTTTGCAATTTATTCACAGTGAAAAAGTTGACTTAACAAGTAACTTCACAGACTTGTGTTACTGTTAATAGGATTTTATCCCAAGTCTGGTTGTTGCAGTAGTGGCTTCTGTAATTAAGTCTGCATAAAAGTTTATTTTATGTATCTGTGTTCTCTAATGATCTGACTTTGTAAAGCATTTCCCTTGGAGACTTAAACATGATCTTGACCTGGGATATTTCCAAGAACTGGGGGAAGTTGTTCTATATCTATTATTACTTTTTTAATTATATGACCCCATTAATATATACTTTTATTGAACAGTTGCTCACTTGTCCTTTCCCAAGTGATTTAGCTTTGCAGTGTGGCATGAAAGTGTGTAGCTTTCATGTATCTTCTCCTGTTGGGGGTTTTGGAACTGCTTCATCAGGCTCCTCCGAAGAGTTACTTTGTCATGGTAGTGGCAGCCAAGCGACCTAGTCTGACCCAGCTTCCTGAGAAATTACCCTTCACATCCTGAATGCTCTCAGGGTTTGATCCTGGGCTTCCTTCTGCAAGTTGCTTGGCTTACATTAGTGTTTATGGTGCTTGTGAACTTTGTGTGTCTCGTGGTGGGCAGGGTTACTTCCATGTACTTCCATGCTTGCTTTGGGAGTAGAGGGTCGAATTTGACAGGGATACAGGTTTTCCTGCAAATATTATCTTAGTGCTCTGTGTGGTGACATGAAGATAGGCATGTGCTTTTGAAAGATGTTTTAGAGCACTGCTAGGATTCCTCAGCTAAGACTGCTAAAATGTCCCTATGTGTTGGCTTGGGGGAGGCAAAGTCCCCGCCTTGTAACTCATGCTAAACTTGCGACCCTCTGATGTGGCTGGTGACCACTGCCCTCCCCACAAACTTGGGGTTTAAGTTTTTCATTTGCAAAGTGTGTTGTTGCCCGTGTTCTTTCTTCAGTGTAGGTTCTTATAAACCAGCAAAGACTGGGGATCACTTTTTTGGGAAATGTGTGCTTCCCGAGTCCAGTTGTGCACAGAGCAGTCACAGCGAGTTTCCACGTGGTTTAGGAAACCTTTGATCTGATAAGGAATCATGCGAGTGGCTCCTCTGTTTTCCCCGTGCTGACCTTTGCAACTTTCTATTTCAGGTTTACTTGTGGTACAAGATGACAATGACAAAAAAATCTTGATTTTTTTTGAAATTATTCTTTGACGTGGGTGTAGTTTCTGCTGAGATGCAGAGCTCTCATCTAGGATTTGAAGGAGATAACTTGGATATCGTGTAGCATTCCAAAAGGTGTTTTGGTGAGTTCAGCCTGGCTGAGCAGCAGAGAGGCGTGTCCTGTGTGCATGTGCCTCCCGATTCCTTGAGCTGCTCTCAGTCAGCCTTTACAGAGACTTCAAACGCGGCAGCAGCCGAGTTTTGCTGGCCCCCTTCCAGGGAGGGCAGCACCCAACTGGTGTCTAATAAATTGCAATTTAATATGTTTGATTGCAATTATTTATGATTTTTTTTTGTTGAGCTTTCAAGCCATATGCATCGATTTCCACTTTTTCTCACCTCTGGAGCCTTGTTTCCCCACAAACCAGGCTGTTGTCAGCTCACATGTGCATGTCTGACTGGCTGTTGCTCCAGAGAACCCCTGAACTCATCCACCAATTTCAGTCTAGTTGAACACAAAGGTAGAAATCTGAGATACAAAACCTGATGGAAGAAAAAGCCCTATTTGTATAGTCAGGAGAGAAAAAATTTCCATAGGAGTTTCATCTACCCAAACAACATAAAATTAGACACTAATTAATGGAAAACCTGTATTTTAAAAGTCAGCTACTCATTAATATTTCCCAAAACATATGAGAAACATAAAAGTTAACAATAAAGAAATTAATTGCAAAATACTGGACCTAGAGAACATTATGGTTGTTTGTTTATGTGAGTCAAAGGAAGAAAACATCAAATACAGATGATTGTCCAGCCTTGCCTCTATTCACCCATTCACTTTAAAACACACACAGTATTACAGGTGTGGGTACCACTTCTCTGATACTGGGATAAAATTAATATTTGAACATATAGGTATGGTTGCATATAGGTTTCTAATTCTTTGCAGTGCTGTGATTATATTTGACAAACTATTTGGGAAAAGTCTGACAACTTGTTGATAGGCAGTGTGCTGTATTTATAATTAATGAGCATAATAGTGAAAAGATGGACAGGCATATGGGGCATAGAGTGTAATTAATGAATTATCATTAATATTTTGTTAACTGGAGTTGTTTACAGGTCTGTTGGTTCAGACAGCTGCATACTTATCACATGGATGCTACTGCATCCTAGAACAGTTGTGGTTTACATTTATGCCTTTGTAATTTCAAACATTTTTGCAGCTTTCAAAACAGGAAGTTTTTATGCTCTGTACATTTTCAGTAAGGAAATATATTAGAATTGGTTTTGTGGAAATTACTTTTTATGATTGTAGCATTTATTAAAGGGCTTTGTTTTGCTTTTTTTCTTCTTGTTTTATAAGATTACAGGCCAGGCCATGTGGAAAAAAGTAGGTTGTGTATAAGGGGCCATCATAGAAACAACTATAACAATAGTTACTAAAAATTGTTCTTATGTTTTTGTTATGACAATTGCCATCTTTACATACAAGTTCCTAAATAGGGCTGTACCTTGCCATGGTTCTATTTTGAGTAGCATTTTGTAAGTATTTTAGTGTTTTGCAGGTCACTTCCTTGGTTTCAGATAAAACCCAAGGTTTTACAGATAAAAGCCAAGGGTTTACATGAGGATTCCAAATGTCAAATCCTGTAGTCAGCCCTTTGGAGGCATCCCCATCTCCTTGGGAATGGTGAGGACCCCTGCTATGTGTACAGGGAGAGGCTGAAATATGCACCACTCTTCTCATGCCTCAGCATTTGTCTCTGAAGGCTTTTCACAGATAGCTAATGCAGATTTCTATGTAATAAACTATTTTTTCCCAGTGGTTGGTTATCCTATTCAGCATTTAAAAAGGAAGGCTGGCTCTTCAATAGGACATAGTAACTTGAATTGTTGTGCTGTGCCCCATCTTCTTTTTTTTATTTTTTATTTTTAAATTACATGGTTATTATCTGTGAAAATTATCAGCAGTGGAATAGCTGATAACAAAATGCTATCGTGGGGCTCTAGAGCTAATGCCAAGTGAGGTAACCAGGGAGCAAGAAGTTAAATCTGTTACTGGTGTTGCCCCTGTCTGCAGATTGAGACAGTGTAACATCAGCTGCTCTCCACTCCTGTCAGAGGGGATGCTGCTGATGCTGCACAGTTACACACTAAAAGCTGGGAAAAGGCACGATTGGGAGAAGAGGGATGTAAACCTGCACTGAAGACTAAGTCTGGCTTTCACAGATAGGTAAGGAAGATTTCTGGCCTGTAGGTTTTTCATGCCCTTCCTTGCAAAACAGAAGACATATTTAAAACAAACAAACAAACAATAAACCAAAGAAATTAAAACCAACAACAACACAAGAAACACAAAAATCCCCCCAGAAAACCAAACTAAACCCCCAACAAATGAGTTTATGAAGGGGGAATCTCCATGTTTAAGTAAGGATCTACCTAAACACAAAGCCAGGCTTATGCAGGACACAAGTTCAGGGTTTGTTGTAATATAAAGTAGGGGGCTTTATTTCGAGTTAAGTGTGCTCATGTCACTGTATAGGGAGACTTCTATATGAAGGAACAAGGGAACAGAATCAAGGCTGAATAAGCTCAATTAACATTAATATTTTATGTAAATGGGAAACGGAAATTTAATCTTTCTAACAACGTGTCACCCGACCAGACACGTAGCACAGTCACTGCACCCAGCAGGAGGAGGTGGGTAGGAAGCTGTTTGATACTCACACACATTTTGCCATTGAATACAAATCCAAACTGCCAACATAAATGGTACAACAGTAAAGGACTGCTCCAGGCTCCAGTGTGGTGGGAGCATTTGGATCTGGGATATGAGCAGGTATGGCCATATACAGGAGAAAGGCAGTCTGCAGTGTATGGGCCTGAGTATGTCAGTAATTGGAGTCTGGTGGTACTCTGCAGCCTCTCAAGGTTGGGAACAGCAAACAGTCAACCCCTGGCTGGATTTGGGCCAAAACCTGCCATTTTAAAGGAATTGGTGTTGTGATTTGTTAATTAAATTACACCCACACACATAAATCTGCAGGCAAAGCAACAAAATAAATAAATACAGCACCGAACATCCTCGCCGAGGGTTTTTCTCGCTGCTTTAGCTGGAGTGGAAACGGTGCTGGAGTGTCACTGTACAGGGTTGGCAAATATTTTTCTAAGTTTGGACTAGGAGCTTTCTTGCAAGCCGCCCACTCTCCTTGCTGGATCGAGGTGGGCTGGAGCCAGCTGGCAGCAGCCCAGGGAACCGGTGTGCCAGGTCAGGCAGGAGATGCTCAGATCCAGCAGAGGCTGGAGTGGATCATACAGCTCCCCCCTCCTTCTGCTTATTCACCTCCTAGAGCAAAAACTCCCTTTTGGGTACTGCATGTCCCTGGGTACACCAGGCTGCAGCGTGTCTCAGCCATGAGCTGGGCCCGTGTTTGGAAGGGATTTGCTGCTCTTTTAGCTGTCTGGTTTAGCTGATACTTAGGTGTACACCTAAGTTTAAGGAACTGAGTAGTGCTGTTGAGTTGATGAAATTGTTCACATGTCTGGCATTAGCACACTCTCATATCAGAAACGTTGTCAAATCAGAGGCAACATGCTTTGCATCTCGCATTTTGGAGAGTTGGGTTTTTTTCCTTCTGAAGTTTCCTTTGCACTAGTGCTTTGCCAAAAATAGGTTTATTTTAGGAAGCACAAATGTAAATTCAATGCAGGCTACCACATATTACTGTATTAAGTATACTATAAAGGAATGTTGATTCATCAGTTTCTACATTTTTGTTATCCTGTTTGCTTAGGATGTTTGATTTTTCTATTACCAGTAAAAAAACAGCAGCTTGTTATTTCAGAAGGGGCAATGAACACTTCCTTATTACTCCTGAAATATAATGTATGCTTTAATGAGCAAAATAGCTATTATCTGCCCCAAACACATCTATTCATTGTGCAATCAGCAGTTTCAGATGTAAAATTAATACTTAAACGGTGCCAGGAGTATTAAAGTATGTAACTGTTATTATTTAAGTGCCCTGAATTTATTTGGAACAGTCACATTTTTCTTGTGTATATTTTAATTTTGTTTTTATAATCTACATTTTTAAGACATCCATCAGTTCAGCTGTATACAGTTATACACATATTGGCTGCTGTTTAATTTTTTTCTGTATAATTCAGTATTATTAAATTCTGTGGACTAAGGAACTGGTTCTGTTCATTCAAATCAATAGATGCAATGCTGTTCTGCAAGTGTGTGGTGTGGTGCTTTTTGTGGTTTATTTTATTTTAGGATCTATCCTTCAGTGTACAGCAAACTGATATATAAAGGGTCTGATCCTTTAGGCTTTACTCAGGGAAAATATCCACTGATGTCAATGCCTGAATAGGATCAGTCTCTTAAAAGGACCGTTTATTTGAAACTGCTGTAGCTATTATTATTTCCTTCTGGCAAAAAATAATCTTACTCATCAAAGCTTTAGAAACAGCATCAAGAAAGCCAAGTTCAGCAGGTCTTTCAGCCATGAGAGCTGTCAGCCGTGGCTGTGTGAAAGCATAGCCTGGTACATCCCAGCCACCACTCAAACATCCCTTTTCTTTCTTGTCTTTATTTATTTAATTCTGTGCTCCAACTCTTATTGGCATCTAAAATCACTAATCTCTACCCATTACTGTTTTTACTAATTTACAGTGATAACTGTGGCTCTGTTTTCATTAGGAGATGAAAGCCGGGAAATTAAAAAACAAATTACAGGGATGAGAAGATTACTGAATGACAGCACTGGAAGAATCTATCAACGAGTTGGCAAAGAAGGAGAAAAACTGAAGGAGGAGCCCCAAGATTTAGATTTAGCCTGGGCCCAGCGCCTGAATGCCCCTGTGGAGTCCCAGGCGAGCCTTCACCCTTCCCAGAGCGGTGCATGGAATGAATTATCACCCCAAGCCAGCCATTTTTCAGGGCAATACGGAACTCGATCCAAAACATTCCAAAATCAGACTCGAACTGTGGCATCCAATGGTATGATCTGTGTTAGATGCTGAGAATAGTACTTTTTTTTTTTTTCTCTCTCCTTGTGCTGTACTAAATATCTGCCTTTGTTGTGATGATATATTGTACCACTGCACTGAAAGCAGTTATAGTTCAGAGTCTACAAAATGAGCACATAGTTATCGCTTCCAAAAGGTGTGAAAGTGGGCACAGTGCATTCTGCTACCATCTGTCTTAGCTTTTAAAATGGTTTCGTGGTGATAGGACAGAATTACTCAATGCTGTTACAAGCTTAATTTCTATACAGTACTTACTAAAACAGCTTTTGCCATTGTTATTAAATTCATAGCTAATTAAATGTCAACCTCTACCACTCCTCTTTGCCATGAGTAATGTAGCACTGTTGTGACACCACTGGCAGAGCAGGATTTTACTTTCATAAGGGGATGGCATCAGCCTTATAACAGGCCACTGAACTGCAGGTACAAGATTCCATCACAGCCTCAGGCTTTTATTCCAATGAGACCGTTGGAGAAAAGAGATGATGGAGTCTACCTATGAACAGCATGTACCAGAGTGTGGCCCTTCTAGTACTGGCAGAGAATTCTGCCCTGAAGTAGATGGCAATGTGTCTTCAAAATGCCTTTCTCTTCTGTTAAATCCCAGAGAATGGAAGTCTTGCTGCCAGATTAAAAAACTGTCAAAATCCCACCATAACAACCTTCTAAATATGAAAGGACCTAAAACTCATCACACATCTCCCTCTTTGCCCTGAGAAGCCCTGAGCACCAGCAGGACAGTTCTCTGCATGCACAGAAGTGCCCAAGCCTGCACAGATTAGGTGCCTGGTTCCCAAATCAAGAAAGTAGGTGGAACAGTACCTCTATCCCCCCAGGGGCTTGATTCAGCATGTGAGCTGAAACATGTTGACAGCATTTGGCCGCATATGCAAGAAAATATCAGTGCCCTGATTTTTTTATATGAGGAGGAGGGGTTCAGCTGATTTATGATCTCTTACAGGTTAGAGTGGCCTGTGGGACAGTGGGAAGGGTTGGGTTGAGCGACCTCCTGGGCTGAACAGGAGCAATGCCCAGGCTCCCAGCTCTTGGGGAAGTGCCCCAAGAGGCACCTCCCTCTGCAGCTGTCCTGATGCAGAAAGGAATGCAATCTTTTGGGTTATTACATAAAGATGGGCGTGGGCCTCTCCGCTGGCCACCTTTGAAAAGACAATATGTGTAGTGATTTGGTAAGAGGTGTCTGCCTCTGGTGGGGTGTTGTGATCCTGCTGTGCAATCTTTCTGCTTTGGCTCCAAAGCTTGGTCTTTGGAAAGGAAAACTTTTGATGGATTTCTGGGCTATGAGCAAGCTCTGGAACTGCTCCTCACCCAGCATGCAGCTCTTCTGGGCAGTGTGACATGACTGATTCCCCCCATCCCTTGCACTGAGAGCCTGAGCATCTAACTCAGTATTTCAGATGTTATTCAGAGGATGGACAAAGTCCTTAAAAGCTGGGTGTAGAAATGCTGAACAATACCTCAGGGGAGATACTACTTCTTGCTACATACCAGTCTTTAACTTAACAGAGCAAAACTGTTCAGGCCAAATAAAAGGTTATTACCTGGGGCTGTCATGCTTAGGTCATCACTGGGAAGATGTTCAGGCATCTGCAGTAGTGATCTGAGTCTAGAAACTTTCTGTCCATTGTGGATAGATACTGTGTAGGAAGCAAAGATATACATTGTAGGCCATCTGAATTACTCAAAAGGAATGTAATAGAATAGAATAGAACGTAATAAGTCCATCTCACTGGTATAATTATCTACTCACAGAGTAAAGGTAGTTCAAGAGGAGGCTGGAATGGATATTTGGTAGGTGCCGATATAGAAAAGCTATTGACAAAAATAAAGGAGGAATGGGGGAGCCTCAACATTGCTGCAACAGAGGAAAGAGTAGGGACATACTTGAAAAGCAAAGTGATTTACTCCAAACCAGACTTAAGGTTGTGGTTCCACAAGTCAGGGTGTTGGGGAGACATCTGTGACCCACTGCGTTTAGTGAAACCCTCTCGGGGCTACAGGGAGCAGCATGTCTGTCTAATAGTCTGCCCTGCTAGAAAGAGTCTGTGAGTTTGTTGTCTCTGAGACATTTGCATTTCATTTCTTGTGTTCTGTAGCAAATCCAGCAGTGGTGCAGAAGCTGAATTGCTTTGGGGCTGTATCAAGATCATTTTCAATGGGTAGTGCTTGCATGCTTTTCAGATATAAACTGGTAGCAATGTCACAGCAGGTGAATTCCCTCTCAGAAGACCCAGGTGCAAGAACCACTGTCCTGGGTTGCTTATTGCTTACACAGGGGAAGCAGCTAATGTATTTGTGTCATCTCCTTCTCTCAAGCAGGTATCAAATTTGCCTGCTTGCTAGCTTTCAAAAGAGAGGGAGATGGCTCTTTAAAGACTTCTTCATAAAAATAAAAAGTCTGATCTCCTTTTAAAATTAAAAATTGATTTATAACAAGTTGAAAATGGTTGCTTTTGTCCTCTAAAAATGATAAAGATAGTGCTTGGAACAATGACTGAGAACACTCTACAAGATGTTTCTTACAACATAATAACTGATCAGAGGAGGGAGGATAGAAAGAAAATAAAAAACCCTCATGAATATGTATGGAGTCAGTAGAACCCTGCTTTGATTTGAAATATTGGTGGTCTCTTTTCCCATTCCCAGTACCTATGGTAGATTTACATGGGTAATTTCTATCAATACTAATGGGGAATATAATGTAAATCCCCTATGACTCAATGAGAAAATAGACCCTTTGGTTTTCCATCAGGAGCTTGTGTGCTTTCATTAGGAACATGTTATATTGCAAAAGGAAAGATGTACAGGTATTTACTGATACAATTTGTCCAAGTTTTCACATCCAATTCACTGTGATGTAGAGTCTTTGTTAAGAAGGAAACAAAAGCCACCAGCCCTGTTTCCCCCATACTCTTTCAGGTATCATTTCTAGAAGCCCACTAGAATATTGGATTTGGATCAAGAGATGGACAGGCTTTATCTTGAGGAGCTTATTAGAGAAAGCACTGAAGGAAAGATGTTATCACTTTGTATTTGTCTTCTATTAATAAAATTCTCCTAATTTCCTGGGACTCCGTTTCTGAGGTATCTGCTTGTCTTACTGAAAGGTGCAGAGCTATGCTGGTGCTATTGAACAATAAGTAGTCTTGAAATTCATCTGCTTAAAAGTCAACCTATAAAGAGGAAGGTAAAGGGTATTGGTGGAGCCAAGTTGAGGGATTCTGAGTAATCTGCTGCAAAGCTAAAGATAACATTATTTTTTTCTCTCTGTACCTGTAACAATGGGCTAAACGCTTTATGGACCGTGGAAAAGGTAAAATCCCATCTATGCTCCAAGGAACTTCCAGTGAATAGACAGTGTACAAAGGAAGGGTGAGATCAAACTAGGCAGAGTCCTGCTGAGTCAGAAACCTTTTTGCTTCAATTTGAGACTCTCAGACTGTTTTCCAGATAGCTTTGTAGTTCAAAAAAGTTGTTTTATTTGCAGCTGAAGCCTTGGAGAGATGAAGGCAGTTGTACTATTGCATTTGTATTTGTTAGATTTGCAGAGATTATTGAACTATTCCATTTGTCTTAATGCAGTTTTAACAGATTTTGTCCATGGACGATATTTTAAAATACCAGAATTTGTAATTGCAGTAGTGTTGGCAATCTAATTATCTGAGGAAAAGAGGAGAGTGACACTCAGAAAACGTCAGCAGTCTTTAAGTGATGCATCAGCTTAGCTTCACAAATAATTCACTTTTGGAGCAGTTTACTCAAGTCTGATAGCTGTTGCTTCTGAAGGAACTTCTGAATGGAAGGAGGTAGAGCACAAGTGCTGGAAAGGGAGACTTGAGGATGGAGGGACACACTGGAAGGATTAGGAAAGGGTGGGAGTGATCTAGTGGTAGCCAGATTTTCAGCCATTTCAAATGAGGATTGAAGTCAGGGGATCTATGTGTCTCTGACATCAAGAAGCTCTGATGAAAGACCACAACCCAAACCTATAAAGGTACTAATAACCTGGTTTGGCTTCAGAGGAAACCAAAAGTAATAATGAAAAATGGGAGGATTTATGAGCAGAGATTAAATGAGTTGCTTACATTCACTTTAGCTGGGTAATGATTAAAGGGCACCTGATAAGTGTCAGGCTATGGAAGAAAAAGGGAAATACACTTTCTGAAGTCCACATGTGACACCAAGTAAGGTGATTTTTGTTAGGTCCGTTTGTACCTATCCTCATAAAATGATCATCCCTCCTCTTGCATGCTTTGAGGAGCAGTAAAATAGCAATCAATTTAAATGACTCTAAGCATATTTTAAAAGGAAGGCAGGTGCATGCCGTCTGCCCTCAATTTCAACCAGATACTGCTAGGTCTTACAAAGAATGAAGAATTTGTTGGATTTTTAAATTTTTATTTGCAGCACAAAAGCTAGAGATACAGCTATTTTAAATTAAAGTGCAGGATACAACTATCCAGATAAAGTTTGAAATCTCTGTTACAGCATGTCCTAATTTAGGACTTACAATGCAAAACTTCTGGAAAGCAAGGCAGTAATAAAAGCATTGCTAAGGACTAGAATTAGAGGTATGTAAGTTGAGTTAAACATTAGTAAGAATTACTAGAAGAAAATAATCTCTTGAACTCCTATATTAATTTTCAAAGGGAAACTATGGAAAGCGATCTTGTAGGTCACAATGCTGGAAAACACATAGAAAACAATCCCATCCTAGCAAACAGAAGAGCAAATTTGAAAGCTTTCTTTGGCTGGTTGTTCTTTTTTGTCCTATTTTTTTTTGTTTGTTTGTTCTCCCCTCCCTCCAAATAGGGTATTTTATTTTCATTCTCAATTCTTCATGTGTTAAAGAAACACATGTAACATTTAAGCAGTTTAAAAATTCTTAGATACTCATTTGATGTACAGTCCAAACCTTTACTACACAGACTGTCTTCATTCTTTGTAAGACTGTTCCAGGAGATGGGCTTTTTTTTGTGTGTGTGATAAAGTGAGTATGTTTATAATGAGGTTTGGTGCTTTTGTTATTCAAGATGAACCAGCCTGACAATAGAGAGCCCTGCTGTGAGGAGTGCATTGTATTAACGCTCTGAGCAGTCTTCTCCAGCCCGTGGAACATTGTATCCCAACTCTGTGTGGTTGCACCTATTAGTAATTGGATAAAAACTAGAGGCCCTTTCCTCCTAAAAGGGACTGTGTTGAAAATTATTTGCTTTCGTGCTTTGGATCTAATTTCACAATCTGGTATATTGATACTGCTGCTACTTGTTGTTTGGGTGTTTTTGTGGGGGTTACATCATTTCTCCCCCATTTCATTCCTCTCTCTTTCAGGAGAAATCCCAATGGTGAATTCATCAGTTGGACCAAACTGCTGTACATGTAATTGCCAGTCAACCCTACAGGCCATTCTTCAAGAGCTCAAGACCATGAGGAAATTGATGCAGATTCAAGCAGGTACAATGACTGGTCTCATACATCTTTATCTGTTACAAGCATCTAGTTGAAGATGTCCCAGCTTGTTGCAGGGATGTTGGACTAGATGATCTTTGGAGGTCTCTTCCAACCCAAACTGTCCTATTATTTTATGATATTCCTGGAATGGCCTAGTAAGACACAAATCCATGTGGACACTCTCGAAAACCTGAACTCTTTCCTGCTCTCTTGGCACATTGTTCAAAGTCAAATTTTCACAGGTTTCTTGAAAACGTAATAATTACTTCTCAGATCCTTACACATAACATGGAATTTTATCTTATAGGAATCTTTTAAGACTAAACTAAAAAAAATTCTAATTGATTAGATACTCATATATTGACAGCTGAGTGGGTAGGTCAATATGGTATAGCCACCCCAGTTTGTTTTCATAGTGTATTGATTCAAGGGTGCAAAATGCTACTTTATTTGTGATCTGCTTACCAGTTCAGTAACCGTAGGGCTAAGAAAAATAAAATTGGAAGGTCACTGAAAGTTACTGAATAGGCTTTCATTCAAACCTCTTTCAAGTCCCATCTCTGTGGGAGCCTCAGCTGAGCTGGCTGTTGCATGTCATGGCCTCCACCCTTCTTCAGGCTGCTTTTCCAGTTCTTTCTGCTGGCTGAACCAGCAATAACCTTCACTGGGGAAAACTATTGAGTCTAGTTTTCTGCTAGGTTGGGAACTGAAACAGAACAGTGCAGACCCAGAAGAGCTCTAGAGCAAGCAAGACAACAGGACTGTGGGAGGTAGGAATTAGGTAGGTCATCGTAGGCTGCTGGGAAGCTGCAACTTCCCTGCTTCCTAAAAATTAGTGTTACTACTAAGAAGGAGTTGGACATGATGGAGATCTTTTGAGTTGACTTGCCCATCCAGCATGAGTGATGGGGAGTGGAGCCATGGAGGTTTTCTCTTAGAGTGGCTGGGTAAGACCTCTGTAAGAAAAGGGAGTGTTGAGTAATTAACTGAAATATGGGTGGAGTGTAGGGCTGACTAAACTGCTTGTCTCCACAGCGTGTAATATATGAGTGAGTGATGGGAAGGATTAGACAGGTTTTGTAATATTGGTTGACATGCATAAAAATGCTTTTCCAGAAGTCATCAATTTACAAAGAAGCACACAAAAGCCCAGTTTTACAATCTTTTCCTGGGACATGGACTTCTTTCTGCAGTCACTCCAATTTCACTGAAGTTATGTATGTGATTTAGAATGGCTTGTGAGTGACAGCTACAGAGCTGGGGTTTTGTGCCAAAAGAGCTGGTTCCTCAATAGGAGAAACGTTTCTTATTTATTATGTATCTACATTGTTAATTCATCAGTCTTTTGACTCACTGGGAATACTTCGTATTTTCTGAAATTATAGTTTTGCAGAGAAAAAAAATTATTTGTCATTCTTGTTGCTAAAAGGAAAAAAAACTAAAATGCAAACATGTAAGTGAAGGTGTAATAACTTATTTTGATATTCAAACACCCTACTGTCTTAATTATAAACTGCACATCACTGTCTTGTAAATCCTTGTCAGAAATGAAATATT
The DNA here is from genome assembly GCA_013390005.1 of Calyptomena viridis. Taxonomy (NCBI): domain Eukaryota; kingdom Metazoa; phylum Chordata; class Aves; order Passeriformes; family Eurylaimidae; genus Calyptomena; species Calyptomena viridis. Next base: position 151,368 of record WEIV01016269.1, on the reverse strand, counting down.
CCAGAAATGTTTTAATAAACAGTATTCCGAGGTTCGGGTTTTTTTCCTCAAGCTTTGTAGATGAGGACTTTTTGGAGCTCAGTCATATCTTGAATGAGTTTGATCTGCCTGTGAAGCATTCTTCACTTTTTTTATTTTGACCTTGATCTTAGTGATTTATCCACACATATAATTGTATGTTGAGAGCGTTCCGCTGGAGGACTCACTCACATTGATGCAAGTTCAGGATTGGTGCCTTAATTTATACAAATTATTGTGAATAGTGGAAAATGCAAAATATTGATAAATATAAAATATGGTTTCTTATATTTCAGAGGTAACACATGCCAGTTTTTGTATATGAGCAAAACAAACTGATGCAACTTTGGGTTACTTTTTTTCCCCAGAACTTAAACTGTTTTCACTCATTCTTGACATAATGGTACTTGAAATGTTCTTGCTGAGCTAATTAACTTGAAGACCACAGTCATAAAAGTAACTGTAATTGCATTAGCACTTGTATTATCTTACTTTATCAGGAAAAGATCTTGAAAGACAGTGAGATTCTCAGTCATTCAAGAGGGTATGAAAATTAGTCGTCACTTAAGTGCTTCGTGTCACCAACCATCCAGTGGTCACTAGGAGAAAGAACCACGTATTCCTAATTTTCCTAAAATGCTATTTATCAGTATGTCTTGAAAAGCCTCATAGTGTAGCTCACTGTCATTATCCCCGTTGTACAGATTGGAAAATTATGCAAAGGTGATAAAATGTACCTGTCTCCCGTGCACCAGCAGCCCTGGAAACCACACCACTTATGCACAAAATAGGTTCAGTGTGTCAGTAGTTTAATGGTACATCTCTGTGATTATACATCTGCTTTTGTCTATAAAATTAATGCATTACTTTCTTTCATTCAGTTGGGACTCAAAACAGACAACAGCCTCCTGTTCCTCTGATTTGTGCACAAAAGTCAACAATATCAAGAAAGAGAAATAAAAAGAGAAAACTGCCCCTCAAAACTGTTGAACCAGTTGCAATGAATAAGAAACCCAGCTCTGTGGAGAATGAAAAGAAGCTTTCAGCAAACTCAGAACGACTGAGTCTGCAAGCAGTTGAACCCCCCCTAAAACCAGAAACCCCTGTTTCAGGATTTGGAATCATCCTTGAATCGGCTTCATCAGATGTAAGTTAAATTTTTAACACACAGGATCGCAGGATTTTAAAGCACCAACTCATTCAGGAGAATGGGTACTCAAGTCACATTGATGTGTCCCACTTTTTGTTAGAATAAACAAGCAAATCTTGGCTAGGGGTGAATGGAGATGTTAGGGTGTGATGTGGGGAGTGCTGATTACAAAGTTTTGGGGGTATTTCCATCTTTCATCAGTGTTTAGTTCCTTTCTGAGTTCAAGGTTCCAGTTCTTTGCACTTGTAGTGGGAACTTGCTCTTCTTCTCTCCCAGTGCCAAGAGCCAACACGAGATGAGGAGCCACGAAAAGTTCTGGATTATAAACCATTCACAGCCCCATCATTGCTGTTGAACCCACATAGTAACACGTGTGCCTTTACCCTGCCAAGGAGTGTTCATGTGCTTTCCTACCTGTCTGGTCCCACTGACTTCAGGGGACTCCTCACCTCTATAAACTTCATATTCAGTCTTTGCTGGATCAGCTCATTTGGTCTCCATTGCTGTGGTTGCTGGGTGAGGGCCCCGACACAGGCAATGACCTCAGTGTGACTAAAGGGACCAAAATTTGCTGCTCTAAGAATGTATACTTTTCCCGTGTAAAACTGCAGTAAGCATATTTTCTTGATTTATGTACACAGTGATAGAAATTCCATGTGTCTGGTGGCTGATTGGTTTTGTTTAATGACCAAATTGATATCATCCGAACCAGTTCATTGATGACTAAACTGGTCATTAATTTCTCTAATATATTTTTAATTTCGAGGAGGTGCTTTCCAATTGCCTAAGCACTATAAGCTAGAAAAACATAATTAAATTCAGTATCAATAAGCGTAAATGAAAACAATGCAGCAGATAATATTCTGCCTTTCTGGAAGAGGGAACTAATAATAAAAAAGAGCAGTCACGATAATTCAGTTATAGAGATGCAAGCCACACCACTAATTAGGTTGCAGTCTCATGCCGTAGAGTCAGCGTAGTGATACAGAGTAACTAGTTTGATGCTTTTCAGAGATTTTCCTTTTGTAGTACTGAGCTTAATAATGTTTGAGGGAAAGCTTTGGGGAGGGACTGGTAATTTATCTCCAGTATACAATTTGTGCTCGTAATTTTTCTTTGCTTGTGGCACTCTTGTCAGCTTGAAACACAGTTTTGAAAACAGTTTTGTACTTGCGATGGAATTTAATTTGGCTTTATGAATGTGTTCCATCACTGGACACGATTCTTTGTAGTTGTCAATTTGACCTAAGGAAAAAGAAAAGAGAAAACATGTGGCTCATAAATCAGGTTCTCATCTGCCCTCCCATGCTTGGGCCCCTGTTTGCCAGAGTAGTTGTTTGACTAAATTTACAGAGCCAGAACCCTGAGACAAACAAATTGATTTTGTTTTGTCTTTGGAAAGAAAACATTTGAGTTCTGAAAACAGATATATTTAATGCAAAAATAAAATGTGACCTTAAACACTTTGAGGCTAAAGAAAGTCACTTCTGTCAGAATGAATAGCAGCATTATCTTTTTCTATTTATTCATGAGCATCTCTGGTGTGCTCTGATTGCCTGAAAAAACTGAAAGACATTTTACACAGCACCATAAATGAATGTTCCCTTAAGGATATTCCACAAGTTGTCTGTAGTGTGTGCTGTGTCATACACCACCACTGCTGCCACTGCTATTTTGCCAACATTTATTGAACTTTATGAAAAATCCAAGTTTAATGGGTATAAAATTGGGGCTGCCAAAACCAGTGCAAATAGTTCAGACTTGCTGAGATTGAATTCTGCTACTTATGGTGGTGGAAAAAGTCTTTGTGAGACCAATCCTTAATCTGACCCCTGGATCAGAGAACCTGCTTTTTAAGTGTAATGATATGTTACTCTTGATTAAACTTTCTTGTGTTTGTTTTACAGTTATAATACTTCATTTATAACCTAATATTTTTTAATCTATGTATTACAACCTACTAAAAAGTCTAGGATTAAATCTAAATCACTGCCTGTTAATTCTAGCACAGCAAAAGCCTTTGGCATTCAGGTCTTATTTATTTTATTGTACACAAATAGTTTACCCACCAGTTCCTTATGCCATGATCATTATCTACTAACAAGTGCTTTTTCTTTGAGAAGTCTCATTAAAAGTGATCATAAGGTTCAATTATGTCTTTGACCGAAGAGTAGTTTACTACTAAAGGAAAGCAAGAATAAATCATCTTTTTTGCCTTCAAATTATTTCACTGATAAACAAATCGATTCTTATATTAAGAATAAAATAGTCCCAACTAAAATAACACGGGCTCCTCCATGCTGGTGCAGTGATGAAGGTCTGAGATGTGTTTTATTATGGGGTAGTTGGTAACCTGTCCAAGTTTAATGCAGGTGTTCTAAGGTGAGCTCGGGGAAGACAGAAAACCTCCCACAGAGCAGAAGGGCAGAGCTCACTTGGTCTTGATTTTTCAGTGTGAATACAGACCACGAAAGTGAGGCCTCAAAATCCTTGTGGCTTTTTGGGTTTTAAGCAGGAGGTGTCAGAACTGGCTTTTGACAGTTGTGCCAGCAATAGTGTGTCCAGCAGGAGCAGGGCAGTGACTGTCCCCCCGTACTTGTCACTGGTGAGGCCACACCAGTCCTGGGTTCAGTTTTGGCCCCTCACTACAAGACAGACATTGAGGTGCTGGAGTGTGTCCAGAGACAGGCAATGGAGCTGGTGAAGGGCCTGGAGCACAAGTCCTGTGAGGAGCAGCTGGGGGAGGTGGGGGAGAAAAGGAGACTCAGGGGGGACCCTGTTGCTCTCTACAACCCTCTGACAGGAGGGTGTCGACAAGTGGGAGTCGATCCCTTCTCTCAGTAACAAGCAACAGGACAGGAGAAAATGGCCTCAAATTGCACCAGGGAAGGTTTAACTTGGATATTAGGAAAAATTCCTTCACTGAAAGGGTTGTCAAGCACTGGCACAGGCTGCCCAGGGCAGTGGAGGAGTCACCATGCCTGGAGGCATTTACAGGACATCTAGATGTGGCACTTGGGGACGTGGTTTAGTGCTGGGCTTGGCAGTGCTGGGTTAATAGTTGAATTCAATGATCTTAAAGGTCTTTTCCAATCTAAATGATTCTATGATTAGTGAAGATGATTTCTCTGCCCTGGGTGTCTGTATCATCGAGGTCATCTTAGATGGCTATAAAAAGACCCAAGTAACAAAACAGGACAGGATACCTTCATCACCATGACAACTACATTCTGGTTTTTGATTAACATGAAGTAGAATTTTCCCAGGCTGTAAACTTGGCCCGTGTTTATTTACTGTTGAAAATCTCTTCTGTCACCAGAAAGTTTAGAAGTAACATATTAAAAACCCACCTACATCAGAGTATTGTCAAATGTCAAATAGACTAACTCTGACTGTTTTGCTGGATCCAGCATTTTGAAAGTTCTCAAGGTAAAAAACAACTTTTTTTCCAGAACAAGGTGAGAAACTACATGCTTTTTAGTTTGTTTGGGGTTTTTTTGGTTGCTATCTGCATATTTTAAGATTCTTCATCCTGGCTTTTCAAAGCATTGTAATCTTCAATTATATCACACAATACACATGCATATCCCATGATAATACATGCTTTGAAAATATTCTGCTCACTATAACTCTCTTGATACTGATTTTTAAAAACCCATGGGAAAAGAATTACACAGCCAAATTGCTCTGAGATTGGCAGCCCTTTCCTCTGTCTAGACTGAACATGTTTGCAGGTGATTTGATGGGAGATGGCATTTGCTCTTGCTCTGTAAACATCTTTGAAAATGCACCATCACTGGTGGATGTATTTTCATGTAAGGGAAAAAAGAACAAGTTCTTAGGAGCAAGCCTGTAATGTTGGCTTATTTTCATCATGACCACTGATTTTTTTCCCTCCTTGCCAACTTCTGGATAATACTTTAGGAATTTTAGTTTATTCACAATATGTCTTCATTCTAGATATATAATTGTTCTATGCAGAAGTCTTACATAAGCATCGTGTGGTACTCACAAAAGAAAATTCTGCAAGTACTGTTCATGTAATTTCTGATATGTACAGACAGGGGCAGTAAAAAGGCTCTTGGTAAGGGGACTTCCTCAAAGTCCTTTGTCTGCTTTCACCCACAATGTACTTGAGAGAAGACTCTTGTGAAATACAGCATGATTTTCTTTCCTCTTCTTCCCCTTCATCTCACTTTCTAGCATTTTGATTTACTGCTGAGGATTTCTATGCTGAAAGAAGCTGTCTGTCTAGCATCATGTTCTTCTGAGGATGCATTTTGAGAATATGAAAAGAAGGGAGAAACAGGTGTTCAGCACGTGTTGGCTCCAAGGGCAACCTCAACCTCAGACTCATCATCTATCTCTATTTGCATGGGCCATATCTGTGCTGGAAGCCCTCTTGGGAAACCACGTGGAACGGGCCAGTATCCCTGCATTTGTGCTTCTTGGAAATGCCTGGCTGCCCCACAGCACACTCGTTCACAGCATTTGGCAGTGAAACAAGTCCATTAAATGGTTAGATAAATGTCTAAAAAGCATCACTTAGGAGCATTGCTCTGGGATGATCCTCTGGTTTGCCATTATTACCCAATATTGAAAGATATCTCTTGTCTTTTTGTTAGCTGTACGCCTAGAAATAATGTCAGTAATTGTTAACTATTACAGAGGCTAGACAGATTATTTGATTTGCCTTCTAAGGTGCTTATTCACTGGTGGGGTTTAATTGCAATGAATTAGGCTGCTGTGGTCCTGAATAGCTGGGAAAAGATTCATGGTTTGATGAAGTGATTGTAAAGTCTCACCAGATGCATGATTGAAGTAAAATAATGTCTTTGAATGCTTGTTTAATTAAAACATTTATATTCTTTTGGTAGCCAGAAGTGCAACTTGCAGAAGGCTTTGATGTCTTCATGCCGAAATCTCAGCTGGACTCTATACTATCAAACTATACTCGCTCAGGAAGTCTGCTCTTTAGGAAGCTGGTCTGTGCATTTTTTGATGACAAGACTTTGGCAAACTCTTTACCAAATGGCAAAAGGAAAAGAGGGCTCAATGACAACAGGAAAGGCCTAGACCAAAATATTGTGGGTGCAATAAAAGGTATGTTTTTTGCTTTCTTTCATATGTGTAATTAGAACATATTCTCAGCTAAGAAGACTGTAAGGGGATTAGAATTTCTGACATGTGTTAGGTCTATTAAAATATGCAGTTTTATTTTTATTCCCTTTCATTCACTTGTTAAAAATAGCTTCTACGGGGACAGCTTGTGTTAATTTTAAGCCAATGATCCTGGTTTCTGAAGTCAGGCTCTAAGGTTAGAAACTCAGTGTTCATATAAGATAATTATTTTTTCCCCTGAATATCAGAGAGGCAAAGAAATCTTGAAAAGATAATGACAGCGTAACTGATACCCTTCAATCAAAATTCTGAGTCTTGTACTGTATCTGACTGTACCTGCTCTGTAAATTGTTTAGTTGTTGGTGGCTCAATTGGAAGAGATGGAGGAAGATAATACTGGGACTGAGATGACTTTGGTGCTCATGAGAACTGGTGGTCCTCCTCTTGGGGGAGCAGATTTCTTAGTCAGTGTGAGCACCATGTGCTGGATGGTTTTTCTTAGTGATCACTGCTTTCTAGCTTCCAAAGAACACATGTACCTTCAAACTCTGTGATCACAACAAGAGCTGATATGAGGCCAGAGATTCTGAACTGGATTCCATTATTTTAAAATTTGATATTGTAGGGAAAATACCTAAGTTACCAAAAGATAAACTGTGTTCCAAGGTGGAGCTTATTTTAAAGGTTGTGACTCGTCCTCAGGTATGGATGGCTAACTTAGGAGACACAGGACAATGAGAAGAGTTTCAGTAGATCTATTGGCAGCAAAAGGAGGCAGAAGAACCTTTTGCAAACACCTGTGTCAACTTTTGGACCCCTCTCTCCCAATGAAAAACAGGCATTGACAATACTGGCTTGAGTCCAGTGGAGGGCCACCAAGACTTATGGTACTGAAGCAGGGAAGTGTCGTAGGTGGAGAGGCTGAGAAAACCAGAGAGAAGAGGATTCAGGAGAAACATTATTGCAAAACTACCTAATGGGATGGTGTAGAGAAGATGGAGTCAGACTCTTCTCAGAGCCACAAAAGGCACTGAACACATGAAACATTGCAACGTGACAGAAGGAGAAGCACTTTCAACATAAGAGTGGAACACAGCAGTGGAACAGGGGCTCAGAGGGATTGCAGGATCTCCATCCCTGGAAATATTCAAAACTTGACTAGTCACAGTCCAGAGCATCATGATCTAGTTGGACATGCTTTGAGCAGCAGACTGGACATAGAGGCCTTCAGAGGACCCTTTCAAGCTGTGCAGTTCTGCATCAGAGTGTGTGTTGTGCCTATGTCATAGTCCTAATACATCGTACAGAGCAGTTGGCAGACTTTCTTACAGTTATACTCGTAATTAGATTTAAATCACAAACACTGTTTTGCACCTTCCTTTCCTGAGCTCAGTAATCTGCAAAAATCTGAGTCTGAATTCACTCTATCTCACTCTTGCTTAAAAGCTGTAATAAATAAGTTGAATGGAAGAAAAAGAAGTTCAAAATTACTTTAAAAAAACCCACATGCTATTTTGAACAGCACTTGACAAAAGAGACATTTTACAGTAAATGCAGCAGCACTATTAAAATAGTAGCCATGACCCCCTGCACTCAGTAGCTAAGCCTGTATTACTGAGGTAAATTCTGAGGCTTGGCTTAACCTCTTACCTTGAGTTTGGGAAAAGAAAGGGAGGGCAGTTGTAGTTCCAACAGATAAATTTATCTGTGATGGTACTACTAGATACCACTGTAATAACAGTGATCTTTACTGGCATTTACAGTACTGCCCAAACACTAATGCCTGATTCCTGGTAGGGAAGCCCATCCCTCAAAACTGTGATGGAATAAGATGCCAAGAGCTGACATCCTGTGGATCCCATCTGGCTCCAGTAGGACCAGAGGAGCTGGGCTATCGGACACTGTGCTTTCATTTATTCCAAGAAATAACTGAGCCAGTATGAAATCTCCACAGGAACAACATCATGTTGTTTGCATTATTATCATTAGGACTTTCCTCTACCACATGCCCAGATATCCTTTACTGGCACTTTTGGTCCTTTTCCATGACAGAGATACAAAAGGGTACATTCATGACAAAAACAGGCAGAGAACTTAAAAGAAGGACTGTTTGCTTGAAAATCACTCTTCCTGTCTGAAAACATTTTCACTGCCATCCTTACAAGTAATTTAATGCTTCTGCAACAGGATGATTAGCCAGGGAGCAATTCTCTCTTTTGACTTTGGGTATTCAGTGGCACTTGTTGAATCAGTTGCACTGTTTCTCCTGGGCAATCAGCTTCCCTTGTGTGTCGCACCAGTCTTTCACTCAGAACTGAGGAAAAAAAAAAGATGAAAAAATAAAAGTAATCAGAAGCAGTTATTTTTCCTTTATGTTGTTGACTTGAAATTCAGCCAGTGAAATCCTTCCCTGCAGAAATCAATGAGCTGTGTTCAGATGTGTGATGTGTCCCTCAGGGATCCATACTGGAACCAACACTATTGAGTATTTTCATCAATGACACAGACAGTGGTTTCTAGGGCACCCTCAGCAAGTTTGCAGATGACACCAGGCTGAGTGATGCAGTTGATTTACTAGAGGGAAGGGATGCCATCCAGAGGGACCTTGGCAGGCTGAAGAGAGTGGGACCATTTGAACCTCCTGATGTTTAACAAGGATGTTTAACAAAGATGCTCCATCTGAGTCAGGGCATTCCCAAGTATCAGCATAGACTGATGGATGAAGGGATTGAGAGCTGCCCTGCAGAGGAAGACCTGGGGGCACTGGTGGACAAAAAATGGGATATGAGTTGGCCTACATCCATGTGCATTCACATCCCAGAAAGCCAACCATGTCCTGTGCTGCATCCCCAGCAGTGTGGGCAGCAGGTTGAGGGAGATGATTCTGCCCCTCTGCTCTGCTCTGGTGAGACCCCACATGGAGTGCTGTGTCCAGCTCTGGGGTCCTCAGCACAGGAAGGACACAGACCTGTTGGAGCAATTCCAGAGGAGAGTCACAAAGATGATCAGAGGGCTGGAACACCTCTGCTGTGAAGACAGGCTGAGAGAGCTGGGCTTGTTCAGCCTGGAGAAGGCTCTGAGGAGACCTTATTGTGGCCTTTAAATAGATAAAGGGGGGTTGTAAAATGAGAGATGGATATTTTACCAAAGCCTGTAGTGACAGGACAAGAGGGCAACAGTTTTAAACTGAAAGAGAGTAGATTTAGGTTGGACATAAGGAAGACATTTATATTTTTTTATGATGAGTGTGGTGAGGCACTGACAGAGTTTGCCCAGAGAAGCTGTGGCTGCCCCATCCCTGCAAGTGTTAAATGTCAGCTTGGCCAGAGCTTTGAGCAACCTGCTGAAGTGCAAGGTGTCCCTGCCCATGGCAGGGGGGTTGGACTAGATGATCTTTAAAGTGCCCTTTCAACTCAAACCAGTCTATGTTTCTATGATAGAGTGATTGTTAACACTTTACTGCTCAGATGGACTAGAAAGGGCAGATCACACTTCTGCCTCCTTGCTATTCCATTCCCATTCCTTTTTGTCCACGTGTTTTTCCCTATGCATACATTGAGCAATCAAAGCTCTTCTGTCTTTCATTCAAGAGAAGAACAAACAAGTTAGAGAAGAGAAGCAAGTTAATATATTGGCTCTCCCAGGCTGCCAAACTCTGGCTCACTGTGAAGGAGTAGTAATTCCCACAGTAGGCACCTGCAGTGGGTGCGTGGGGACAGCCTTGTCACAGATAGTCCCCAGGCCCTGGTCATGAGCAGAAACTGCAGTTGTCTGTTTGGAGTTAAATAGGAGTTGTAAGTCATTGATCAGGTTCCCATTGTGTCAGGTGCCATATGGATTCAGAAGGGAAGGATTATTTCTGCCTTCAGAAAGTGGGTGATTTTTGCAAATCAGACACTGTGAATGTGTGGGGCTGTATTGGCTTCTCTAGGCCAGAGCTCTTCTCATCAGCTCCTCTCATCAGAGTTGGTCTGATGTCCTCGCAGATCAGAGGAAAATATTGCTAATGCCTGTCGTGCCATGTTTTTGTGAAGCTGTTAACATAAAAGGAGTTTGGACAGGAGATTGCTTTTGGTTCCTTTATACTTAGCAGCTGGCGCTGCTTCAGAAGTGTGTGTATAAAAATACTGAAATTGTCTTTTTTTTTGTTGAGTGTTTCCCCATCCCATTTGTGTGACATTTGTTCTCAAGGATTACAAATTCCTTGAGCTGGGACCAGTTTTCTCACTTTGTTTGCCATTCATAATTGGACACTGGGCTCTGAGACCTCTGACAAGACTACAGTAGCAATACTAACAGCAATAATATTTTTTCTAATTCTGTTCTTGTTTATTTTTTGCACACTTCTCAGCTGAACAATGAAAATCAATTGCATCGGTTTGACTCCATTTATAATTTTGTATTTTTGGTATAACATTGTTAGGTTTGCTGTAAACATGGATTTAAAGATAATGTTGATCCTCTCTGTACTGTTTTTACAAAACACAAAATTGGACCTGTAGGATATTTCTTTTTTCTCAGTAATGGCACTTTGTTTTGTAGTAGCTTTATAAAAATTCTATTGCATCTGGCTTGGTGATATGAGAACTGTGGAGATTTCCACAGTGGTAGGACTTCAGTCTTTCATCACTTTGCCTGCAGCCTGACCAAGAGGCCACCAGATGTCCAGATTTTCAACTCTCCACCTGTACCATATGGAAGGCAGCATTTACAAGCGCCTGCCACACCTGAGACTCAATTCAAAGTACACTATTATTTTTCTGTGATAATTTTTTGTGAAATTCATGAAGACATCAGGTGTAGAATTTTTCTCTGGGATAGGCTTTTATATGTAGTAACTATGGCATTACTGTAGTAATTTGTGCACCCAAATGACTCCTGAATGGTGAACCTGTGAAATGCTGAGTTAGGCTTCATTCTCACAATCCCAGATTTGGCCATTAAAATTCTTTTTGATAAGTGGATAATTTGATATATTTTATTTATAATCCTCTCCAGTTTCCTTTTCTCCATTCTGGTGGCACATTTCAAAAAGGTGGTATCTTTTTATTTCAGTCTTTACAGAAAAATACTGCACTGCTAACCATGTGGATAAACTTCCTGGTCCTAGGGACTGGGTCCAGATTCTTCAAGATCAAATTAAACTTGCAAGAAGACGGTTAAAAAGAGGCTCAGGTATGTATAAAAATATGAGGAACAGCATGGAAGATTAAAAGCTTAGAGCCTTTGTATCCACAGAAGTGTTTTTCCTGTTGGCTGTAGAGTTGTACTTGTTCACTTTATGAAAACTAAAAAAAAAATTACTCTAAAAATTGGACCTCTGACATTTTGGCAGGTTTCTGTGTGCAGTGTTTCCTTATGTTTGGTATGGTAGCAAGTTTAGGAGCTGTCTTTGCAGACAAGTTGACTGTGTGTCTTTCTCAAATGTTGTCCCAAAATCTTCTTCCCAGAAGTCTGAGTCTTAAATTAGCTGATCCATCCAGGGTTTCAGGTAGAAGTTTTTTTGTTCTGTGTTATTTGGTCTGACAAGCCACTCACTGCACTGTTAAGACATAACCCAATTGACCTTTCCCTCTAAACTATGTGTCTGGAAGGATAGATGAGTCTTCTCACACTCCTTGTGAAAGAATCAGCATCACTACAGCAAAAAAAACAACCACCCACCCTGGTTGTGCCAGCAAGGTTCTGCAATACGTGGGAGGCAGCTTGCCAGCAGTGAGTAACAGGTAATCTAGGCAGGGTTTTGCAGCAAAGCTGCTCAGCTGGGCTGGGATAACCTGGATCCCTGGGGCTGGGACCTGTGGTGGAGCTCAGACTAAGCTTTCAGCTCTCAGCTCCAGCCACGAACAGCAGTGTGCAGTCTCGAAATCCCCAGGAGGGTTCTTGGGAAAGCAATATCACTGAGTAAGAGATGTTTAATTACCTTATAAACCATAACTAGTCTCCTTTCCATCTTCATGCCTCCAGTACTACAAGGGTCTTTGTGTGAGGCTTCACTTGCTCTTTTCTCATCCTAGAGATTTCTTAAGGCTTTCTCAGGGTTGGATTTCTTGCCCAACTCTCCCCCGGTGCATCCGACACTGTTGTCTGAGGCAGATCACTTGTGCTGATGTCACTAAACACAGCCCTTCACTGTTGCTGTGTTTAGCTGCCTGCCTACTGTTCCCTGTTCCCTACTGCCCATCACCACAATTAAGTGCCTGTTAGCATCCATGGGCTGACTGGGCTGACGGGATGGGAAACCTGATGGCTCCACAGAGGGGATGGTCACCCCACGGTCCCTCCTGGTGAGTGAGACTGCAGGAAATGTCCTCTCCAGCTCCCTGTCTCACAGAGACGTTTTCTGTCCAAAGCTGCATCTCAAACATACACTCAGGCTGGCTTCTGAAATCATTCCCCACAACGTTATTAATGCCAGGAGGGAAAGCATAAAACTGAGGAAAATGAGAAACACCCAGAGACAGAAATAACACAGGGGGAGGAAAAAAGGGCAGATTATTCGGTAGCATAAGCTTCCCTGGGTGGAGAAGCAAACCAGCACTGGCCTTAAAAAGGGTTTCTTGTGCATGTTGGGGGAGGGAGAACAGAGGGATACAAGATAATCTTGTTAAAGGCAGTGTCAGATTACTGGTGGTTACAACAGGATTGCTTTCTGCCCCTTCCAAGGCTGCCTGTCCCCCTCCAGGACAGGAGGGTAGAAGTAGCATGTCAGGCCTACAATAAGGTGGAGGGGTGCAGTGCAGAATGTGGAGAGCAAAGGGTCCTTGGGCTGTCTGCAGATGATCCCTCAGGAAAGAGGATTGACCTAATTTTGTTTTGATTTTTATTTTCTTTCATCCTTTTTTATTTGCTTTTCTTCCTGCCTCTGCAGGATATTAATTAAAATGACAATGACGTTCAGCTTTTTCCTTGCAAATGGGGCCACCTCCATCTCTGGTCCTTGCTCAGGATGGGAGAATCTAAGCAGAGGATATTGTCTCTAAGACAGCAAGACTATGAAGGAAAATAAGTGCAGCTGAGTGTAGTGTGACAGAATCTGATAGGCTCCACTGTCTCTGCCTGCAGAGGGAAGGCAACTCATTCACCTGTATGTGGATAAGTGGTGAGCAGCAATGTCCCCAGCAACCCCTCAGATTTATTTGCTGAAAAAAAACCTAATTCCTAGGGTTCCTAGGTACCTACATTGCACTATTTAACTATTCATTGTGAAACCATACAAAATTGTGTGTAACTTACAGAGACCAAAACAGGAGGGGAGGGGAGGCATGGAGGGAGGTTTGACCTTCTGGAAGAAGCTGTTCCAGGACTCCATGTTGCAAAACTTTGCTTTTAAGAATCTTAAAAGTGGAAATTGCAGCCACTGAGATGTGGGATTCATGACTCTTCAGCCGAGCTCTTGCAGTCTGCCTGTGGAGCTGGTGGAGCAGAGGCTGAGCCCCTCTGAGTGAGTGTCCTCATGTCCACAGGTCTGGGTCATTCTCCTTCAGTTCTGCCTCCACTTGCTCACTGAAACTTGAGCTTAACCTGTGGGTATAGACTAAGGTGCCCCAAGAGCAAATCTGAGCCAGCATTAGTCTAACTTCACCCAAGACTTTCTGAGCCAATGTGTCTCCCTGCTGCCTGATCTCTTTATTTATCTGCATCAGTTCCTGGTTTGTCATAACACACAGGCTTTATATACAGAAAGCTTTAGATGATCCATTTATTTTACAGAAGCAACGAGACAACTTTTTAGTCAGCACTGTGTTGGACTAAATTTTAACATCAGAAGTGTTTAAGAGAGGAAAGGCAGGCTTTCTTTCCATCCTGCTTGCCTTCCCCTGAGCCATTCAGTACATCCCTGATTACTTTTTCATTTCAAACCAGGCAGTAAGACACTGCATTCATGAGCAGCCCTCTCCACTTTATCCTGTGAAACAATTTTTCAGTTTGAAAACGTAAATCCTGTCTAGCTTTCAATGATATTAATAATTTCAGAGAATTCTAGCAAACAAGTGGAGTAGATCTGCTTTTTGTACCCCTTTCTATATGGTTGTACTCCCAAGAGTGTTCCCAAATTAAATGAAATCATGATCACTGGATCATAGATGCTGCCCAGCTTCAACCTTATTTATCAAGTTTGGCTCATCTGCTGGAATTAGGGACTGAAAAAGCTCCCTACTTGGAAAGCTAATCAAAAAAAAAACACTTAAAAATTCTGCTTTCTAGAAAATAGTTCCCCTGTGTAGATTTTGAAAGGTTGTTATCCTAAGCCGAATAAAAATTCATTTAAGTTCTGAATCAGTGGCAATATTTTTCATAGCTGGAAATATTCTTTTTTTAATTTATTTATTTTGCTTTGGCTTTTTCTTAGTTCTTTTAGATTATTGCATGAGATCTGAGACTTGGGTAGGGTTTTTTTATTTGCTAGATCTGAGAATAAAGCTGTCACTGCCATTAAATTTTTATTGGCCTTGTTCAGTCTTTTCAAAATTTCACAAGTTGGCTGTCACAAAAGGGAGAAGAGACTGTGAGGTTAATGTTACAAACAGATGTTATAATTAAAATTAAAGAGTATGATAATATTCTTCAGCCTTGACTACTGGTCGCATGTCATGCCGACAGCACAGCATAGTGGAGCTTCATAGTGCCAGGTCTGTCTTCTCCCAGCAGAGAAGGAGAACTGTTTTGGTGGATGGGATGGGATGCAAAGTGGCCCTGGAAGGGAAGAAGTCGAAGGAAAAGGCATGTGGATAGTTTTCCTCTCTGAAAGCAGCCTGAATTACAATGCAAATTGCCTTGTAATTTATGGTGGCAGGTCTCTTCACCCTGCAAAAGAGAACATGGGCAGGTGTCTGGTGGCCTTGCCAGTGGCAGCACAGAGGGACACAGTCAACCATTATCACAGAGATCTTAGAACGAGTAAAATCAGAAGGAACTGACTGGCTGTTCCTGTCACCTCTGTGCCAGACATAGCATTTGAGCCTTTTGATTACTAAACTCTCCATCCATTAATAAGCAGCAGGTCAGGGGCCACACATCTCCCACAGAAAGTTCTTCCTCCCTTTTTATGTTTTGAAGAGCCCGTGAACGTTTATTCTGTAGCGGGTGTCCATGGTGAGACAGGAAAGCTGATACTGTGTGGGTAATATGTCATAACAATAACATATAAATAATCACGTGGTGGGATTCTTGGAGCTGTCTGTGCAGTGCCAGGAGCTGGGACTTGGATGGTCCTTGTGGGTCCCTTCCAACTCAGGATATTCTATGATCCTGTTCTAATACTACTGAAGTAAACAGAGCAGGAGCTGTTCAGGCACAGTGATTATCTTGTGCATTATCTGGAAGCTTTGGATTGCCCTACTCCATAAAGAAAAATATGGCAGTGTTAGAAAACATGCTGGAAATTGTCAGACAGGATTAATTTAAATAAATTATATGCCATGGCGCTCCATTCTTGAATTATTGTTTAAAATTAACATTACCTTGTTGAGTGTAAAATAGTATGAAAGAAAGGGGAAAAAAAGAGTTTACTTTTTTTCCAGAAATGTGCCTTTTCTCCCATATCCTTGTTCAAACTGCTGCTTCCATTGTTTTCCACGAGGTTGGGGGTTTTTTCTTTCTATTTCTCTTCATCCTTCTGATTCCCTGGTTTGTTCTTTTGACATAATATCTACATGCTGCAAGAGAGTGGGTTGATTTTTTGCTTAGCAGTACACACAGGCCCAGGAAGGAGGTAGGATGAAATCCAACATGTGGTACTGTGTGTGTGGCCAGTATTTTAGATAAAAACAGCAATATTAAAATGATTAACTGCTGTATTCAACTTCCCAACCCTGAGCACATGTGTACTTCTGTCCAAGGAGCAAAGCAGCAAGTGTACACTTGCCAGGCAAACATGTACATCAGAACCTACACAGTTTGGGGGGAATCTAAGGAAACAGCTACCAGGATTGTTTTGTAGGAGCTACTGAACTCTCAGCAAAGGACAGAAAAGAGGCTCTGAATTCCCACAGTAGGATCTATTCCTGCTTGCCTTGTCTTGCAAGCTGACTCAAGACAAGTGAGGTTTGGCTGGCAGTCTGTGGGTGCGGTTGTCGGAGGCAAACCCTCTTTCCTGCTTGGAATGACATGTGAGAAGCTGCTGGTTTATATCCATGTTAGGAGGTCGAAGTGTTTGTCATTCCTTTGTGTCGTACTTCACCTGGAGCTGCATTTATACATCCAGTTTGATAAAACAAATTCTGGCAGCTGCTGAGAAGAGTGAGTAGCTCTCTGGGCATCTGCTGTGTTCCCACTCCATTTCTGGCGCGGGCTCAGGCATTCCTGTGGCCATGTTTTCAGTTTTGAACTCGATCTGGTCTTGGTGACTATATAAACATTTGTGCTGGCACGAGGAACGAGACAAGTTGGTGGAGAGCTGAACCTCATCTATCAGTCCTTGCCTGATTAAAATGGCCAGGAAACTTCTGGTTCTGCAGAGTTGGAGACTCAAGTCCTTATCTTCCGAAAGCAAGGGAGTTTACCACTTCCATTTGTTTCTTTCTCTACTACTGCCTTCCTCTGTTAGACAGGTGTAAGGAGAGCAGTCAGGCAGAAAGGTGGCCACATATCTAGAGCTACTGCAGGAGTTGTTGCAGAGATTTCCAGAAAAGCTGTTGCTTGAGTGAACAGCTTTGTTGGCACCAACCCTGATATTCATAGAGGGAAGGCTCTCCAGTCTCTTGTCAGCACTTGGATCTGTCTTCCGCCATTTTCATAGCTTGGGTTCCTTCAACAGGACCAGGTACAGCTTTGTCTTTTGTGTACTGAGTCACTGTGCCACAGAATCACTTGGTGCAGGTAGTTCTTCACAACATAGCTAGAAGTTGGCTTCAGCCTGACATTCCATGTTTTTTAGGCTGTGTATATCCCATTGGCTGATTCTCAGCTGCTCATTGCACCTTGCTGTCTCCTCCCTTGCACATCCAGTGCTTCTATCACTAAGAGTCTGGTTCACATTCAAACCAGCCTAGGTAACCTCTTCCCATTTAATAAGCCACCTGTCCCTTCCAAAATCCAAGGGTATCACAGTGAGCTGTACCAAGCACTGAATTTGTTTCTGCCCAGTGTGGCACCTTTTCACAGAAAGCAGAAAACAGTATCAATCCGAGGCACTGAATCACTTGCAGGTCTGTGCATTTAAACTTTCTGTGGGAAGAAAGCTGCTTAGTACTAGAGTTCTTAGTTTGTTTATGTTTTCCTTAGTTAATTAATTTTGCAGAACTAAGTAGAAACCATAAAACTAAAAAGCAAACTGACATCCAGGCATGTGGGAGAGACAACAGCCTTTTAGTCCAGGGATGGATAGCCAAGTGTTGATGGATTACATTAGAAAACTGATGTAGATTAGGAGCTGGATTAAGTTCTTCTTACACTATCATCATGAAGGCAACATTTCAGCACCCTCGTGTGTAGAGCCATGATAAAGAAGAGCAGGACAGTTAGCTTAGTTTCAAGTGGAAGTGGAACTGAGTTTCTCAATGCATCTACAGCCTTGGTCAGATTTGATCCCTATGGATATCATGCAATGAATGGATGTGAGCAGATGTATGTCCACCACACTGACAGTGTACAGTGTAATTGATAGGACAAGGGGTGATGGTTTAAACTAAAAGTAATTTAGATTAGACATGAGGAAGAAGTTTTTTACAGTGCGGGTGGTAAAACACTGGCACAGGTTGCCCACAAAGGTGGTGGATGCCCCATCTCTGGAAACGTTAAAGGTCAGGGCTCTGAGCAATTTGATCTAGTTCAAGTTGTCCCTGCTCGTTGTGGGGGGGTTGGACTGGTGACCTTTAAGGTCTCTTCCAACCCAAATCGTTCTGTGAATGCAATTATAATGGGCTTGTCCTTTATGACCACACCTAGTTTGCTGGAGTGCTCTCAAAGATCTCATTGTGCTTTAAAGGCCTTGAATATCATGCTGCAGTGCCAAAAGACAAAGGTAATAGGATTTTGAATAGGGCTTGTGTAGGTTAGGCACCAATTTCCTGTTACACACCTATGACTTACTCAGGGTTCAAATGCATCTTCCCAGGTACTACAGCTTAACAAGTCCCTACACATCTGCTGAGCAAAATGAGCTATCTTTATGCATACCCTTGGCCTCTGGCAAATATGAAATGAACAAATTAGGCTTTTAGCCTTCCTTCACCGTGGGCCAAATTAAGTCAAATCGTCTTGCATAAGCTGTGGGTTGAAAGCACGTGTATATACATACACAGTAATTGCCTGCCTGGTTACATGCTTTTTTAATTATGCTGGGCACTCACCTGCATCTTTGAAGACTTTTTGCTGTAGTAAATCTGGCCCCCGCAAAATGAGCTTGCCTGTGGTCATGGGAAGTTTGGGTGCAGAAATGGGGGTGTTCACCCTTTCCCTGCAGGCATCAGATGATGCAGCTGTCAGAGGGTGGAGTTCTACCTGTGAGGCTCTTCCTCCAAGGACCGCTGGGGATTTTTCTTGTGACTTTATCAAATGATCACACCTCTTTTTATCATACAGATATCCTGAAACCTTAAAAAGAGCAAGTGTTGCTCCATCCCATTGCTGGCACAACTGCTTCTTAATACCCAACTCCCACTTCTGAGTTTGCATTTTTATTATATGACCTTTTCCTCCAAGTGGTGAGTTTTTAACTGAGCACTTGCAAATTGCAGCTGAGGAAAGTAGATAGAAAATGCAAAATCACTCTACAGTCTGTAGCTTTTTAATCGCATTCCCCTATTCAGTAAAAGTAATGAGATTTCTTGTTTATATTTGTAATCAGCAGAGGCAACTGACTGTGATGAGAAGCCGGACGTTTCTCTACTACAAACAGGTAAAATGCATTAAAATTTTTATCAGCCTCCAGTATGTGTGTTTGTTTATTTATGGCACAGAAGCAGTTTTCAATAATCCTGGCTTGCCATGTACAGCTGGGTAATTGCACACAGGACTCTGCTATCTAAAGTTTTGAATGACCTGTATTAAAAAACAAATGCATTGGAATCTTACAATTTTCCCCTCAATTTCATATTCATAAAACCTCAAGGTTCATGGGAGCAGATAAGCTAATAAAGGCAGTAAGTTACCCTTCTTGTGCCAGACAGGGACTTGTGCTCATCCCTGATATTTCTGGGAGTACTTTTTATTTCTTAACAGAGTTATCTGTAGGGACAAACACAATGATTTGTAGTGTCGCATCTGTTCAGTTGTCCAAAGTATTAGCAATAATATCTTGGACTCACAGAAGGATTGCAGAGATATTTATATGCTAGTTAAGTGTTGGTTTACTTATTCTTGAAGTGCAGCCACCCTGCCTTAAAAGCCTGACAGTTGCTGAACAGCAGCTTGGCTGTGCAGCTGTGTGGACTGGGAAATAACATTTTTGCACGCTGTTGCGTTTGGTGTTGAAATCAAGACAGGCTGAGACTGAAATTTGAAGCACACTCTCATTAAGAGTTGGACCATCAATTGGTGCCCTGATGGCAGGAGCTGAGCCACTATCCTCTGAAAATCCAGTGGGGCCAGAGTCTGGGGAGATGGTCATTTCCCTGCATTTTGGAGTCATTTCCCTGTAATTTCACTGA
This sequence comes from Calyptomena viridis, assembly GCA_013390005.1. Classification (NCBI taxonomy): domain Eukaryota; kingdom Metazoa; phylum Chordata; class Aves; order Passeriformes; family Eurylaimidae; genus Calyptomena; species Calyptomena viridis. Next base: position 131,487 of record WEIV01016269.1, on the reverse strand, counting down.
GATGCTGCCTCTTATCCCCACAAACCAAATTAAAATGAGGAGGATTTTAAGCAGACAAATAGGGTCATGGATTGTAGTGTGGTTTTATGTTATTTCTAAGGTGTAACAACGAAGCGTGGTTGGAGGTCAGCAGTGCCGCCGGTGTGAAGAACAGGACAGGGCTGATATGGGGTTGTGAGCACATGGCACAGTACCTGACAGCTGTGGGGAGGATGAGAGACCACCAGTAACCATCGCAACATCTGTCTCTTGTGCAAGGGCTCCCTAATCCCTAATTGCGTAAGGGCTGGAGAAGGAGCTTTCACACACCGCTGCTGTGTGCGGAGCAGCAGCTGCCAGCCGTGGAGCGCTGTCGGAGCACGTGCAGTTACTAAGGAATAGGACCAGCGGGGCAGTGGAGAGGACAAGCAGCTTTAGTCTGGTTCTGGCACGGCCCCAGTGGGGGCTGGGAGCACACGCTGCCTGGGAGCCGCCGTGCTGCTTCCTTGGCCAACCACTGAATAATGTCGCAGGGGACCGTTGTGATAATAGATGCAGGAAGCTCTGGTTTGAAAGGTCCCTTCCAAGCGACATCCTGTACATTTCTTTTATCAGGGAGGGAAGCAATTCCGCTGTGAGAGGACCCTAATAAAGGTCGTTAATGCGATGCAGTGTTATCTTTTCATTGCTCTGGTAATCACATTAAGGAGCAGAATTAGCCGTTTGCTGCACGTTTCTTTGAGCGCAGTTTCTGTAGTTACTACTTGCTTCCTACATCAGGAATGGAAATGAGTGTGCTGAGATGGTTGTGGTAGAGAAGGCGACTCCCTTTCCACTCCACAGCAGATCACTGTTGCAGTCTGCTTGCTCATACACCTTTGAGCATCCATGCATGCAGTTTCTGAGCTGAAATACTTGTTTGTGATGTGTACTCCTCCGTACTACCCGTGGAAGGATGCCTAAAGAAACCACGCTGCAGTTTGCACTGGGGGGAGGTGGTGCACACAGGCTGCAAGCCAAGCATTTGACTCACACCCATTATTATATGTGTGCAAGTGCCTCTTTATAGTACATATCTGTGTAATTACATACTGTTGTTGGAAGCAGTGATATACAGACAGATTTAAAGTGATATACAGGACAGCATAGTGGCAGTAATTATGATACAGAGCCAAAATGTAAATGCTTTCTATCAAGTAATGTAACAAAAGAGGTGGAATGTGGTTTTTACAGGGGTCTTTCCCTGTTTAGTACAGCTGGTTTTATAAAGGGGTGTTACTGACAGATTTTTTAAAGAAGAATTTATTCAGGTGTCTTCTCTGATTAGCTTGAAAAATCTTTGGGGAAGAGTCTCTCTGACTGTGTGTTTGTACAGTGCCTGGTGCAATGGGCCTTGTTGCAGACGACAGCTTATATCAGATAAATCACGGCCTCAGGTATTAGGAAAAATTTCTTCCCCAACAGGGTTGTCAAGCATTGGAACAGACTGACCAGGGAAGTGATGGAGCCACCAGCCCTGGAGGGATTTAAAAGATGTGTAGATGTGGCAGCTGGGGACATGGTTAATGGTGGGTGCTGAGTTAACAGCGGATTTGATGATCTTAAAGGTGTTTTCCTGTAGAGGCTGGGTCACCCCGAAGAGGGGAATGATGAGAAGGGTAGACTCCATGAAGTTTTCTTAAGCATTTATTTAGCTATTAGTGTGCTGGTTTCTAGGCATACTAAGCTTAAGCATTCTAAGCATAGCAAAGCGTTTCTAATCTTACCTATCTAGCAAACTCTAAGAAAGTCAGAAGCATGTCCGCTCCTCAAGGAGTCTGCAAAATATCTACTGCTTCTTCTTGCGCAGTTTCAGATTATATATGTCAGATTATATTGTTTACATAAAGCATCCAATAACCTGGGGATCAAATCCTCCTTGTCCAACCACGAGAATGAGGTCATGTCCAGTCAGAGCCTTACTTCTACTCATGCTCAGGGAGAAATCTGGCCTGCAGCATAAGGCATAAGGCCACATTTTCCAACCTAAATGATCCTGTGATCAGTGGTTAACTTGGTGTGTTGGTACAATAAAACCAGAGTGAATTGGGTTGCTTGAGGGGATCTTGCAAGACTGGATTGGGAGAAAAGATGGGATACAGAAGACACCTATGAATGGTACTCTCTTAAACTTCAGTAAATGAACAACTTGTGAAGCTAAAGCAGTCAGAGAGAATAATTTGAATCAATGGTAATTGTTGGTGCCAAAAAAAAAAAAAAAGGGAAAACTCAGATACCTTTGATGTGTCTTTCCTGCTCTGTCAGTCCTGCCTGTGACACCACTGACATGAACAAGATCTGGGTGTATGTGGACTAGTGATGCTGAAATGCCTCAATCTACCCGGTTTTGGATCACAGCCTCTGGCTGACACTTCATTTGGGACACCTCAGTCACTCTTCATCATTGGTGGGAAGAGAACTACTTCCAGAGGGAAGGTCAGGTCAGCAGTCATGCTTGGAGGTATCTCTTCTTTGGTGCTGGCAAAACCAGGCTCTGAGTGCAGTTAAATGGTACAGGTGCCCACAGCCAAGCCTGAAACAGCTCCCTCTGTGCCCACAGTTAGAATCCTGGGCTTTGAGGAGAGCAAGGAGGTTTTGTTTTCAAAACCCTCTTTTGGAACTGAAAAGCCTGGTAAAAAATGGAGCTGGTACATTCTCATAAAACTAAGGAAGACATTTTTTCCCAATTATATTTTAGCACTTCTGAGCAGAAATGGTGTTCCCATTGTAAAATCACCCTCCACAATAAGAGGGCCTTGGCTTTAAAGGCTGTTGATTGAAAGGTGTTTAAAGTAAATTGGAAGAACTGTGGCAGTTAAACTTGCTGAGAACTTTGGTGCACTGACAGATAAATCTTGAGAAAATACTAGAAGAATTGGCTCTAACAAATATTATCAAAGCTCAGGTCTTACAGAGTTCCAGCTTTTGCACCTTCCAAAAGCCGAAGGCTGTGTCCAGACCTGAGCTGAGACAGATCAGACAGCTCTGGGGTAATTACTGTGGGCTAAGTGGAAAGACTGATTAGTTTCTTGGTGATACAGGATACCTGGAAGGTGTGAGATAGATCTTTATCAGGATGATGATGTGGCAGCTTTTAGAGTCTTTGTAAGTTGGTATTGCAAAAAGGCTCATTTTATTTTGGTGTACAGTTTCCACAAAGCGTCTGGATTTTCTGTTTGAGAAAAAAAAAACAAAAGAGAGGCATAACCCATAAGTTATGCATGTGGAAACAAATGCCAGCTGCAACACCCTTTTCTTGAATCCTCATCTTGAAATTTTGATTTAAAAGATGTAGGCAGATACAGGACCATGAGGGAGCTCTCCTTACCTTTGCCTTGGATCACAGCTGTGCTGAGAGTTTGTCTAGTTTCTCCACACTGGGGTTAATTTCAAGATGAGAAAGAATTTTGATATCCCTAAAGGAAGCTGAAACACTGACATCCCAATCCTCAGGTCTAGGGGTGATACAGCTTTGTGAAAAGATGAGAGCAATCTCTTGGTAAAGAAACAGATGATAAGAAAACAGCAACAATCCAATTCTATATAGGTTGTCTCCTTTTCTCTTGAAATACAATATCAAGAAAACGAAACTTGGAAAGAAAAAAGAAAAACCCTTTTTGAAACCTTAAATATAAATCCTTTATTGTAATATAAATCTTTATCCTTTCAATGCATGATTGTATGAGTCTTCCCTTTTCATTGGGGTGTATTTCCCTCTCAGGCTGATTGATGTCTGTCTTCTATTCGCCCTGTGTTCTTAGCGCTCTGGTCGTAATTCTTCTGTCCATCTTTTCATTGTTCTGTGCAGAAAAAGCACATTCTTAAAGTGCTTTAAAAGAGGTGGGATATAATCATACTGTGCACCTTTTTTATATATATATAAATATATATATTCTCCCATATGCATTTAGACTGCTGTGGAGTGGTGGGCTTTTTTTTTTTCCAAATAAGATCCCAAAGTATGTACTCTGGATTTAAAATTCATGGGGTGCTTTTTTCACTTCTTCAGAACCATAACTTCAAAGGGGTGAGCGTTGCAGTGCAGTTTGTGCCAAAGCCTAATGCAGCGCTTTACATCTGAAGTGGGCTGCACTGTATGTTGTATGAGAAACTTTGGTGGCAAATTTTGTATTCAAAAAAGTCTATTTAATTTTGCTTTTCTTTAGCCAATTGAGCTCTACTCTAAATGAAACTCAGCAGCTGCTGCCTGTGTGCACATCAGCAGTTCAGTCTCATAACAAATTAAAGTTAAAACTCAAATATGTAATTTCCATAATTCTAAAATACTGATTTTTTCGTTAAATTTTTTGGTTAAATTTCTATATTTTTTCTTCTCTCTTTCTCCCTTCAGGTAACCTTTTTGACACCACAACAGATCATCTGATAGATGCAAACCCGGATTTTTCAGTTTGACTTTCACATCCTGAATCAGTGTTCTTAGCAGATAGAAACATCCTCTCCTTTCAATAATGTTCCCTCAAGCTTGGCACAAGAACCTCAGCATATCCCAAGACATGGGCATCCACACAGTTTTCCTTACAAGGTTGTGTTGTTTCCATGCATTTTCCATGTAAATCACCAGATTGCTTCACTGTTCTTCATCTTAATTAAAGATGATTTCCCTCTGTATCCAACACATTACTGAATTAGCGGGGTGTCCACTCTGAAGTCATTCTCTTGCCTTTGTTTTTGCTCCACGATTGTATTTTTCCACATGATTGTATGGTCGCCAGCAGTGTTTCATCTTCAGCCACGCAGAAGTGGTGACTCTTCCTGTCCCCAGGGGACCAGGGTGGCATCTCTCTCTTGTCCTGAACCCTGGGGGCTCGATGAGTATTTGACTCAGCCAAGCTCTTTGCTTCTGCAGACCCACTTTTCCTTTCCTGGCTGCTGTGGTACCAATGACCAGTCGTACACAGCTGTGATTAAAAAGTCCTTGCTGGATTTAGGTGGAAATAATTCAGCAGGATTCCTCCCAGCGGTGCCCAGTTTCCTAGTTTATAGCAAGGAGAAGTTATTCCCCAAGCAATTTCACCTGTGTGGTCCTAGTGGAGTGGCTCTCGAGCATCTTTGTAGTGCAGATTGCTGGAGGTGGTCATTCTCCCCTCACTGTTCCCCTCAGCTTGCCCTACCACCTCAATTTCAAAATGTATTAATTTTTCAATTTCCAGGAAGAGGGTCTGCTCACTGTGATTTTTCAACCACTGCCCTTGGCGACAATATTCACCCGTTTTAAAAAAAAAGTCACCTTCAGACCGGCGCTGTATTGATATCTCAGCAGTTGAGATGAGTGAATTGATTGAGAAATTGCACTACCCTCTTAGACGTTGAAAGGGTCGGTCCTTTCAGGTCAGGGCTAAGGTAAAACCACACACAGCTCTCCACGAGAACCTTCCCTTCTGCACCTTTCATCAGCACTAAATTCACTTTAAAAATGTTGGGAAAAAATCTAGAGAGTCTTACCTGCAACACCTATCAATCACCAGGTAGTTTGAGCATGTTTGCTGCAATTCGAGGGAGAGCTTGCTAGAGCCTTTGCCATTGTGTTTTCTTTCCCTGTGTGTATCTTAGGTGCATTTTTTTTTTTTTTTGGAAACTATTTGGCCTTTGAGTGTCTCAACAGAAGTGCTATTACAAAGTGGGATGGTTTTCAAAATATTTAATCTCTTCTTTTAACAATCCTAAAGCCTATTTCTCAGATGTCATAGAATACCCACAAATAACACTGAAGCCAAGGGGAACAGTTTGTTCTCTCGGCACCTGAGAAACCAGGCTCCCAGCCCTTCCCCACCCACCTTCCGTGGACTTTTAGGAATGACCATATTCTCTCTGAAACTGTGGAATAGATTGAATGTGCACTGCAAATCTTAAATTTTGAGTCTTTCCTTCCTTCGTGGCTTGGAGTTGCCTGCATTGGGCAGGGGGCACCGATCTGTTGTGTCCATATTGTAACCCTTCAACAATGAAATCAACGTTTTGTAAATTTGGAAGATTGCATTTGTGTTTACTTACTGTGACTACTGTTCAGACTTTCTTCAGAAATCTTTTTATAGGGTTTATTAGAGAGAAGAAAAAAAAATCATTCCATATTTAGGTAAAAACGTCTCAATCTTCTGTATATATGTTTTATTAATATGTAAATATTTAGATATTTTTAAATTACTATGTTCTTAATAAAGCGACAAGGGACTAGTTGTGAAATGGTGTATAACATTGTGTCGTGTTACGGATCTCTGGGAAATCCTCTTTGTCAGTTCAGAAAAGAAAACCTACAATAAATAACTTTAATTGAATGTGCATTCCTGTGTTCTGTGCTGGATTCCCATATTCTAGAGGAATTACCTAGCAATTAGTGGACTGCACGGGAAAAAGTCTGGGAAAACCTTAGAAGTTACTATCACAATGCTTTTTTTCCAGCTGGCTCAGCCAGAAACCATGCTGCCTGCCAATCACAACAACATCTATATCCAATCACATAATAACTCTTGATTATTAAGCACTGATACGCTTGAAGTCTAATTTTAATTGAATTAGGTGCCTTTATAATCTGCACTTAAAAGGTTAAGCTCTGCTTCTATGGAAACAACACATGGGAAGGACAAACCAATACTCATAATCTGGAGTAGCTTGGTAATTTGTTATCACACCCTCATCAAATGTTGTTTAGCCTTAGAAAATACTTCCTGCAAAAACATGTTCCTGGTAATCTTCCATCAATTACAAGGAGCCAGTGAAGTGAAAGAGTAGCTCACCACACCTTTTCAGCTTTATTTAAGGAGCACTAAGGGAACACTGCTGGTAAAAAGTCCAGTGAGAGATTCCTTTACATTTCAGTGCCTGCATGGATCAGCTGGAGCTTGGTGCATGTCTTGCATCCGTGTGGCATGGCATGAGTCAGTGTAGGCCTTCCCCACCCGGAGCATCTAAACCACATATCACAGAATGCTTTGGGTTGGAAGGGACCTTTAATGTTCATCTAGTTCAAACCACCCTGCCATGGGCAGGGACAGCTTTCACCAGATGAGGTTGCCCAAAGTCCCATCCAACCTGGTCTTCCAGGATGTGGCATCCACAAGTTCTCTGGGAAACCTGTCCTAGTGCCTCACCAACCTCACTGTAAACATTTTTTTCTTAAACCTACTCTCTTTTTCATTTAAAACTGTTGCCTCTTGTCCTGTTATTGCAGGCTCCAGTAAGAAGTTCCTCTCCATCTGTCTTACAAGCCTCCTTTATCTATTTAAAGGCCATTGTAATGTCTCCCCAGAGTCTTCTCCAGGCTGAACAAGCCCAGCTCTCTCAGCCTGTCTTCACAGCAGAGGTGTTCCAGCCCTCTGATCATCTTTGTGACCCTCCTCTGGAATTGCTCCAACGGGTCCATGTCCTTCCTGTGCTGAGGACCCCAGAGCTGGACACAGCACTCCATGTGGGGTCTCACCAGAGCAGAGCAGAGGGGCAGAATCACCTCCCTCAACCTGCTGCCCACACTGCTGGGGATGCAGCACAGGACATGGTTGGCTTTCTGGGATGTGAGTGCACATTGTCAGCTTATGTCCAGCTTTTCATCCATCCATCCCCAGCCAAAGAGTAATAGAATTGTTTAGGTTGGAAAAGACTCTTATGATCAGCCATTAACCCATCACTGCCAAGCCAACCACTAAACCATGTCCCCAGGTGCCACATCTACACATCTTGTAAATACCTCCCGGCATGGTGACTCCATCCCTTCCCTTTGCAGCCTGTGCCAGTGCTTCGCAACCCTTTCAGTGAGGAAACTTTTGCTAATATTCAATCTAAACCTCCCCTGTGCCATTTCCTCTCATTCTGTTGCTTGTTACTTGGGAGAAGAGCCTGACCCCCACGTGGCTACAACCTCCTCTCAGAGAGTTGTACAGAGCGAAAATATTCCCTGCCGAGCCTCCTTTTCTTTAGGCTGAGCCCTTCCAGATCCCTCAGCTGCTCCTCATCAGACATGTGCTCCAGACCCTTCCTCAGCTCTGTTGCCCTTCTCTGGACACACTCCAGCCCCTCAGTGTCTTTCCTGTAGGGGGGACCCAACACTGAACACAGGATTCAAGGTGTGGCCTCACCAGTGCCAAGTACGGGGGGACAGTCACTGCTGTGGTCCTGCTGACTCAGGCCAGGATGCTAAAGTGTGGAGGTTAATACACTGTTACTTGTAACATTTAAGTGGAGCACCTTAGATTGTGTTTAAGGTACAATTACGAGCAAGGAATGTTGCTGTGTGCTGCAATCTGCAAGGCACTGAATCTCCTCTGTGCTGCAAAGCCACCTGCATGTACTGCTGCCAAGCTGCAGTGTCACCTGTTGAAACAGCTTTGAGATGGAGCCAGTGCCATTGCCAGCACCCACACAGGAGCTCCAGCATCCTTGCTGGGCCATTCTGCCAGTGCATCCCTCTGTCCTGTGTACAGGACACTAGAGGTTAATACTCTGGGTGAAAAAAATCCTTCTGAAGCTAGAGAGGAAAAAGATATCCTCCTGGTAACATGAAAGGAAACTGGAGCCCAGGCTTTATAAAAAATGCATTAATTGTGAGACAAGAAGAAAGTCATCTCAAGTGCCTGTGACATGTTGGTTTAGAAATGTCTGGCTGAGTCTTTCGGGGGAAACACAGGCTGTCACATCAGGGTAGTTTGGGGATGGGTGGTCCTGATGCAGCCACCTCTCCTGCAGAGAAACCTTCTCCTCCAAAAAACTACCCTCTGCTTAGGCCTCGCTGGGAAGTGTGTCTTTCTCTGGGGAAGGGAGGGGACAAGGTCCTAGGAAAAAAACCCATGGGGCCATGTCCTCCTAGAGAAACAGATGTAGCCAGGAATTTGCAAGACTTTCAAAAAATAACCCCCTTGTTCATGTTCTCCCCCAAATCTAAAGTAGCAAAGTGCCTTGTAGGAGGTGATATCCTTTCTCCCTCCACTGGCTCTCCCACTGCTCGAGCATCCCCACATCTGGGCTGAGGTGAGCACCTTCACCCCTTCCCACCACACTGTTGTCACAGAGAGACACAACACACGTTTGTACAAGTAGGTCAGGTATGGTTTTCACCCATCAACTGCTAATAAAAGCCACCGATGTGAAACCTATAACATTATGTGTATAAATAATTTAGCTCTGGTGTGTAAACATCAATTCTGGGCTTTAAAAAAACTCTAATAATTGCATGAGCTTTTTCTCCTCCCCTCCATGCATATGTTGTTATGCCCAACTGCTAACAAGGGCAGAAAATACCTAATAGTAGGGGAATTTGGAAAGGAGGGGACACACCCCTTGTGTTTCTGCACTGACTTCCTCCTCCACCCAGATCCTCAGAGGTATAACAGGAATCCAACAAAACTTTGTGTTAGTTTTCACAACACCACAGTTGCCCCTGAAGCTACCAACCAGCATGAGGTGAAGAGCTTCATCCACCTCTGCCCAGCAAGAGTATCACAGCTGGAAGAACCATGGTGGCCCTTGGCTCCTGCTGGAACCTGGCCATGGGGCACCTTTAGGTGGCAACCATCACCATGGCCAGGGATGTCCCCTGGTTGTGTCCATCACCAGCTCACCCAGGAGAATTGTCATTTTCAGATAATGTGTGGGCAGGTCAGGGCGGGTGGAAAAGGCCAATCCATGTAGCTCTGCCATCCACTGACCCTCAGATGACCTGGAGGACCTTCCCTGCCCCAGGAAGGTTCAGCAAACCATATGGACAGCACGTGCACTCCAGCAACAGAAATCATTCCAGGAGATTTTAAAAAAAGCCTCACTGGCAGCAACGCTCCCAACACCACAGCATCCCTGCTCCTCCTTCGACCCATGTCCAGCACTGCCCCAGAGGCACCAGGTGAAAGCAAGTGTGGGTTGGAGGGGGATGAGGGACACATTTGCGTGTCAGGACACTGTGAGCCTGTGCCAGCTCCCCGACGAGTCACTGGGAAGTTAGCACTGATGGATCTGGACTGGAACCAGCATGTGGCTATTGCCATTACTGCGGCTTAGAGAAAGCAAAGATTAATGTAATCATTTAATCCCGAGAGATTTCAGGATTCACCGACTGTATCTCATGTCTCCATTCATCATGGCACAGAGGATGTGTGTAAACTGCTCTGCTCTTAGCTGGACCTCTGCTCCCTCCTGATTTCCCTTTCCCTGAGCTCCTGCACGTGCACTCAGAGCCCAGCTCTCCCTGCTGCCTCATCCCTGCCTCCTGGCACAGCTGTGGTGGGTCCTGCCTGCAGCATCCGACCCACTTTTTGGCTGGTGAGAGTGGTGACACCATCTACCCTTTGTTTTCTCCACTTTTTTCCTGGTGATGGCTCAGTCCCCAAACTCCAGAGACCTCCACCTCCCTGGCCTGATGCTGGTAGCACCAGTGGGGTATCCACTTCCTACGTCTCCAGCTACCCTGACTCTGTTGGACTGATGCTGTGGGGAGAGCCAAGAGCAGCCAAACTGGCTTGACACCCTGCAGGGAAGGGGGTTTGCCTGAGTAAAATTTGCCCAACCACCATGGTCTGGCCGGATAACTGGACAGCATCAGTGACACCCGATGACTCACAATGCATTTGTCCTTTCTATCCCTCTGGTCTACACGAATTGACACCATGTAGATCCATCCTGCTTAGGGATCCTGCTGCCGTTGCTCCTTTCTCCAGTGCTAAAATACAGGATGAGGCTGCTGAGCAGCCCATGGCCACCCTGAACACACAGGTGCTGCTGCCAGTCCCAAGGCAGCAGAGCCAGGACATGGCAGCAGACGTACTGCATCCCACAGAGATGGAATTTTGGGTGCTGCTGCAAGACCTCCTCCATATCCTTTCTCCTCTGCTCATCAAGGCATCACCTTCCCAGCTTTATCACCTGGGCAGCATAGAGTGCCAAACCCCAGTGCATCAACATAGATTTTGCATTTAGCATTCATTACAGAAATGAGCTCCTTCACTGCCCTCCACACAGTGAAGAGATCATTCCCCATCTCTCATTTAAGGTCCCTTTAGGGAAGACTTAGAGCAATGGGGACTCCTGCCTCACCCATGGGTCACCCCTGTAAAGGCCCCCAGCACCCATCCCAGTGGGATGGCATCCCTGGGGATTGTCCTGACCCAGGTGCAGCACTTCACACTTGGTCTTGACCTTGTTGAACCTCATGATGTTCAGATGGACCCACTCCTCATGCCTGCCAAGGTCCCTCCAGATAGCATTCCTTCCCTCCAGCATATCAGCTGCACAGCTCGGCCTGGTGTCATCTGCAAACCTGCTGAGGGTGCCCTAGAAACCTCTGTCAGTGTTGTTGATGACAATATTAAATAGTTCTGGTCCCACTACAAGTCCTTCAGGGACACCACTCCTTACTGGTTTCCACAAGGACATGAAATGTTTGACCAAACTCTTTGGACATGGCCATCCACCCAATTCCTTATTTATTTAACAGTCACTCCATCAAACCCATATCTCTCCAATTTAGAGGCCCAAGTGTTGGGGAATGACCACATGAAAGGCCTTACAGAAGCCCTGAACCCCATCATTATGACATGGGATCTAAGACTGTTTGAAGAGTAATCAGGTGGCAGCTTGTGTTAACCCAGGTCTTATGCCTGTCACGGAGTCAGAGACACTCCTATCCATTAAAAACCCCTCTGTGTTGGGTCTAAAGGTGCTATGGGGCTGAGACCTCTTCTCTTGACCCCACAAATCAGGTGCTGTAGATGCACACAGGATGCTGGCACAGCCACGCCCTGGAGACCACCTGCCCCAGAGGCTCTGACCCAGGAAATCCCAACCTTGGCACCCAGAGCCAGGACTCAGAGGCTCCGTGCCCAGGTGTGCAAACCCTCTCTGCTTCATGCTGCAAGTTTTCATCCTCGAAAGCATGAGGTAGAACACAGCTGAGCTGACCTTGAACAGCTCTCACATCTTCGCCATCCTCCTCCGTCACTTCTCTGGCAGGGAAAGATGAACTCACCCACCCCATACACAAACCACTTCATTTTCATCCGCCAAACCCCGCTGCAAGTGCGAAGGTTAATGCACAGGCAGTGCTGCCCTTCCGGAGAGGGTTCGCTGCAGAACCCCAGATCTCTTCCTCCAGAAACAAATTGCTCTCCAACTATTGCCATCTTGTGGCGTCTGTGACCCGTTACTTGTTCCTTTTATCTGCTAATGGTGTTGGTGAGAATCAGCAATGTACACAGGCAATTTTAAAATGAAATGTAAATGAATCAGAAATGCCTACGGAGGAGCCATTAGCATAAATCCAATCAAAGGGCTTTGTTTAACTTGTTAAAAATGACTAAATATTTAGTGAGTGTGGGTGGGTGAGGTGATTCTTGCTCACACTCGGGAAGTTTTAGAAGCAAAACTAATGATGGTATCTTAAATGGCTGAACTTAAAAGCAATTTCCTACCCCGAACTCTGCCTCCTCAGTCTATAACTCACTGAAATAGATCACCTCTGTTCAAGATCACCTCTAAAATATTACCTTTGCTTCTAAAAGTGGTCGACTCACCCAATAAGGATGTTTGGATTCCTGTGAGCACTGCAGGGGTCTCTTGGCTCCAGTTCCTTGGAGCAAACCCTGCCCACCTCAGTCATGCCAGTGGCCAAGGGGGATGTTGTGGGTGCAAGACCAGACAGCAGCACCAGCTATGCAGGACCACCCTCCCCACCTGTGTTATCCACCACAAATATCTATCCACATCTGTGTGATAGATGTGATAGAGCCCACATCTATCACTTGGGGCATGACAGAATACATACAAGGGAGACATTTTTTACCATGAGGGTGGTGAAACACCAAAAAGGTTGCCCAGATAGGTGGTAGATGCTCCATCTCTGGAAAAATTCAAGGTCAGGTTGCATGGAGCTCTGAACAACCTGGCTTAGTTGAAAATGTCCTTGTTCATGGCAGGGGGGTTGGAACCAGATGACCTCAAAGGTTCCTTCCAACCCAAACTATTCTGTGATTTTGTGAGCAAGAGCTGTTCCAGTGCCTATAGTTTTTGTCCAAATTGGTAAGACTGGGAAGGGTTCACTACTCTGTCCCTGGCACTATCTGCTGAGTGTCAGGAGGTGCACTTGAGGCTGATGTTTGGTGGTAGTTTAAGTTGCACAAGCAGACCTGCCAGAGCCCCTTTTGTCTCTCTGCTGCAGTCCACCCATCCTGCATCCACTCCTCACGCTCCAAAGTTCTCAGCAGCTTTTGCAGAGACACACATATTAAACCAACCCAAAACCAAGGGGGTAACCCCCATTTTTTCTGAGCCCACATCTATCCCTGACCCATTATTTACCCCATAGACATATGGCTAGTGTTAAGAATATTAGTCATAGCAAGGTTTTGGCTCTACAGCTTGGATTAAATAAAAACCTGAGTTAAAAACAACGCTCAGACTTGGCTCTGCAATGACTTCTTGGCTCCACAGGCATCACTTGAGCAGACAGGGCTTGGGGCAATGCTTTGCATTTAGGAAGAGCAGCTCTTTCCCACTGGTTCCTGCTCTGGAGCTGCACCTGGGCAGGTATTAATTGCAGTTCTGGAAATCAAAGCAGCCACTGCTGCGGCTGTTTGCTGGTCTTTGCTTTGCTGCTTCCCTCAAGTGGTGCCTGTCAGCTGGCTTTGCTTCCCCATCTGCCTGGGAGAACACTTCACCCAGAGGGATGTCCCTCCCCAGGGATCACCAAGCTGTTCCAAGTATTTGCCCCTTTCCATGGTCTGATCCCTGAGAGTTCACTTAATGCCAATCCTGAGCACAAATCCTGGGAAAAGACACTCAAAACTGGCTGCACAGGGAGAAGGGGATGAGATGCAGGGGATGGGAAATAAATGGAGATATGAGATTTAATGGATGATCGTTGTGTTTTAGTGTTTTTTTTTCTTTTAAACGCAGGACGAAAAGCCCTTTAGAAGGATGTGGAGCACCATCTTACAGCATTTTCCACTACTGGTGAGCTGGTCTGCTGAGTGCAGGGCTGCATTTCGAGGTACAGAGACTGCTTCATCCTCTTCCATCCACCCCACATCCTAGCCAGCCTCACCAGAGGGGTCTCAGCTCCTGGCAGCTTCCAGTGAAACAGCCTTTGCATCTCTTGGTGCATATAAATCAGGGGCTTTCCAGGACTTTCTTGGGGGAGTCACTCCCTGTGGGCTCAACTCTGTAAATTCCCAGCTAATGGGGATTAGCTGGATGGGATGCAGGAGATGTTTAGGCTCCTCGTCTGCTGTGAGACTGTTATGGCAACACACTCACAATCCAACCCCTCAAGGAGAGCACACCACCAAACCCCCGCTTAGGGATTTAGGTCTGGTTTATTTTTGCTTTTCCAAAGGGAAAAATACACCATTCCACATTGGTTATCTCTGAGATGAGCAGTGGTATTGGGCACACCTGGTCTCTTCCAGGTACCTCACCTGCAGCCCTTAGAGTGCTCTGCTGACATTACACCTGTTTCCCAACTGAGCATTTGGGTGTATAAGCCACTTTTCCCCATTTGCTCAAGTTTTGTGTGCCTGGATTACATGATTCCAGGTGGGATCTAGCTCTGTTTCAGCAGGTGTGTTTACTGGATCCTAATTAGATGCTTATCTAATGAATACTGCTGGGGTAGAAGAAGGAGCAGAGGTGGGGACAGACCTGGAGAGCTGCGTATCACCCTATGGAAGGGGCAGCAGCACCCCTCACTCCCTGGTTTCCCACAGGCAGCATTGCTGAGGTTGTTTTGATCCTTGCAACAGCTGCCTGTTTTCCCTAGGAGCTGTTTGTTTCTCTGCCCCTGCATCCAACCAGCCTCAGTCCAGCATCAACAAGTGCCTGGAATCTCAAAACCAAGAGCACACAAAGCAGGGCAGAGTCCAAGCTGAGGCTGTTCAGCCCATCACTGGTGGAGGAGAGGAGCACATCCCATCTCTCTCTTCATGAGATCCGGGCAAACTCCTCTGGGTGAAGCCCCAGCCCCTCTGGGTCAGTCCTGCTGGCAGGTCTGAGAGGTCTTTTATGCTGAAAGAGGGTAAATTTAGGTTAAACATTAGGAGATGGTTTTTGTGATGAGGATGATGCGACATAGGAACAGGCTGCTCAGGGAAGCAGTGGATGCCCAATCCCTGGAAGTGTTCAAGGCTAGGCTTTGAGCAACCTGATCTAGTGAAAGGTGTCCCTGTCCATGGCAGGGGGATTGAACTAGATGAATTTTAAAACGTGCCTTCCAACTCAAACTAGCCCATGATTCTACAATTCTATGGTTTCAAAACCACATTTCCCCTCTGCTGTGTTTCAGTAGGAGGACATTTCCCCCCTTGATCCACCTAAACTCCCATCCAGCAGTACCAACCCCCTCCCAGTTACTGCATAGGGATGACAGTGGTGGGAGGCAGAAAAATCCTAGATGGAGAGTAAGAAAGAAGACTCGTTGCCAAAGAAATTAACTGAAGCAGGTGGTTCCAGCTCACAAGAACTCAATTTATATTCCCAAATGACATGCCAGGAGCTGCTCACAGCTCCATCAACAGGCACAACGCAGGCGAGACAGATGTTTCGGTGAGTGCCAGCAGCTGGAATAGGATTGCTGGCTCAGCTTGGCTGCACCCACTGCTCCAGACGATAATTTGGGAAGTCAGTGTTCGAGGCTTATCCCAAGGGAGCCTGTATCGGGTGGCTGCAGGTCTGGCTGGCAGGATTGCACGGCTCCTTCTGAAACAAAGCAGGGGAGTGGTGTGTGGAGCTGAGCGGGAGGTGAGACTCCTGGATTATTTATAGGCTCCAGCCTTGGAAAGAATCCTGGCACACAAAAGCACAGGGCTGTGCATGGGGCCAAACCCCTTGGTGGTGATAACAGAGTTGTGCCAGTGCTGTCCAGGTTGCAGGAGCAGCTCTGCCTAAGGCATGTCCCTGCTAAAGGAAGTGGCAAATTTTGGGGGATGCCCAGGCTCATTGTGATGGGATGTAGTTCAGGCAAAACAAAGCCCAACAATGGCTGAAGGACACAAGGAGCAAGTTAGCAGGAAATACAAGGCATGAGGCTTGTCTACCAAAGTAGATGCTCTTGGCACATGTGAAATTCCAGGTCTGGAGAGAGAAGGAAGTCCTCCTGTAAGCTGGGGAGTGTGGCAGAGGCTGCTGCATTGACCAGCCCCATGTGCTTGTTTTATTTTCCATGTGGTGGTCAGCAAAGAGCAGCTCTTCCATGTCTGCTGCTCCAGCCTGGCAGAAGAAAGGGGGTTGATGAAATGATCCCCAGGAGTGACACGGCAAGGATGTCAAGGAGCAAAGGCAAGGGTGGGAATACCAAATCCAATGCAATTACAGAGACATGTAAGGCCAAGGGGGATTCAGCAGGAGCCACCCCTAATGCTGCAAGAGACCACTGGAGAGCACACAGGCACAAAGTGCCACCTTCCCAAATTGCCCCAAGGCTTCCCAGAGCCAGGCACACCTCCACCTACGGTGCAACTCAGCCTGCCCACCCCGGGGGGAGCCCTTGCCACACCAGCCCAGGGCTGACGGCTGTTCAGAGGAGCCATATAGAGCCAGGTAAATAAATATAGAGCCAGGTAAATAAATAGGTAGAAACCGGGAAGACAGACTTTCTCTTGAGGCTTTCAAGTGCAGGATCAAGGTATGAAATGCTGCAAAAGCGACGGGAAAGAGACGGGTGTTGCAAGGGTGCCTCTTCATAGGAGGGGTTAGAGCAGCTTTACAGCACCACAGTGCAAAAGCAGCCAGTGGCTCCTGGTCAGGCACACGGCAAGAACAGAACAAGCACTGAGATCCCAGCAGCATTTGTGTACACGCCACCCTCCCCATCTCACATCAGCCATTGCTGGAAAATGGGGTCTAGGCGAGTCTAGTTGTACCCCATCAACCATTCATAGGCAGCATCACCCTGTTTGACTGGTATGTGGTGCAGGTTGGTTAGGGGCTGGTGCTGGAGCAGCACCCAGGACTGCAGAGCCCTGGCCAGGAACTCTGCCCATGGGTGCTCCCTGCACGGTGGATGCTCACCTGGATGCAGGGGATAAACACAGCCTGCAAAAACACAGAGGAACCAGCACTTCCTGAAACTGCTATAAAACACGATGGGAACGTTTAACAAAAGCTGCTAGGCAGGTACAATTTACTTGGCTTTTGATAAAATCTCATGTCAGAGGCTATTAAAGCACCTTATCGAAGGTTAAAAGGGCAAAGTCTCTGTTTGGCAACAGAAAACAAAGACAGAACATCTGCTCCTCGAAGCAAAAAGGAGCAAACACCAAGGCACAGCAGAGGTCACTACTGGCATCATTACTATTTAATACCACTTGTATATTAATGAGATGCAGGAAAAAGACAAAAACAAGGCAAAGAAAGCCAACAATAGCCTAAAGTTACTTTGTCAAAACAGAAGGAGGTGGGGGAAAAGCCATGCTGTGAGATGTGTTTTACATAAGAAATTAAGTTGTCACACTGAAGTTAAGAGTTTTCATATCAAAAACATATGGCCAGCCCCACATGCCAGCAGAAGTAGTTTCAGTGCATTTAACCTTGTATTTAGCACAAGTGGGGCTGAACCAGCTGGTCCCATTTTACCAGCCACTTCATTGTGACTCTGCAACAAGAAAAAACCAAACCAAACCAAACACTTTCACTGTCATTTCTTACCCTGGTTTTAATCAGCAATATTTCCTCTTGTGATGCCACTGTTTCTTGGTTACAAACATTGAAGGGGAAGCTGCATTGTTTCATTTAAAAAAATAAAAAAGAAGTTTCTGCTGACATTTAAGAAGTAGAACAGGGAAAGTTGAAATGCTGATCATTTTGTAAACACCAAAGATGCAGAACCATGTTGGAAGCCTACATGGATCAGAAATATTGCTTAGATTTAACCTAGATGTGCACACAACAAAGCACCTTGGCCAAAGAAATCTGACCTGCTAATAATCCATGCTCCAAGTCATCCAAGGAAAAAAGACTGATGAAATACAGGCCCTGCACCTGTAAAGGCTACAGACATCTGTCACGTCCCCAGGTCAGCACAGGAGGCAGTTGGCTTTGATGAGTGATCAGACCTCAGCACAGACAGCTCTACCTTCTTCTCTTTCTCCTTTTTGCACCTCCTAAGGTGTGTGGAGCAGACCATCCTCATGGCACTGGACCAAATCACTCCAGATCTTGGAATTTCTGCTGGAGATTCTGCACACAGAGGGCAAAAAAAGTTCTTGGGGGACAAAAAAACCCAAACAAAACAAACACAAAAACAATTTGATAAACTTTTAATGCTAGAAAACCATTATTTAACCCTAGGAAAATGTTCCATGAAGCAGGTGGATCCAGCAGTGTGAGCTCTGCCCAGGGCTGCTGGATCCATTACTACTCTTTTAGGGTTTTGCTTATCTTATGATCCTGCACAAAAAGGACATTCCCTGGCTGCACAGGATTCCCTTTCTAAGCCCACATGTCCTCCAGCAGATGTTTCAAGCAGGGGATCCTTGCAGAAGCATGGGGTACGTGTGTGCTGGGTCCAGCAACACCTACTTGAAGCTGCAGTGGAGAGGTGGCTGTTCCCTCTTGGCTTGGTTTTTTTGGCAAAGCTGCTTTCCTGCCTGTCGCCTGCCCACACAAAGCCTCACTCCAGCACAGGCAGGAGGGATTGGTGCACATGTCCACTGGGACACGTGCAGATCCACCTGAGGATGCACCACCATCACCTGTGACAAGAAGTTGCTTTTAATTAATCAGGGCAGTCAATTATGCACAGTGCCCATGTCCATAGCCTGGCACTGTTCAGCTTCAGTTCACATCCATACAGGTACTAAAGGGCTGCATGGATACCCCTCCATGTGTTTTCCTTCCTGGAGACCCTTTCCTATAACTCTGTCTTCAGATGTGACCATCCCACCCCCAGAAACCATGGGAAGAGAGAGGGGAAGCCACTGGCATGGCATCCACAATGCAAGTACCTCCCTCCCACTCCCGTGTATAACACAGGACACAAGGCAGCATTGTCAGACCTCACCACTCTGGTATGAATTTCCATGTATTCACATTTTCTTTCAGTCATTTTACTACCTGGAAATCTCAATTTATTTTTTTTCCCCTCTGTTAAAGTGTCTAGTCCTCATGGATGTGGAAAAAAAAAAGATAAAAATATGACCCAATTCCCTCTCCCTTCCAAAAATATCAGAAAGGAAAAACCTGTAAGTCAGAGCTCAAAATCAGAATTTTTTCTTTTATCTCATGGTTTTCCTTCTGTTTCATTTTTTTTTTTTTTTTAAATGAGGTGCTGGTGGTAGAGGCAATGGCTAAATGCTGCAAAAATGTTAGATCAGAGAATCTAATTTCCAGCCCTCAGGATACTCACAGGTTTTTTTCCCAGATTGAAATCATCTCTCAAGGAGCACGCAGATGTGATGTGAGGCCAATGCTCAGCAGATCAGCTCAGATCGATGGCAATCAGAAGATCCTGAGATCTTCCACCTCCTCATCCCTCTGGGAGGAGGGAGAGGCACCAAAGAGTTCAAATTCCAGGTCATGACCGCAGATGCCACGTCCTCAATTCATCTCTACTGTCAAAACCATCAGCCAAATGCCCCACAGCTGTTCATAGAAAAACAGCTTCTGTGTGTCCAGCTCAAAATGCTTTCGGAGAGCAGCACAGAGGAGCCTGAAAATCAATCAATTATACAAATATTAGTGACTTCCTAAATGTGCTCAGTGCCGGGAGCTCCTGTGCACCTCTGGTCCTCTGCACCACAGTCCAGGGGCACTACGTACACGGGGAGATAAAAAGTGTAATTAAAATCAGGCAAGAAAAGCAGCAATTTAATTTTTTTTCTCTCTGCTTGTTTTTAGGCAGGACTTTTTCAAAGCCGGTTGCACAAAAAGCAGTCTTTGAATTAGTGGGCAATTACTTAATTAGGTACTTAACTGCAAATTATATGAAGCAAAGTGCCTGTTTTATCTATTTGGAAATGTAAAACTGGCCCTTGTGCTATCCCTAACATGGAAATTCCCTCCTTTCTGGGGAAAACTTGTCTCGCATGTAAAGCAAGACAAGTCTTGAGTGAGAGTCATCTGACTTATGACTTTAATTGGCTGGGAAAATGGTCTTTAGAAGCACACAAACCACTTTATGGGAGAAAAAAATGAACTGAGAAGACCCTTGTTAAAGATATGTCAGATTCCAGTGATTATTTATTAAATGCATAACAAAAAATGGGACGCTTTGCAAATCAGTGATGGAAAAGCATTGGCTTAGGCAAATACTCTGGGACAAGAACAGATGTCCTGGTTGTTGGGTACTGAAACACAGCACAGCTTTCTAGGGTTGTGCTGAACTCATCACCACTCACCGCAAAACAAGATTACATTTTTTCTGAAGCATGCTTCAACCCAGATTTTGGGTAAAAAAAGCCACCAGTTGATGCACACAGCCAGCTTGCAGCACTCCTGCTGTGGTGCCTGCAGCCCTCCATGGGCCACACACCAATGGAGACCCTTGGAGATGACTGGGTGGGGAACCCCTGGCTCCCTGGGGTCACGACCTTTGACTCTGCATGCAGAAAAATCTAATGTTGGCCAAATTTTGCAAATTGTCAGGTCCACTTGACCTCCGTGGTTTCCTTCTTGCCCAGGTGCTGGTTGCAACATGGATCAAACTTGACTTTTTGTCCAGTTTCTGGGTAAAATTCAGCACAGGTGGAGAACCTGGCTGTACAGAGCACAAGATCTATTCTGCTCTGGCTAAATTCCAGCCCAAACTACTCTCAATCCCAACATTTTCCTTATTGAAGGAGAACATCTCAGAGCAATGGATTCCACAGGCAGTGGAGTGATTTTCAGAGGAAACGTCAGGGTTTGGGCAGCAGGGTTTGTCCCCCCGGGAGCTCATATCTCACACACACACCAAGCACTCCATGGGTGGAATGCAATGAGGACTGTGGGAACAGCCCTCTCGGCCCATCCTCGCCCCAACTGCACCAAGATCTCTTGTGAACCCACCCAAACCCTGCTCTGCCCCCCAGAGTGGGTGATCCACCCCACGAGCAGGATTTGTCCGCCCCATACGTGCTCAACCCTCCGCATGTGGCTTCTCCCACACACACACATACACTCCTTGCAGGGAAGGAGGGAACAGGGAGTGTTGAGCCTGGAGGAGGGTCAGGGGTGACCTTAGCACTCCCTACAACTACCCAGAAAGGAGGCTGTGATGGCAGTCAGCCTCTTCTCCCAGGCAACCAGCAACAGCGTGAGAGGATACGGTCTTAAGCTGCACCAGAGGTTTAGGTTGAGCATTAGGAGGAATGTCTTCACGAAAAGGGTGATTAGGCATTGGAAAGGGCCGCTCAGAGAGGTGGTGGAGTCACCATCCCTGGAGGTGACGTGGGGCTCAGTGCCCTGGTCTGGGTGACACGGTGGTGTCGGGTCACAGGTTGGACTCCAAGATCTCAGAGGTCTTTTCCAACCCAGCCAATTCTGTGATTCTGTGTCTGTGACTACACCAAATGGCCTTGACCTGAGATGGGAGATTCAGATCAGATATTAGAAATATTTTTTCACCGTTAGGGTGGTCAGGCATTGGAAGAGTTTGCCCAGGGAGGTGGAACCACCATCCCAGGGAGCGTTTAAGAGGCATCTGGGTCTGGCGCTGGGTGATGTGGTTTAGGGGTTAC
This sequence comes from Calyptomena viridis, assembly GCA_013390005.1. Classification (NCBI taxonomy): domain Eukaryota; kingdom Metazoa; phylum Chordata; class Aves; order Passeriformes; family Eurylaimidae; genus Calyptomena; species Calyptomena viridis. The sequence continues at coordinate 109,828 of WEIV01016269.1, read as the reverse complement.
TGGATGATCTTAAAGGTTTCTTCCAACCTCGATGATTCTATGAAGGGAAGAGACCCCCACACACACCCTCTCGCTGCCCACAGAACTTGGGGGAGGGGACGATGTCGCGACAAGTCGCGCTGCAACAGCGCGCGCGCCCGCGCGGGAACGCGCGTGGGATGCGGTGGGGAGGGGGAGCGGGAGGGG
>WEIV01016269.1:24555-109263 GCA_013390005.1 Calyptomena viridis | reverse complement strand
GGGTGCGCCGGGGCTTGTGTCGGGCACGTACCGGGCTCCGGTCCTCCCTCCCTCCCCCCCTTTTGCTCCTGTGCTCGCCTCAGTCTGCTCCTTAGGGAGGCAAGGGTTAAACTTCTAGCTTTTAATATTTATTATGCCGCTCTTTTAAAGTAAGAAACGCCTGGGTTACGAGGTGTTTTCTCCTGCGGGGGAGGGATGCTTGTCGCTCACATCGCGCGCTGCATGGACTGCCAGAATCGCAGAATATCCTGAGCTGGAAGGGACTCGGAAGGATCGTCGAGTCCAACTCCTGGCCCTGCACGGGACAGCCCCAGGAGACGCGCCATGTGCCAGAGAGCGTTGTCCAGAGGCTTCCTGAACTCTTGGCTTGGTGCTGTGACCACCAAAGTCACCGAACTTGGTCTTGCAGGAGAGGTTGCTCCCGTGGCAGTCTCTGAAATACACAGCTGCATGCTGCTTTAATCAGATCTTCATTAAAAAGTTACTGTGTTCTTGCACTGCGGGTGTTTTCCATTAATGAAATCGTCTTGTTTGTTGAAAGATTTGTTTTTAAACGAGGGAACTGTGTCTTTACAGTCCTCAAGGCTTCAGAAAGTTCCTGGTAGGCTGTGGCCTCTGCATCCATCCCTGTGTAGGTAGGCAAGGGGTGCTAAGCTTATTGCAGCAATTGCTGCCTGGATGAGGGAAGATGTTTCCCTTGTGGGGCAAGCTGCTTTTTATAAATTTCTGGAATTAATTAGAAAAAAGTGTTAAAAAAGAATGAAGAAAAAAAAAATGGCCCTCTTTGAAAAGCTTTTGTCTTTTTCTGTTGACAGGTTGTTTTCCAGACACTTTTTTTTTTTTTTTTTTTTTGATTGCGAGTGCTCAGCGTCTTGCATGAGAAGACAACAGCTAGGGACCGAATTCATTGCTCATCCAAGACACGTTCTTGTAACTAGAGTTTGGATTACTGCCCGAGCCTGGTCTTTGGAAGATTTGTTTTAAATAAGTGCCACACCTCCCAGAGAAGGAGGGAAAGCACTGTAAAGGGGAGTCGGGCTCCACATCAAAAGTTCTCAGGGAGCTTAAAACTTCAGCTCCTGCAAATTATAATCAATAAATTAGTAGACTTAAAGGTTTATGGAACAGATGTACTTGTTAATAAGTGCTGTATAGGGCAGACACAGCACAATGTGTAGATTACTTATTTCCTTCATTTAGCGATGTTGAATTTGGCAAATACCAGTCACTTCAATTTGTTTTTTCTTTTCAGCTTAACTTCATTAGGATGTGACCATCAGTATCAGATTTTGCCAGTGATGCCACTGATCTCTGTTCTTGTTGCTGTTAGACAGGATCCTTGCTTTCTAAGAAACTCCCACAGACAGGTTGTTTTCAGTAATTCCTGAAAACTTCTCCAAGAAAGACAAATTGCATTTTATCACAGCCATTGCTGTTTAGAAGTCAGCATCTCCATTAGGCCTGTTATTAGTTTTGGAGTGTGGTGGATGTGAGTCAGAGTGGAAAAACGTTCTAAAATTAGACATGCATTGTTAAGAATTTTATTAAATGAGTTGCATCAGTGTCTTTTTACATTACCATTTTTATGGGCAATTCTCAGTATTCTCAGTATCATTAGTTGACTAAAAAAGGCTGGAGAGGCAAGACACTTTTCAGCATTTTTGTCTGTGAGCATGCTGAAAGGTAAACTGGAATGTTTGTAGGTGAACCAGTCAGCTTAAATACAGCCTCTTTGTTCTGCTGCTACCTGTACTAACACAACACCGGGATGTGTTTCCCCCAAGGAGAACAGGTGTATTATGGAGTTTCAGCTTCTTACATCAGGACTGAAGCAGAGCTATTATTTGAAAAGCATCATATTTTTGAGATTAATATGTTAATGGCTAAAATTATTGAGTCTTCACTGAGCTGAGTACAAACAGATGTGTCTGCTGAGTGTGTTGCAGGATCAGGGCCCAGGTTGCCTTTTGGAAATCGGCCTCTGTGCTCTGGGAACTATTATTTCTTTCGTTACCTCTGTGTTAAATGAGGTTGGTAAGTGTGTTAGATTGGTTTTTTAATGAAAACCTTATGCAGCAAATCTGGAAAAGAAATAAATTCTCCGATTTGTCTGGCACAGTTAGAGTTTTAAATGCCAGAAGGTAAGATGAGGAGTCATTCCTTTGTAGTCTTAGGGAAGTGAGTTGTGTGAGATGTGCACACCTGTCTTAACAGGTAAACAACGGCATTGATGCTTTGTCTTTCTTTTAACTCGATCCATGTGGAAAACCTGTTGTCTCACAGGTCCTAAGCATTTCTAATGCTCCCTTTTTTTTTTTTTTTTTTTGTTATTTTTTAATAAGACTGATCAGCAGAGAAACTGATCCCGTTGCTGTGGGGTGGGACAGGCCGGCAGTCTGTGGGAGAGAACCATGTCTGTTCGGGAGTCGTTTAACCCAGAAAGTTACGAGCTGGACAAGAGCTTCCGCCTGACCCGATTCACTGAACTGAAAGGCACAGGCTGCAAAGTGCCACAGGATGTCTTACAGAAACTGCTCGAATCTCTACAAGAAAACCATTTTCAGGAAGATGAACAGTTCTTGGGGGCAGTTATGCCCAGGTTGGGTAAGTAGCTGCTGCTCCTGAGGTGTGTGGCCCTTTGTTGGGTGTGCTTAGTGACACGGTCTCATTCGTGTTTTGTTTAATCAGTTTGATAACTGTATGTTGTGTAATGCATGTACAGCATCCAGAAAGCTGAAGAATGAATCTCATGCTGTCATTTGTTGGCATCTGGGATACAAGAATAGTATTTTAGTTATTTAACATCCTGCAGTGCCCTCAACTATAAAGGAAAAACACTCAGGAATGGCCATCATGACAGGCACATGCTTAGGTGTTAATCTGCTCCACCCTTTCCCCAGTAGATGCTGTGCAAACTGAAGTCCTTTCAGTTAATTTCTGGACTTTTATATCAATACATTTGGAAATGTATGCAATTAATGCAATGAATTTGATGCAATTAGATGACTCGCAGGTGAAGTTCCCGTCTCCCTCCCCTCCTCTCTGTCCCTGGGTCACAGAAAGTGAGCAAGAGAAAGATTCCTTGCTTCAGCTGACTAGGAGCAAATTGTTTTACAGTTGTCATTATTCCTTTCAGTCCTTTCATTGTTCCCCACTCTAACTCTTTTGCTCACCTGTAGAAGCTGCCTGGCAAAGGCTGCCTTTCCAAGACCTCTGTGTTCTTGCCAGCTTCACTTTCTCTTTGGTATTTGCACAATGATGCAAGCAAAAAGGGAAAACAACCTGCACAAGCCACCTACATGGGGAACAGGGCAAACGTAGGTATTTTGATACCAGCTACTGTACCTAATATTGATATAGATAAATTAATGTAGATAATGTGTTTAATGACACTTTAAATTCTGTTTGTGTATTTAATCAGCCCTACATATTCAATCTCTACTTTGCAAGGCAGCATGAATTTTTTTTCTCTCAACTTAGGAATATCAATGTAGCATTAATTCTGAAGTTATTCAATTATTTAGTGTCCAATAACCTTATTTAAATTATTTTAACATTGCTCATTGTCTCTTAGTAGACTGACAGGTCTCAGCCCATTATTCTGGTAGAGATTGAATTCAGTGAGAGATTAGTAAGGCACCCGTGTTCTTGCTTAAACAATGGGGATCTTTGTAAGAAATAGCCAAGCAGCAATTGTGTGTGAAACTGGGATGGCACTATAATTTAATATTCCCTGATGAAGGACACTTCCAGCTTCTTTTATCCCCAAATTGCTATTTATATGTATTTTTCTAAATGAAATAACTTGTTCAAAGCAACGTTTCAATTTGGTGATTTTCTAAAATAAGTAATAGCTTGGTTTAGATTTTTTTTCTCTTGCAAACATACAGGCTCTAAACAGTAATGAAACTGCTAATAGATTTTTCTTCTCCAGCTGTATGAAAAGGTAAAAAAGTAGGTTTATGACATCAATATGTAGGTGTGATACTATGTAACAGGAAATCTGTTAGTAATAGACGGTGGAGAGTTCAGGTCTTTTAAAAATACTCTTTTGCGATGAGTATCCCTTTAACAAATGTGTCTTTGGATAAGTTTGGTGTGACTTGCCTTTGATGCCTTGTGTTTAAAAGGTGTAGACAGATAACTTTCCCACCTGTGCATATGCCCCATGCTTTTGGGATGCAGTCAAGAGGGAGGTTGCCAATAGCAGGTTCAAGCTCACTCCTTTTTAGTTCTGCCAGTGATGTTACCCAGAGCAATCTTAAATGTGGCTGTAAGTAAGAAGCCACGACTTTGATGTTGATTTGCAGAGCTGTGATGGACCTGAAATCAGTTATGTCTTTGAACAGATTCACTTGTTTAGTCAGACCTGTTTTGGTGGAACATCAGTGTAGCCTCAGAAGGACCATCATCGTAGCTCCTTGGCCTGTCTGTCAAGCAGCACTTCTGCTGGAATTGTGGAAAAGTGCACAAGTGGAGTCAGTCTTGCAGCATTATGAGCAGATGAACTGAGGGAAGCACAGCTCCTGTACATGGGCCACTTCTCTGTAACTGTGGATGTGCCCTTCCCTGCAGACACTGCACATCATGCAGAGTGGCTTGGGGGCTTCTCTGGAGGATGAGCAACCCTAAAGTACTGCTCATGAGCTTCTGTCAGTATGTGTTCTCTTCCAAGGCAAGATCTCCTGCCTACAGAGGAGGAATATCCTCTCCCATCCATATACTGACTGCCTGACACACCACCTCTGTGCCCTCAGTAAGACCTCAGGTGACAGGAGCTTGCTCCATCCCTGTACAGGGCACTGCTAAACACTGGCTTGCAACTCTTGCAAGAGGTAGTGTATTTCATTAATACATGGAGAAAGGTTCCTATGTGACATCTGCTCCCTAAAAACAGGCTGTTTTGAAGACTCTTGCCCTGTGGGATATGCAAAGTAATTCCAGGCAGCTTCCTGCCAGCTCAGGAAAGAGGGAAGCTACCTGCCATTGCTGCAAGGCACATGGATATCCACAGGGAGTGTGGCTCATCCAGCACGTTGTGATTTGTCACTGCCCCTTTGGTGTGGGCTCTTTCATGGCAGCAAGTGCTGAGAGGTTTTAATCTCTTGTTGTGTTTGAAATATCCACTGTCAGGGAAATGGCTGCGCTTGGAGTTGTGGTTTTCTCCAGGGAATTCTGTATCAGGTGTGTGCCACCTTCCAGCCTCACAGGCATAAGGCGAGGTTAACACAGTTGCAAAATCTCCCAAGTGGTTGAATCATCTTTCACCAAGGGCTGTGATTTGTGGCAGCGTTCTTGTTCCTCCTGAAGTGAGGAAATGTCCTTTATGAGAGGCTGTGTCCTTTTAAAAATGTCACTGTGTTTTTGTTGAGATCAGAGTGACAGGAAAAGTGACACACTTTTGACAGTGTCAGGGTACGTAGTTCCTCTTTACTTTAAATGTACTTACATAAAAGCACAGATGTTCTTGACGTGCTGTTACTCTGCTGCAAAAGAATAAAGAACATTGTAGTTTACTTCCATTGTAGTTCTTGCCTTCAGCCATTTATGCTTATGTTCAGTTCCAGCCAGGAACTCGGTTTTTCTTCTTATTTGCATGGTTGCTTGTTTTTTCTTCTTATTTGTGCTACATGCTTTCTCCAAGGAAGGAATTTGCCATGTCTGTTTAGGCAGTGTTGCAAGTTGTATTTCACAGACATGTTTTACAAGTTCTCTTGTTAAAAACAACATATAATTAAAGGCACAGTTACTTGCCTCAGTCATGGATTTCTGTCTTTGCAGGAATTGGGATGGACACTTGCGTTATTCCATTAAGACATGGAGGTTTGTCATTGGTCCAGACAACAGATTATATTTATCCTATTGTGGATGACCCTTATATGATGGTAAGTTGGCTAAATTTAATTCTTGGCTCTATTGCTTGGGCAGTCTTGATTTGGGCTTCTCACATAACTAGTCTGCTGGCAGTTTTGGTTGTCTCTTCTAGATGTGCAGTGCTAATTGTGAGATTAACTGCGTTCAGAGTCTTTCCTAAATAGACTTGAAGAGGGAAAGGCATAATTCCATCCTGGAATCTTCCATGTTGGCCAGGAAAGCTGCAGTGCTGCTTTCTGTAGTTGAAATCTGGGAGAACTGCCACCTTTAATTCAAATTTCTCTTCATCTCTTGTTCTGTGGGATTTGGCTTGTAAATCCCAAAAGAGGGAAAAAGAGAAGCCTGTGAAGCAGCAGAGAGTAAACTCCACGTACGAGCAGAACCACATTGTAATTGGCCTTTTTTGAGGTACTGAAGTAACCAGGTAGCATGTTAGAACTGGAAATACCTAAATGTCAGTAGCTGGCCATAGCAGCTGGCAACTTCAGAGAGCTTTGTGAACACCAGCTTTCCTGTCATGCTACCTCTGCTTGAAATGACTTTTTGGAAGTTAGGTGCACTTTGGCTCCTTCTGTGTCCCTGTTTCATTCAGTCTGTGTCAGCAGAGATTCCTCTGTGGCAGCATGTGTGGCAGTGATCTGTATTGACTTGAACAGAAGATCGTGGGGAAACAAATGAACTCTATAAAAATACTTAATAAAGCTGTAAGGAAACGTTAAATGAAAGTTAAAAAGTGCTAGAATTCATGGTTGTGGCTCCATTGCTTTAAGGCATGCTTTTACTGCCAGTGGTGTAACTGCATGCTTTATTTGCTGCTGTCTCTTGTTTGCTCTGTGAGACCTGTCTGGTAGGTTTTGGACATGCAGTTTGAGATTGGGACCAGCTTTTTTCTTTTGTTAGCATGCTTGACCAGGTGTTGTGCACATATGCAAGCAGAGCTCCTTTGATTTCTGTTCCAGAAGAGCTCTCTGCAAACTGAGCAGCAAAAATCTCAGGCTGGCCTCTGGAGTAGAGTTGCTGAGCTCTCCTGAGAAATTTGATTCAAGTGGATTGCTTTAATACCTTGTGGGAACTCATCAGGGACCAGAAACAAAAAAAAAAAACCGTTGAAGATCTGTGTTCAAGTTCATCATTTCTCACCTTGTAACAAAAACTTGTGAGGGGCAGTGTTAAAGGCTGTAGGGAAGGGGGAGGGTTGCTTTGTTTGGAGATACAAAGGGTTTGAGATGCCACAGGAATAGATAGATGAGCCTGTGCCCAGATGAGGTTTAGGCCTGTGTGGTTGGTGTGGAATGTAAATTTGGCCTTAGTCCAGCTTCAGTGTTTGCATCATAGTCACAGTCTGGGCTGTGATCCACATGCACCAGCAGCTGCAACTTTAGTATTGTCTAACTCTAAAGTCCTTCACTTTTCATTCTTGAAGGCATTTGTTTTAATCTGGTGGCTGGCCACTCCTTCACTGTTTACAGATGTGTATTTCTTCCTAAAAGCTAACTGAGAACAGGGATTCTGTCACAAGCTTTCTTGCTGGTACTGGCAGTGATGATCCAGCAGGATTAATGCTGCTGGGTCCTCTACTCAGACCTCTCTCTCTCTTGAGGGGTAGAGTACCCCAAAGTGCAGTAACCATATTTTCTCCTGTGGACCAACATTGGTTAGAGGGCACTCAGATACAATTTGCCACAGGATTTGTGGGTGGTTGTTAGGGGCAGAGGAGTGGTGAGACATGGGAATTCTGTGTTTGTGTTCAGGCTGTATAAAGAAGTGTGCTCTGGACTCCTCTGTTCAAGACAGGTTGCTGCTGCCCTGCTTCTCCAACTGCTTCCTTCCCTCATTTAAGTCTAGATGTGCCCTGACCCAGGCCTGTTGTTACTACTGTTACCATTGTCACTTGTGTGCAGTCCACACTTTCCTTCTTGCCCTTCCTCTCAGTCTCATTACCTAGTCAGTTCTAGTCTGCTTTTGAGCAGGTGTTCCCTGATTTAGAGCCTCTTTTTTTCTCTGTGCACAGGGTTTACTGCAGCTCCTTATCTGAGCTCCCTTCCTAGTTGGAGGAGAGGAAGCAAAGAGGGAAAGCCAGAAGTGCAAATGGACTCTAAGCTGGGTGCTGTGACAGAAGGGATTAGTAAACAGCTGAGGAAGGCAAAACTGTATGTGGACTCAGCTGAACTTCCGATTTCTGCTTCAGAAAACAGCTTTCTCTCACTCTGTCACTGCCTATTTTAAAACAGAATTCTGCAGTTATATGCAAAATCATTCTTCCTTCTTTTCCCCTTTCTCTTTGTCTTTGTCCTTGAAAACACTCAGTCCATGTACAAAATTATCCCTAGGATGTACACCTGTAAAATCCATACCCAACATAGGAGTTATTCAGCTTAAATGGTTTATTAGAAAAGTTACAAGCAATTGAAAATAGGTTTCATAATAAGTGTCAAGACACTGGGAGTAAGGTGGGTACTGGCCTCTGTTGTGGCACTGAGGGGACACCTGTTTGAGCACAGGAGCAGGGAACTGGCTGGTTTGAGAGAGGATGTCCTTCCCCTTCCATTCCAGGAACCTCATGGTTGCTGGAGAACATGAAGAAGAACCTTTACTCTGGATTAGAGATGAGTGTCTGATTCTTCATCCTTTGCCCTTATAAACAGTTGCCAGGATTGCACATAGATACTTGTGTGTCAGGGGGCTGAGCAGGATTGGACCAGGCTGACCCCTGTTTGTGAGTCCTGTTGTGTTTTTGGTGTTCACAAGCTGTGTATTGTTCTCTCTGCTCATTCAGACTTGAGACTTGTACTCCCTCAATTTGTTTCCATAGTGGGTTTGGTAGTTGGCAAGAGTTGTTAGACTGACCTCTGGCTATCAGAGGTATTGTCCTGGTGGTTTTAAAAACTTATCTGTCACTCCTAAGAGGGCATAAATGAGCAGTTTGTTTGGTAAATACTGAAGATAACACAGAATATTTTGATAGTTCTCTTTCAGAAAAGGGAAGACATCTAGAAATTTAACAGCCAATATCCATCAAACCACACAATACACAGCTCACTTCTTTCTTAATAGTTTAAGATTTAGATGATTAATCCATATTCCAGTTCCAAGGATAAGAAGCTGCTGGAAGCTCTTAAGTATAATCCAGTTTTTCATAAATTCAATTGTGATTTGGAGATGTTATTTTATATCATCACCCAGTGAGGTAACTGCCAGAAAATATTGCTTTTTTTTGTAAATTGTCCAAATTTTATCAAATAAGCATGTTGTTTTTATTACGATGATGTTGCCTCTGAACATTACAAAAAGCACATAAAATCATAACAACAGATACTGGTTACCAGTCTGCAGCTGCAAATCTAGAACAATTTTCATAGAATGCCAGGATAACACAACAGAATTTGTCCTGTGTTTTAAAATACCTCATTGTCCCGTGGGGCACATCCTGTATCAGGAAGTCCCACATCTTTGGGTACTTTGTCTCATCTGTGCTGGGTCCATACCTCAGAAACCCTGACCCAGATCCATTAATTTAGTAAAATTAGAGTAGCCAAGCTCAATGACACAAGTGATGGCTTCTGAGTCCTGTCAGCTTCCTGGCTTCTCAGAGGAATCTTCAGCAGACACCCAGTTTTGTCACTTCCACAAGTTTTTGTTAGTGGAGATACACAAGAGTTAATAGAAATGTTTGTGCTCTAGGAAAACTCAGCCTGATCTTGTCACCTGAACTCGTGACAGAGCAGACGTGTCTCTCTCACTGTGTGAGTGGTGGGGGCTGACACCTCCCTCAGTATCCGTGGGTGCTCCAAAGTGGTGGCAAGGCCAGTTCCTGGGAGCCCTGGGCTCCTTCACCCCCAGCACACACCATCATCTGCAGCAGTTTCTTGTGTCCTGACAGAGAAACCACCCTGGTGTGGCTATGTGCTGGCAGCACAGCTCTGTCCTCGGGGAAGAAGGGTGCTTTTAAATACTGAGGAGTGTAGGCATGGATGGCCTCCGGGGTAGTGCAGAGGAACAAACAGCTTCCTCACCAAGGTTCTTGTCTCCTGTGAATTCTGATGCAGAGGAGGTACAGCAATATAGCATTTTGGATTAGCTTCCTAGCAGTTGTGAATTCCATACCATGGCAATCTTCATCAGGATGTAGAGTTTGGTGCTGGAATAAAGTTAATAGGAATGTGTCAGGTGAAGTGAACTGGGCTTGTTCTCAAAGATAGACTGTTGAGCTTAACTTCAGTCTCTCAGATTGGGCATCCAGGCTGAACTCTGGGATTCCTACACAGTCAGTGAGAGAGAATGTTGACCAAAACGGGATGAATTCTCTCCATACCTGTAAAAGGAAAGATACCCGCACCTCTAAGTGGGCATGAAATCAATCATCCCACATCTCTGGATGGGTTTCTTAACTCAGAAACCTGTGGAATAAGCAGCTGTGTCAGAGTGCAAACTCTGCTGGAAGTTTTGTTTGTGGCAGGTGTTTAAACATTCACCAACAGTCCTGCAGATTTTTTTCTTGTCTCTCTTTCTTTTTCAGGGGCGGATAGCATGTGCCAATGTCCTAAGTGACCTTTATGCCATGGGGGTCACAGAGTGTGACAACATGTTGATGCTCCTTGGAATCAGCAATAAAATGACAGATAGGGTAAGATTTTTGGTACTTTCTTTTGAAGGAAGACCCCAACAGCTAAGTGTGCTCAGAATGTGTTTAGCTTTAGTGTATTTCCTCCTTAAAATTTGAACCCCTTTAAAGAAGAGATGGTTTTATTGAATAGCTCAGTTCATAGTATGGATCTTGCCTATAAAGATTCTGAAGTCATGCTAAAAGTTCCATTTTCTGTGGCATTACAATCTGCTGCCTTCATCCCTACCAAAATTGTCATTCTATCAATTCAGGACAATACTGCTCCAAGGCCAGCATTTGATTGCCAATTCCTCTACCAATTTGGATAGATAATTCTGGGTTGGTTTTGTTGTCTCTAAGTGTTTTAATATATTTTTATTATTATTATTTCTTTTTTTTTTAATGGAAGTGACCAGCATGTGTTTGTTTTGCTGTAGCAAAAAAAAAGATGCTTATTCTTAGAAAGATGTAAGTTGAAACTTTGCTGATTAGTGGAGACCAAATGCATCTTGATTTAACTTTGCCTTATTGCACTGCACTGCTGTGGCTGTACCTGATTACAGCAGCAGGATAGTTGTTGGGAGTTTCCAGAACTCTGATTACTTTTATATGACCTTTTGAAGAATGTGTCTTCAGTGTAAGGGTGTCTTTCCACCTCTTTTACATGGAGCTGTAAAACCATAACTCTGTGGGTTAACATGCAGTTTTCAGGAGGCCAGACTCTTCCTAAGGCTGGCTTTGCTGTCATGAACTATTTGCCATGAGGGCATTTGGCTTGGGTTATTAAAGGCCTGGACCAGTCTTAAAATAACTAGCACTGCTGTGTATGGAACTCTGACTTCTGTTTTAATCTCTAGGAAAGAGACAAAGTGATGCCTCTAATTATCCAGGGTTTCAAAGATGCAGCAGAAGAGGCAGGAACATCTGTTACTGGTGGCCAAACAGTGTTAAATCCCTGGATTGTTTTAGGAGGAGTGGCCACGACAGTCTGTCAGCCTAATGAATTTATAATGTAAGTTAAAATTACTGAGCAGTCAAAGGCACTGGTCTGAAGTGATACAGTAAAAATCCTTCAAGCATTGTGTTGTGATCTCGTGGTGTGTCTCTGCTGAGTAAACAGTACCTTCTCCTGCTTGCAGTTGTCCTCAGCACTCAACAGATGCCACATCTCTTTTGTACATACTTGCCTTTTTAAACAGGATGTCCTCTTCTCCCCACCCCCCAGTACCTTTTGATCCTGTTCTCCTTTTGACAGGAGAGTTAAGATGCTAATCTTTAAAGGTATTGGAGACTGTTTTGAGCATAAATTTCTGTCACATTTATACATATATTTTTAAACCATCTTCCAGTTATCCTGTTAATGGCTGTAGAGAACTACAGAATTGCTGTCTTTACAGCATTCTGTCCATTTAACAGAAGCTGATTTTCAATGTCCCACTGTGGCATGCTACACAAATGAATTTGTTCATGATCCAATGTTGGGTATCTTATGCCCTGGGTAACAAAGGCTATCCTCTCTTGCATCTCCAGAAAACTGAAAGAAAATATGTAATTTGTTGTGTGTCTGACTGCAAGCATTGTTCTATTCTGAGAAAAAAGGATCAGCACTTTTAAATAAGTTTGCAGCACTTTGCTCAATAATATTGCATGGCAATGAATCCCAAAGGGTAATTCTGCAATTATTCAGTTTTTTAACTGTGCAACAAGATACATGGGTCTGTGAAAATGTAATTATCAGCACTTATTAGGAATAACGTTTGTGAATCTTGCTATGTAACTAATATATGAATTCTTTGTTTTCAGGCCAGACAATGCAGTGCCAGGAGATGTGCTTGTATTAACTAAACCCTTGGGAACACAAGTGGCTGTAGCTGTCCACCAGTGGCTAGATATTGTGAGTACACTGCAGAAAAAGAAACAGGGAAGAGGGGTGTGAGTTAAAGGTGACCTTCATTATTCCTTCCAAATGACAATGTTCACTCCCATCTGAGCTGATCTACCTTCTCTCTCTCCTTCCTCCTTGGTGTCAGCCTTCTCTGCTTATGTGCAAAACTATCAGAATCAAGGCAGTTTGCTATTTTGTGCTTAGTGAGCCCTTCTTAATTGCACCTAATTCTTAGTTATTTCTCAGGCGTAGCTGTAATAAAATTGTTTACTAACAGAACAACAGACTAGCACCCTGGGTAAAATTATTCCCTACTCCACCTGCCAAATTAATTGGCAACACTTATTGATGGCAATTAGGCCAAGAGTGCTGTCTGTGTTCTTGGGCTTTCTCCTTGTGTACATGGAAATATATCTACGTTTCACATGTATCGCCCTGTGCATTCAATATGAATATTTCTAGCAGCATTATGTGTGTAGACATACTTCCATCTGTTACTTCAGGCAAAAATGTAACTACTGAACTGAAAAGTGACTGCAAAACTGTCATCTGCTTATGCTGTCTGGCTCCAAGTATATAACTGCTCAGTTTACACTTTAAAAAGATGCATCTCTTCTACTTTTGGGACTACTGAGCCATAGGCTGGCAGAGGAGCGAGCTGGAATCCACTTTGGTTTGGCTTTTGGCCACTGCATTGTCAGATGAATTCTAATTACTCAGCTTGTGTTAGAAAAGTGGGAGAGAACCAGCTTAAACCTTCACTGGAGTCTGAAGCATGAGCAGCAAAAGAAAAAGATTTTTCTCCTTCTTCGTAGGACCTGGTCTAGCAATTTTGACCTCTTCAGAATCCTGCATTTTCCAAACAAATATAAGGATCAGGGCCTTAGATAATCTTGATATGAAAAGGAAGTGAAACAAGACATCAATTTTATAGTATGTTCTCTGCTCATAATCTTACTTCTTAACATTTCTGTTATGGTACTGATGAGTAGACTTGGAAATTAAGGATGTTCTGAATTTCCACGTATTTCAAATACTACTAATTTCCTTGACTGTCAAACAAACCCTTTCTGGGCTGAAAAATGAGGGCAGCAAGGAAATCAATCCTCCTATTATGTGTAAACAGAATATATCTTTCGTTGTGGTAGGAAAATTTCTGAGTAGCTGTGCTTCCTTTTCTTTAGGTTTGTTTTGTGAAAGAGTAGGGAAAGGGAAACTAGAATTACCCATCACCTGTAAATCAAATTCTGATAGGGAATTGGAGTTTGTATAAAAAAATGTGTGGGAGAAGGTATAGTACAGCAAGATTATGGAAAGGAAAACTGGAGTGTAGAGACATGTGGCTGAAACATAAATTAAAAAAACCCACAACAATCTAAAAGCCTAAACAGAGCAGAAGCAAACAAGTTCCTGGTGAGAAGGGAAAGAAGGATCCAACTGGAGGTGAAATTTGTCCTCCTTGCTTGGTTACTGCCAGCACTCCTGCAGCCAGTGCCAGCTGGGAGGGGGCAAAGGGGGAGCCCCAGGGACCGGGGCAGGGATGTGCCACGGGTGGTGGAGCCATTGCCCCACAGCTGGGAGCTGCCACACCTTTGCATTTTCCTCTTTCACTTAAAGGCTGTGATGTGCCCCTTCAGAGAGGGTTTCCCAGCCCTTGCTGTTGTCTACAGACCCTCCACTTGGAAATCTAAGCTTGCTTTTAAAACTTGTGGGGGAGTTCTTGTGAACTTTTCTGCCTTTGTTCCCTGTTTACCAACCCCAGTATCTGATTGATTGCTGAAGCTGAGAGGAATTTGCCTCTTTCTGTCCTACCTGTGTTTGTGGCTCTTCCAGCCTCAGCCTTGCATTCTGCTTCCACGTCATTTGTGATTTCCATTTCCATCATCTGACTGGTTTCCATCCCATAATCAGCCTCAGAACTGTGCTTTTGAAAACGAAGGCAGAATGACTGCTCAGGTTTTTCTGTCATCACTGTTCTCTCATCTCTGTAACATCCCCATTTTATTTTTTGACCAGGTCTCTCATGTATGAAAAAAGAAATGTTCTTTTATTATTTAACTGGTAGATTCAGTTGAACCTAATTTCAGAAGCCCTGATCCCACTGCCATCATTCCTTGCTCTAATAATTTATTTATTTTGGCTAACCAAATTTTCCCCCTTTTGTTATTTGTGGCTTCTCTCTTACACCCCTTCAAATCAGTGCTCATTTGTTAATACAAGATCCTTCCCCAGTGCAGCATCATTCTTAGTACTTTTTGTACCTTTGGTTTAGTAAGAAGTTGTTCTTTGCATTTCCTCTATGGAATGACAGTGTAGGCGTTGTGGCTTCATAAAGTCTGTTTGTTTACTTTCAGCTCACTGTAGTTTTATTTTCTTTGCTAAAAATAAAAGTTAAATCAGTTTGAAGTGTTGCTCTTAACAGTTAAATAGTTGCTTTGTTTCATTCTGGATCTGGAATCACTTCAGCTTTGAATGAAACAATTGCCCTTTATAAAGGTACCGTTTCCTAAGTTGTTCTCAGACTCTTCTGGGATGAAAAGCATTGCTAGGAATGCAGTGGAGACATGAGTCCATACAAGACACTGGAGAATGGGTGGAAGGAGGCTTATGGAACTGCCTGAATCCTAAACTAGAGTGAATATATCCTGCCTTAGCATACATTGCTCTGCCCAGGACTGGTGGATATCAGTGCCTTCCTGACCAGGGTGTCCAGATGTGAAATCAAGACTATTCTCTTATAAAACCAAGAAGCCAGAGATTACAAATCTCAGTTTCCGGCAACAAAGTTCTGGTTTTTTGGCTGTGGGAGTTCAATCCAGAGAGTTGCCTTGAATGAATTCTTTGCCCTGGGGTATTTTATTCCCAGCTTCTGAAAGCAGGATTTGAGGTGCTTAGTGCCTAATAGATCTTTAAATGAACTTCTCTTGGGTACAGCAGAGTAAGGCACAAACTTCTGACTGTGGAACCTTTTGCCCTTTTTTTTCAAAAAAAAGTACATTTTGGTGTAAGGATTTTTTTTTAAAAAGTGGCAAGGGCAAGCTTTAAAATACAAAGCTGAAAATCTAAAATAATCATCTTTATTTCGTTCATTAGCCTGAAAAGTGGAATAAAATCAAACTCGTGGTAACACAAGAAGATGTAGAACTAGCATACCAGGAAGCAATGATGAACATGGCACGGCTGAACAGAACAGGTAAGAAGAGTTGTGTGTTAGAGGGGAGGGGGTTGTGGGGTTTTGTGGGTCCATACTAAATTTCATCTCACTGCCCCAGGGAAGTGTGACACAGCCACTTTATCCCTTCCTTCTGCCCCATCGTTCTGCTGTTCAGTAGTTATGAAACAAGCAAATGAAAATCAAACGTCCTCTTTTAATTATACAGTAAAAATGTGAAGCTGCTGGAGATGATTATGGCTCCTGTGAGTGCTGTGAGTAACATCCTAGAGAGTTATAGGTTGCTTTAAAGGGAAGTATATTGGATTTGTTCCTTAATTTCTGTGCATTGAGAAGGCCTGAGAGCGATAAGGTTAAAAGAATTGGAAATAAAAAGCTCTTATGTACACTTCAATTTAATAAATTTTGGCTTTTTTAATTGAGTCGTGTTCTGTGCCTTCCCGAAGTGTGGAATGTGTAACACATGCTTGCTTTTCTGTTTGTTTGGGTTTTCCCTGGTTTTGTTTTGGGGTTTTTTTTTGTGGGTTTTGTTTTAATTTTGGTTGAGGAAAAGTTCTGCTTTTACCCTAGAAATTTTATTTCAGGATTTCCCTTATTTATTCAAAGTATTTTCGATGGAATAGAAAATTGAATTATGTGTTTCCTTACTTACTTCTCAGTTGAAGGAACAGGGATAGTTAAATACCTCTTTTCCCATTTATTCAGCTTTCATTTCTTATGTCATCCCACTGGATTTTTATTCTTTCACAAAGGCTTCCAGGAAAAATAAATGACCAGGATTGTCTTATGGAAAAAAACTCAGTCCTGCTCCTATATTGGGAAGCACCAAAGAAGGATAAAGCATTCTTGGTTTTGTTTTTTCCAGTCACTGTCATCAGGCACCTTTAACAACACTTAAATTTTCTTAACTGGTGCTTAACTGGTCCTGCATGCAGAGATGCCCTTCTCCCACCCAGGAGCTGCAAATGTGAAGGAATTTCATGAATGTATAGGTGGGGAGGCTGCAGCCCTTCCCCCACAGCCTGCAGGCTTTGTTCTTAAGCTCTTAAACTTTTGAGTATCCAGACCTTAAGTTCTGATGTCTCCAATTCCTGAGTGGCAGAGCAAGAGAAGTGAGAAGACTGATCTGTCTGGTCCTTGCCCTTAGTGAAGCAAAGCTGAGCTCAGAACCTCTCTGGCCCTCAGCTGTGGGAAGTTTGAATCTGAAGCAAACCCCTGTTTCTCAGACTACCAATGTAAATTAGTAGCACATGTCTAATAGAGCATGCATCATAAATGCAACTTTGACAGATTTTCAGCATTATTTAATATCTTAACACTTAAAAAATTCAACTTGTATTTATGTGCAGTATTGGTGAATTCCAGTTCTCTTCAGGCAGGGTTTTATTAATTTAACTCAACTCGATTTGGATTAAAAGTATGCCATTGATTCAAACTGTGCACAATATTGTTTCTCCTGAAAATTTGTTTTTTTTTCTGATTTGGTGGTTTGTTTTTTTCCCCTCCCTCTCTCGTAGCTGCTGGACTCATGCACACTTTCAATGCACATGCAGCCACAGACATCACGGGGTTTGGAATCCTGGGGCATGCACAAAACCTTGCCAAGCAGCAGCGAAACGAGGTGTCCTTTGTTATCCATAACCTTCCTGTCCTTGCCAAGATGGCTGCAGTCAGTAAGGCTTGTGGGAATATGTTTGGCCTCATGCACGGCACTTGTCCGGAGACTTCAGGTACGTCCTGGTTGTATCACCCTCTTCCTTCCCTACACCTTCCCCTTGGAATTTCGTTCCAGGTGTACAAACCGTGTGCTTTGCCTTCAGAATCACAGTTGGCTTGGCACATAGCAGAGCTAATGAGCATTAGCCACACTGCTGTTCACAACTGACTTCTTCAGCCTAACTTCCAAACCACCATCCTGTCCTGAATGCCTTCTAATTCCTTATGGAACACTATTGCAGAAACCCTGGAATCCCAGTTCTCTTCAGGCAGGATTTTATTAATTTAACTTAACAGACAGTTTGCAGTTAGAAGTTAGTGATGATTTGGAATTCTTTTAAAACATGTTTTTTTCCCCTTAGCTGTTAGCTCCAGAACAGTGAATATCTGAAAATCCCAGCACAGCTGGCAGTTTTCTGAAAGGTGAAGCCACCAGTAGTAGCTTTGCCTGAGGAAGAAGGGTGGTGTTTGGTTTACTATGAATATCTGAAGTTTAGTGAAGAATGGGCCAGTCTTTGTGAGGATTTATCTGTCCCCAGTATTCAGACATTCGGGGATGTAGATTTTTCTCCCTTACCTTTATGAAATCTGACTTTAAGGGTCTCTGACTAGCACCAAAAAAGATTTGGGTCTCTGACCCATTCATGAATTCCCTGTTTAATAAAGCTGCCACTTTCAGTGACAGTGAAACAACAGACTGTGCTGAGAATGTGGCTATGGACAAACATTTAGACAATCATCAGGTGATAAGAACTTCTGATGTTTTTTAAGTTGCCTTATTAAGAGCAGGCCACTTCTCTGAGTGTGATCATAGTCTTTTGCTGGAAGGCTTTCTACTTCACTTTCCCCTTGAATCTTCTGTCCTGTTTTGTTTTTTTCTGATTTAGTCTGACTTTTCTTTCTCCTTGGGAGATGGAGAAGATGTAACAACGAATCTTTTTCTCATATCTCATTTCCCCACCCTCTTCCAGCTCTCCTAAAGTATTTTCCAAGTTCTCTGCAGTTCACAACAGAGGGGGCCCCTTGAAGCAAAATAGTCTAAAGATCTGGAAAGAGGCATCACAGTGAGAGCCATAAACTTTTCCCCCAGTAAATCTGAAGCTTACCCTGATCTTTGGCCATCTGTGTTTAAGCAGACACTGTGTCCTTCAGAGTGTTTTTCAGAGGTTGTGTGGTTCACATGGTGTGTAATAGAATGTGGGATATGAAGCCTTTCAAGGGTTCAAATCCTGCATCAGTCAGAAGGGACCAATAAGATCTGGTGGCAGCTTGGCGAGCTGTGCCAATAAAGGTTGGTAGCACCAGATTCTTAGTACCCAGGAGCCCACATAGCCAGAATCCAAAAAACAGCATGGACACAGAGCTGGAGCTGCAAGGTGCTCTTTCAGGTGGATGGCTGTAGCAGAGGTTTGTGTAGCAGTTGGTGTGGGAATGGTTTAGCTGCAAACAGAGCACTTGAGTCTTCAGAGCTGCCCCCTCCTGCTCCCTGGGATACCCAATTCTGTCTTTTCTCTGAAGGAATGTAGAGTGGTGCAGTTGGATGCACTGCTGGGAAGTGGGAAACACTTGACTTGGGACTATTGGGACTGAGAACAAGAGAGGTCTTTGAAATGCTGAGCAGCTTGTGTTCAGCAGAGATGGATGATGATGGAAAAACCAGGGCGACGTATCTGGTGGTTTGTGACCTGTGGGTGCCTCAAAACACGTCTCATTTCATCACAGCATCATGTTTCTCACATTAGAGGTGGCCACAGGGATTTGTCAGAGAGCAGTGTCTGCCAGATATTCCAAAGATCCATAGCCACGTGGACATGCAGGCCCTGCTCTGAAAGCTCATGGCTGCAGTCACAGAGCTTGCACTGCAGAGCCTGACGTGTCTCAGCAGTGTGAGAGCTCGGGCAGGGCGTGCTGGGATGGCTCTGTCAGACCCAGGCCGTCTGCACACCTCGTGTCCTGGCCTTGATTTCTGTGAAGGCAAGGCTCTGCCTCCCTGTGCCTGGTGTCCAGCTGTGAGGAAGCCTGTTGGGGGCTGCTCAGGGCTGTTCATACTGTAATACATTCTCCATCTCTATTGGCTTAAACTCCCAGACACGCTCTGTCTGTTGTTTCTTCATCTGTGAACAGATGTTTTTCAGCAGAGTGGGCAGGCAATGAGAAATTTACTGGAAAACTATCTGAATGGATTTTAAAGTTATTGTGGCTTTTTTCCCCTGTGTGCATTTGCTGGCCACCTGTTGACAAAAGTCAGTGTTGAAAAGATCTATTACGTCATCTGTTCCATGTCCAGGCACTCTTGCTCATGGTGCATTTTCTTAAAATTGCACTTTTACATGATTTTGTGCTTTTAGGTAACTCTTTGCTCGTGGTTAAAGTTGCTGTCAGGCAGTTGGTTTCCAAAGAATCAGTTCTGTTTGTTACAGTGGCTGCTTGCAGAGATAAGTCACAGAGTTACTCTGTATGGGACATTCA
The DNA here is from genome assembly GCA_013390005.1 of Calyptomena viridis. Classification (NCBI taxonomy): domain Eukaryota; kingdom Metazoa; phylum Chordata; class Aves; order Passeriformes; family Eurylaimidae; genus Calyptomena; species Calyptomena viridis. Next base: position 89,544 of record WEIV01016269.1, on the reverse strand, counting down.
TGCCTGTGTGTATTTTTGCCAGTTCTCTTGTAATAACTTTTGATGCTGCTGTCAGTGACTTTTTTAGCTGTAATAGAGGTATCTCAACATCTTGGTGTTTGTGCAGATTCGGTGGAAATAGGCAGATGGGTGGAAAAGAGAGGCCAAGTTCAGTACCTGATGAGAGGCAGGGCTAATGATTTCATCCTGTTGTAAGTTGTGGGAGAAAGCCATTAGCAGGGGAAAGGACACTTGATTTTGATTCATTAACTATTTGTATCTCTGCTCTTAATTGCAAAGCTTTGTCTAGCCTGCTTTTGAAGTGCTCTGTGTTCACTTCCCTGTTTGCAATACTATTAAAACAAGCAATGTTCAAAACCTCTTACAAAAAAAAAAAACCTTTCCTTTTTAAAAAGATAAGCCAGGACAGACACCAAGTATCTGCATCCTTTCAACCCCCAAGAACCAGACCAGCTGGGAATGCCAGTAATACAGACTGAAATAGAATAAATAGTAGAGAACCTTGAGGATTTACCTAAAGGCTTAATGAGACTGGTCAGTCTAGCAGAGAAATAAATATAATCCCTGCATAGAGGAAGCCTACTGCTGTTGAGAGTAGCCCATAGCATTTATTAAGGGTTATTGATCAAACTGTGGGATGCAGCCAGCAGGTGGGAAGCGTTGTGGTGTTTGTTTGTTTACTGGAAACTGGGATTTTGTACATGTGTTTGATCCTCCCAAAGAATGATAACAGACTATAGGCCAAACGATATAAAATTCCAAAAACTGAGTGTGTGTGGAAAAGATAATTGGGTGAAGATTACTTTTGTGCTCTCTGTTATTTCCTTCTATACTTGTACACCTCCCTTCTGGCTAGTCAGTACATTCTCTGCACTATCTCTTGTAAACCTCTTCTCTGACTCGCTTGCACCATCATGGAAGTTTCTCTTCAATTTAATTTAGAGCCTTCCGTGGGAAAGTCACATAATTCCTTTGCAATTGATTTGTCTGTTACATCTGGAGTAGTTTTAAGCACTGTCATTCAAGCTTAGGGTGTGTTTGTTGTTGTGTTTGATGGAAATACCTGGATGTTACTTTGAAATGTCAGGGGGGTGGGCATTTTCCAGCTGGCACACTGATTTTCTTCATATAGAATTTAAAAAATTACTTTCACATTTCCATTTACCCTTACAATTAATTCCTCATATTCAGTAGCTGCTTCTTCGTCATGGCCTTAAATTAAAAGTGTCTTTAGCTCACCACTAAGAGAGGACTGACTGTGTGCTTGGAAAAGCAAACATAAAGGTGGCCAAGGTCAAACATAAAGGTGCCCAAGGTGCCAAGGACCTCTTGGGGGACCCTGGAGGAGGAGGTGGCAGGCAGTGAGCCCAGGGTGGCCTGCTCAGCAGGTGGCCCTTTGCCCCAGGGTTGGCCAGAGCTGGTGGCATGACTTGTGAGGCTCAAATTACTATTTAAGAGTAAGTGAGCCCCAGCATGTGCCCAAATTCCTGTTTGTTTGAATCTTGTCTGTGTTCTCCAAACATTTTCAATCCACTTGCCAAGCACTTTCAGTGCTTTGGAATTCTTACAATGGAAGTGTTCTGAGGTTTAATCATGGACTAGTTAATTGTGCTGCTTCTGAAAGCATTTGTTAGTAAATAAAATATTTTCAGTTGTGTCTGAGGAGAAAACTTAGAGGGAAGGCTAAAAGGGTTAGAAAATTCTCAAAGGGTCACAAGGACTGTCACAGGGAGCACTGGATCAGGGCTGTTTAATGTTCTGCCTCCTGCATTCTCAGCAGGGCAGTGGGCCCTGCATTGATGAATGATTTTATTCCAGGCCATGGGATTACTCACAGAATCAGCTGCCACCAATATGTGGTTACAGGTATCTGCATATGACCTTTATCCAGAAGGTTTCTGTGTGGAGGCACTTTGCAGTCCTCTGTGGAAGGTTACAATGCTGGTGTTGTTTCAGTATGTCATTAGTTGGCAGCAGTACCACGTCCTTTTGCCAACATCTCTTGTGTGTATTTGGCTTCATTTATATGAATCTAAACACTTAATTCAGGCACAAACCTCTCGCTGTAAAGCAAGATCTCAGACTTCCACGGTGTCTTCTTTTGGAATCCTTGGAGTTCAGCAGACTCCACTGAAGTCACCAAGTGCTTGTCCAAGGGGGGATTTGGCAGACAAAGGCTGAAATGCTCTTCAAACAGATGTTTGATGCTCTGCTGTCTCTCTTCCCAGGAGGCCTCCTCATCTGCTTACCACGAGAACAGGCAGCACGTTTCTGTGCCGAAATCAAGTCTCCCAAATACGGGGAAGGGCACCAGGCGTGGATCATCGGCATCGTAGAGAAGGGCAACCGCACGGCCAGGATTATAGACAAGCCACGGATCATTGAGGTGGCACCTCAGGTGGCCACTCAGAACGTGAACCCAACGCCCGGGGCCACCTCCTAATAGAGATCAAATAGCTGTTTGGTTTTGAATAGATCTATCCCTTTATCATCCTACGATTTAAAGAACTGTAAAAAAAGAAAACTTGTTGTGTCTGCACATCTGGTGGCCTTAGGTCAGTTTATGAGTGGATACAAGTAATAAAATAAAATCCATTGCCTTTTTTTCCTGTTACATTAACTGAAGATGCACCTAATCTTGAGGCAGCTTCTGAGTTGAGAATTATATTGTTATCCAATACTGTTGATTCATTTTGAATCTTTAGACACTTATCTCTTGCCGCATAGGCTCTTTTTAAAGGTGCTTTCACGTAGCACAGACATTACCAGTAGTAGTGTCAAATAGCAGTTCGTGTCCTTTCATTATGTGTATATTTATCATGAGTCTAATTTTGATGCCTTGAGTGATATTCCAGAAAGGCAATAAATTGACAAGCGACACAGTGGGTTACCCAGTAGTAAGAGAGTTGCATGATTGCATTCAATCTTTGATTTTTTTTTTTTATTTTTTATTTTTTTTTGTAAGGTTTAGTCTTACCAAGAGCATCTGCGACCCTGGACATTGCTTGGTAGTGCACTCAGTTTAAACAGCAAGTGCTGACTTTTTGCATGGAAAGCGCTTCAGAGTCGAAGGAGTCATTTTGAATTTCATTATTTGTAGACCTGACAATATTTACTGTATTATCAATGATTGTTTTCTTTATTGATAGTAAGGACAAATAATTCTTTTTTTTTTTTTCTTTTGCAACGTGATTGGATGTGCTATAGTGCAACAAAGGTTTTGCAGACCAAAAGGAGGTTACTGTATAATATTCATTTACAATTCACTATATAAATAACTACACAAATAATTTTTAAATATAATCAAACTAAAATAAACCTCTGTTCTGTGGATGGTAGTGTTTAATACATTTTATATTTTGTATAGTGATTACAAGCCTTTTTTGTTTCTTTAAAAATCAGCAGCTGTTTAGTATAATTCTTAGTATTATTTTGTTCTTTGCTCAAATACATTTTTCTGCACGCTTTTGTGATCTGTGTTTTAAACCAACATTGCCAACATTGCAGCTTGAACTTAAGCTTGTTATTCAAAATAAATATTTAATTTTTTTTATTGCTCTTGTATAAGTGCATGAACTTTTGATTCCTAGCTGAATTACTCACTGGAAAGAGGAGAAATCCTCGGGGTTTTTTATTTTATTGCATGTGTGCTTATATTGAAATTGTGATCACTCCTTTAATCAGTTCTCCAAGCTGTGATGTCCAGTGGTAACCTTGAGTAAAGCTGGGGCCATGTAGGTTCTCTCCATGTACTTTGTTTATTTTGTTTACCAGCACCAACATGTGAATTGTTTCCTCTGCAAGAGCTCCTGGCTGTGCCTGCTGTGAGCAGCCCTGTCATGGAATGGGTGCTGGAGCCCAACTTTTCCTGTTGCAGAAGCCTCATTGCTGCCCCTGCTCTGCCCAGACACACCGTGCCATCCTCCTGCTCAACTTCACTGAACAAGTTCTAGTGAAATTCCTCACAGATTCTGGAATTTGCTCCTGGAGGTTCAGACCAGGAAGAAGAGAATCTTGGATAAACGTTGCTGCAGCAAGAATCACAGGATTTGTCTGTGAAAAACGAGTCACTGGAGATGAACCAGTCTGGTGCATCGTGCAAGGTTTAAATTTCTAGTATTCCTCCTCATGGCATCTCTGGCAAAACTTGGCTCATCTTTTTTCCACTTAGTGGGGCTCTCAACAGACACCTTGGTCAAAACTAGATTTTTTAAAATTTTCTCTTTTTTATCCCCTTTTCTGAGTAGCTTAAACCACACAGACCCTCATGCTCCTTTTCCTGGAAAAGAAGTGAGAGTTGCATGTTCACCACAAAGCCTCAAAGCAGTAACCAAGTTTTTGACTGCTTTGAGAGAAAAAAAATTGTCAGGATTTTCACAGCAGTCTTGAAAATAAAGCATAAAAAAACAGTTGTGCAAAAAATACTGATTTAATTATTTTTATTTTTCCCCTGCTGCTTTGTAAAGTTTGTTTTGTATCCTGGTATGAGATCGTGGAGTTGGCTTCTCTTCATTTTATTTATGGTCATGGACGAGACTGTCCCTACGTAGAGGGTTTTTTAAACTAATAACCCAAGTAGATGAAATAGGTGTAGAACAGTTGAGTACTTCTGCATAAAAGTGCTTATTACAAAGATGTGTTGTATTTTAAACTGGCACTGAATGTATCTGTTCACTCCCGGGAGAACAGGGCATTAGATGGTAGATATTGGTGGTTTTTTCACTTGTTATGATGATTAGCTCATCAGACAGGTGTGAAAACGACATTTCTGCTTCCCTAGACGAGCCTTGAATGGCAGAAGGTTCATCTCCAAGGGAAGGGTGTGGGGAGAGAGGCTCCCTTAGCCCAGGTGAGTGGAAATCCACATCCATCACAGCGGGAACCGTCTGGACTTTCCGAGGAAGAATTCCCTTTGCCACCGCTGGAACCGGCTAAGAGTAAAATCCCTCGGGTGTTTCCAAGCCTCTCCTGGTGCTTCTCGATAGCTGGAATTTACATCCCAAAGCGCTTCCTGGCTTGGGGGGGCTGAAATGCGCGAGGGTGACTAGTTGGGAAGTCCTCTCTGAGCATCCCTTAGGGTGTGCAGTGATTTGTATAAGAATTTAACGATTTAATGTTTTAATCAGAGATTGCAGATCACCGGTGAGCGCTCGGAGTTGTAAAGGGCTGGCAAGTCCTAAGTCCTGCAGCCTAAACCAAGACACTTGGAGATCTCCTAAACGAAGGGTTTTTTGAGATGCTGGCACCCAAAAGCTGGGAGGAAGCAACAGTGGACAGCTGTTTTTATCAGCCATGTCCAGCCATGAATACAGATGTAATGTACTTTGTTTTCATACACAGGTACTTCAGTCTGTACGAGAAGGCTCCTTGTAAAACTCCATCCGAGTTGTGAAAAGAGAGGGAAAAAAGAAAAAAAAAGGATTAGTAATATTCACTAGCCTAATCAATATATTTGATAAGTAGCATATATTCTTGGAAAGTTATATCTGTTATCACTCTTTAATATGTTTCCTTTCCTGGTAAGAATAAAGAAAGTGTGAGTGCTGCAGTGAGAGGGCAGCAAACCTGCCTGGGGGAGTGGAAAGGCACAATGGCCACTATTTATTGTTCCACTGATTTTTCACTGAATGTCTGGTGAGCAATTGGGAAGAGGCACCCGGGTGCACATCTGCATTCTGACCACCAGATGTGATTGGCAACCCCTGTGGCTGGTGCTCAAAGAGGGGAAAGGAAATAAAATAACCTCTTATTCGGCCCTTGGGTGGGTGTTTTACCAGCTGGGTGGACATGAGGGAGAATGGGATCCCTCTGGGGAGCTGTGGGATGTCAGCAGGAACAACATCTCCATGCAGGAGCTTCCTCCTCACCAGCTCACTGGCTGCTGAGGTTGGCTGGCACTGCAAAGCCAACTGTGAAGGAGGAGTTTGGGGGTTTTATGCTCTGCTCAGAGCACTGATGGATCCAGCTGCCTCTGGTACTTCCAAAGGGATTTGTGTCTTTTTAAGAGGGTGGGCACCCACAGCTCGGAAGTTTGGGACAGCTGGAGAGAAGCCTGGCAGTAGCTCCTCCATAGGAGAGTAAGGGTTACCCAGAGCTTGGAATTCAGCAGAGCCCAGGAACTAAAGCAAAGCCCAAGGCAGAAAAGTCATCAAGACGCTTGAACTTTTCAATGTCCTTTATCACTATGTCCCCCTATTTTGTTTTCTGCTGGATCTGTATTTCCTTCCCTCTCTTTCACTGCTAATGTATCCATAGAATCCCTCCTTTCATCTTCTGGTGATGAGAAATGAACCTGTGTGATGGTGGTGGATTTTGTTTTTCTTGTTATTGTCTCATCTACATCTGTTTTCCCTGGCATCTCAGTTAAAAAAGCTAATTTTGCTGAGTTGGAGCAGCTGCCACTTCCCACCACAGTAAATTAAGCTTTCAGAAGACCTCATCTTTGGAATTACAGTTCTGATCATAATGTGGGTTTTAATAGTCAATTGAGATGCTTATTAAATTATAACACTGTGCATTAGGAACGTTCCTGTGCTGCTGGAGAAATTTCAATCGTTTAGTTTTTATTAGTTTTGTGATTTAATGAACAGAAAACATTAAAAGCCAAATGCAAACCAGCTGTATAAAAATGTTCTATAAAACTCAGGAAACTGACAGACATAGCTGTTAAAGTACTTTGCAAAGACACAGCCTCTCTTAAATGCCATCCATTTTAATAAAATGGTTAATGCCACCATCAGTTTTCTTAAAGAAAATTTTTCCCTTGTTTCTTTTCCCGTGTTCATGAGATCCAGCCTGTACTTATCATGGTAAGTGAGGTTTATCAATGGTTTGAAAATTATTCACTCTGGGCTGTTTAGATGCAAAGGATGTGAAAAGGGGTTTTTCACATGTGTCCACACACTTCTGTTTTTAGGGTGTGTGGCTACACCACAAGCAGCCACCAGGCCATTGTGTGGTTCCCAGAGCCCTGGGTGGTGCCAGCAATGCCTGAGATCAGTCTTTGGCTGAGTTCAAGTTCAATGGAGCACTGCATTAGCATTGGGGTACAAATAAAGGCCAGTCACCTCAGCCACCAGCTCCTCCATGCCAAGGTGGGTGAGCTGTCCTGAATAATTTTGGGGTGTGATGTAACACAACAGGGTGGTCCAGTGCCATGGGAGTTACTGTCAGTATTACCAAGATAATCAGAGCAGCTCTAAGTAAAAACGAATAATTGTATTCAATGCACAGAGATATTATTTTTTTGAGCCTCTTCGTTTTTAAAAATGCATATATTAAGAAAAGGTTCTTCACCCTGAGGGTGGTCAGGCACTGGAACAGACTTGCCAGGGAGATGATCACATCACCAAGCCTGACAGAGTTCTAGGAGCCTTTGGACAACACTCTCAGGCACGTGGTGTGACTCTTGGGGCTGTCCTGTGCAGAGCCAGGAGTTGGAATCATGGTCCTTGTGGGTCCCTTCCAGCTCATGCCCTGTGATTATATATATATATATTTATGTAGGCGTGTATTATGTATAAAAGCATCTTATTCTCAAACTCCTAAATCAATACAGCCAAATCACCACTTTTTATTCATTTTTTTTTCAGGTATGAAAGACACCTTTGCATCAGATGCTGTCAAACACATACTTGTGGAAGAAATACCTACAAAGCAAACAGGTCCATGCCAGAATTGGCATGTGTAGTGTTGTTCTGCTTCCTCATTTTGATGGGACTTTTACCTAAATTTTGAAACAGATGAAGATTTAATGAGGTTCCTGTTTGTTTGGATTATTGTCTTGGGGTGACTTTATGATGTATCCCATATTGCCAACTCTATCTCAGGAAAAATGAATCTTGGGCCTTTCTGTGTCTTTAAACTGGGCCTGAGAGCTGAGACAGCAGCTGGAGGAGGAAATTTCCAGCCAGACCCCTGGAATACCCAGGTCCAGCTGCAGAGCCTTTGGGCTCATTAACACCCCTTCCCACAGCTGCAGGAAATAAGGCTTGAAAAGGGCTCCTCTGGAGAGGTGTTCCAGAGAGGATGAAGAGTGGAGCTTCTGTGTTTTCCTGAGACTTTGGTTTCTCCTCTTCTGGACTTGTTCAGGACATGAGAACATCAAAACCCCACTGGGAGACCCTTTCACCAGCCTGGCCTGGGGGGTGCTCCCCACATTTTCCTCTCTGCAGCAAAGGGAGAAGGAGATCATACCAACAAAAGGACTCTGAATCTTCCAGGTTCTGTCTTCCCACCGTGAGAGACTTCATTATTTATCGTTTAGCATTATTATTATTTTCTTGTGTGTTTGTTAAATAAATAGTTCTTTCACTTTCCTTCGAGGAAATTTTGTTTTCCTCAAACCGGGTGGGGGAGGAGGAGCTGCAGCCTCCTTTTTATCAGAGAATATTTATCCCTCTGAACATATTTGTCCCAAACCACGACAATTATGAAGGCAATTGCAGTATTTATCTGATTTATACATAGGCCTTTCAGTGGAGTTACATTTAGGGTTTCAGTAATGAAACTCTGTGGGTTTTTTTTTCTTTCTGTTCCCCCTCACTTGAGTTTGATTTGAGGGACTTTTATTAACTTTCTGTTTACCTATGAGTAAGAGTTTTCCTACAGCTCAGGAGTCAAAGGTCTGGCTCTGTTGGCAATAAGGGCTGGGTGCAGTCAATACTGCTGCTAATTATCCCTTCACAGTACCTGTACTCTTGCCTCTGTGACAAAGTTGTTTAGAGAGGATTTTTTTCTGAGTTCCTGACCTGGTTTGTCCCACTTCTGTGAACAGCCTGTTTTGTTGTAGCCACTGAAGGGGGTGACTCCAGGGAGCATCCCTGGAACCACTGACCATGAGAGCCACAAACAGGAATGCACCCCAGGCCGGGCAGCTGCCAAAAATGCACCATGTAAACCTGCTCTGGTACATCTCTACTTACATCACTGGGAGTTTTGCCACTGAGTTTTCAAGGGAAGCAGCTTTTAGGATACAGCTTATGTTCAGGAGCTCTACCTACCCATATCTTGGCTTCTGTTTGTCTGCAGCACTAACAGGAAGCTTAGTATATTGAGAGCTGAGTTTTTGATCCACCAACAGGTCACCTCGGCTTGCAGCAAAACCTGTTGCAAAATGGGGGTTAAGCTTCCTAAAGTAGCTGTGAAGCAGTTTTGGTGCACATGAGACTGCCCGGAGCTACAGGGGAGCTCATCATGGTGCCTCTTTGGGAGCAGGGCCTGGATTGCTCATGAACGAGGGGTTTATGAACAATCTGGCAGATGTGAGATGTATTTTCAATGTTAGGTTGGCAAAATAATGCAAATTCTTGGTGTAATTGCCTTCCCGTCCTCATAGCGATGCAGTTTATGTTATGAGTGGTTTTGTTGCTGCTGCCCTCAGATTACCATTCCTCTGTTCTCCTGGCTTTCCCATCCAGACCCCCAGCTTCTCCATCTCCTGGGAAAGTAGGTGGGAGAGCAGCCTGCAAGGGTGCACCTGGAGCAGGCAGCACACTGCCTTCCTCCCACCTTCACCCTTTTCAGAGCTTTTACATCTCTGGGATTCAGAGATGAATCCCCTTGGTCCAGGGAGAGGGGAAAGATAAAGGACAGCAAATTCCAGCTCGAGATACCCCACCTTCCAGCAGCATCTGCTCACAGCACAGGGCTCGAAGGATGAGCTGCCACAGCACTGGCACAATGACAAGTCCGTTTTGCAGGACTGGTGAGGCTCCACAGCACAATGGGATCAGGGACACATGAAATAATGACAATGAAAATAATTTAATTGTGCTGCGGGTCTTAGTTATGGAGCTGTTTTCAGTCCCTTAATATTCTCGAGTGAGTTGATGCACTCACGGTGCTAATTAAGGCAGATGAGCACGTGCTAAGGGCAGGGTATATATTGAACATGCCACGTTTAAGCACATCTCAGCCTCAGAGGAATACCGAGTCTCTACAGCTTATTTTTGCCACCTCTATTTGCAGCTGCACGTTTTTAAAGCTTCTTCCCCCTCTCCCTACCCCAGGTTTCCTCCTCCGGGCTTTCTTTCCCTGCTCTCCCACCTCCCCAGGGGCCGCAAAAACTCCTTCTTGCTCCTTCCTCTCTCTTCTCGCTCCCAGGCACCGACAGGCCCCAGAGGAGGCGGACGGAAAGGCCACCCGGCACAATTCCACCGAACCCGCGCCCCAAAGGCATCCCAGGGACACCGGGGCCACGGGAACCTCTCCAAACGGACCCACGGAGGGACGAGACGAGCTCTGGCAGTCTCCGTGGGCACAGAAGGAATCGATCCGTGCCGGCCTCAGCCAGGCCGACGAATCCTTGCCTCTCTGCCGGCAGAGAACGGGAACGACGCGGGGAGAGGGCGGACGAGCAGCAGCCGCCGAGCGCCCGGCCCGGCCCGACCTCCAGCAGNCGGGGCCCGGCCGGGGACATGGAGCAGCTCGGGAAGCGGTCGGCGGCTCGGCTGGACACCATCCTCCGGCACCTCTGCCCGCGGCTGGGAGTAGCCCCTGCTCCTGTATCCTTTGTGGCCCGGGATCGGGGAGGCAGCGGGGTGTTGGCCCCGCTGGGCCGGGACTCGCCAGCGAGCTTTGCCCGTCGCTCCCCGTCCCGCGTCCTTGTGCCCGAGGAGGGTCCGTGGTTCGTCCTGCGAGGACACGGGCACGGAAGGGACACTCAGGCCGGATCCCTGCCCCGTGCCCTGGTCGTGGGGCGGTGACGAGCCGGGGGCTGTGCCCTGGAGTTGGCCCCGCTTGCCCTGGCAGCGCTTCCCTGGCAGCCCGGGCTGGGGTTCGGGGGTCGGCGGCCGTCCCACCCCAAAACCCCCTTGCTGCCTGGTGCCTCAGCCCGTGGGGAGCTGCGATGAGCATGGGATGAGCATCGGATGTGCCGCCTGCAGCCCCAGCACCGAGCAGGGGTCACCTGCAGTGAGTTTTCCTCCTAGAGATCGAAGGGTTTGGGCGAGATAAACTCTGCGTGACTTAGAAATTGCGCAGCAAGTCTCGGGCTTTGTGGAAAGGTACAGACCTGACTGGTGGAGCAGCAGCAGGAAAAACGAGGTTTGGTTTGGGAACTGAGGTGGAAGTGTTGGAGGCTGCCAGCTTTGTGGTACATCACAGAAAGCAAACCAGGGCAGAGAGTTGTTTTCATGTTGGTCTGTGCCATGGTTCAAAAAGTTAAATAAAGACCTTGCTGGGAGTATTTTTAAAGCTGCTGGCATAAATCTCGCTCTTTGGTAAAATAAATGCTGCGGCTTCACAGGGAGAGCTGAACACTGACAAGTTCTCTCTGAATTATTATAAATAAGAGAAGAGGATGTGATCTAACGGGATGTAGGAGTCTTCAGATACATTAAAAATATGAAGACAGATGGATAGTTGTTGACTCAGACTGCCGTAACACAAAGGTGCAAGTAGGAACACAGAATTAGAAATAAATGCTAGTAAAAATACCCTGGTTGTAAAGAGAGGGGAAGTAAGGAGAGGTGCTGCGCAAGCTGTTTGTTTTTAAATCCAGGTCTTGATGCAAAGAGCTTTGGACAAAAATATGACTAAGCTGGTCTGGAGCAGGAAAGGTGTGTGGATAAAGTAAATGACAGAATCTAGTAAGAACAGATTTATTTGATGTATGATACATCAGTGCACTGGTTTTGTTTTAATCTCTGGCTTGGATGATTTGGGTAGGACAGTCATTTTTCCTCACAGAAAATGCCTCTCTTTTTACAAAAGGAAAAATGTCTCGAGAGCAATTCCAGTCACTGCCAGAGACACAAAATGTCAAAGCCTCCCAAAGCCTGTGGGGTCTCTGTGCTGCCCTGCTGGGGTGCAATGTGTGTCCCACCCCTCTCTGCTGAGGGAACCCTGCAGCTGGGGTTTGCTGCCTCCTGCCACCTCACCACAAGCCGACCTTCCCAGCCTGGGAAAGAGCATTCTGATCTTCTCCCTTTAAAATTAAGCCTGCAGAATAGAGAGTTTAATACAATCTTGTATATGCCTCCCGTAGCTGCTTTTAGGGATTGTTGTATTGGAGATTGGTGTGTTTGGGGTGTGGGTGTGTTGGAAGATGAGTTATTTCTGCATATCATTGGAAAAGCCACATTCAAAAGTGCCTGTGGAAGACCATTCCTGCAGCTGTGAATTCAGCTTGAGTGCTTCCTGGTTTGGGACACTAGTGAAAAAACAAGCGTTCCAGCTGTGGAAGTGGAGGTTTCCTCAAAATGCAGGCAAACAGGAGACTCAGAAAACAGCTGCACCTGTGGAGTGGTTTGGGTGTTTGGCTTCTTCAGGTCAAACCCTGGTGCTGTTGGGGCAGAGGTGGCTGTCAGGCCATGGCCTGTGAGATGGTTTCTAGGAGAACTATACAAGTAGGTGCTTCTCTTGGAAATGCAGGAGTTTGCACCATTCCTTGATCCTGAGGGGATCCCGAGCTTTGGAAAAGCTGGGGATCTTGAACCTTGCTGTGCCTGTGCTTTGGTGTCTCCAAAAGTGCTCCTTTACTTCTGAGTGGTCCCAAGTATTATGTTGCCTGTGCAGCTGGATGTTGTACCCGTGAATATGTGATTCACAAAAGGGTTGTGTGAGGGGAAGGGAGAGGTTTCAATACACAGTGACTTTACCAAAATGAGCCCCTGGAAGTGGCAGCCTCTTCCCAGTCTGTGCCTCATGTTTTCAGTTCTCCAAGCAACCCCTTGTCATCTGAGCATTGCAAAGTGTTAAGAGCAAAACCAGTGAGAGGAAGAGGCACTGCAAAGCCTGGGAGGGAGGTGTTCAGGAGGGATCCAGCTCTCCTGGGAGGTGGAGGTGCTGAGGAGGCCACCACAGCTGGGGTTCAGTGAGTGCATGTGTCTCCACCAGCTGTCTGAGAACGTTTAGGAGCCTGAATGTTTAGGAGTCCTGTTTTCACTGAAATTGAACCTGAAAGTTGGTGTGTGGAGCACTGTTGCCCTCAGTTGGGGGATCCCTTGCTCTGGGGGGACTGCTGTGGTGGTTTCCACCTGGTCTCCCCATGTCTTCTTCCTTCCCTCTCTCTTCCATCCCGTTCTCAGCACCTTTTCCTCCCTCTGGCTTATCATTTTTACCACACGTTTTTGCATGTGTGGTGTTTTCTTCTCCCACCGTATGCGACTCTTGACCAGATGATGTTTAGGCTTCCTGATGTGGGGACCATTGACACAGCTGTTGAAAAGAAACCTGTCTCTTATTCCAAAGCATTCATGCTTTTATGGCACCTTTAAAAGGCAGTGATGAGTAGTAAGGAAAGTCAGAGTTTCACAGAAAAACCATGTGCATGTGCAGACCAAAAAAATCTGCTTGAAAATGCTCTTTTTTTTTTTTTGTCCTTGCCCCTGGATGACACTTCATTACCATACACAAAGCTCTTGTGAGGACTCGTTAGCAAGTGAGGTTTAATTGCCCTGTTGAGAAGGTCTCTCTGCACAGGAAAACACAAATGTGTTTATTTAAAACTGCTGAAATGAACTGAGGTGGAGGACAGCCCATAGCTCCCCTTTCTTCCTGCTATCCCTCTCGAGTTTGGCAGGGAACTGATCTCTGCAGTAACTGGAGAGGAGGTGAGACTTTGCACCACTACATGAGGATGTGAAACCCCAGGTTCACACCTATTATTTTTTGATTTTTAAAATTTTTTTAGAATTTTTTTCTATCATTTATTATTTTAGAAGCAAAATAAACAAGCACATAAATTGAATGTCCACCACAGCACCTACCTTTAGGATGAACAGCTTTGTAGCATCCAAGACTTGTGTGTAGGTGACGTTCTAATCTATTTTGCTTGATTGTTTGTTTATTCCTTAATTTCCGTGTCAGATAAGCATTCCTACTTCTGCCCAAGTCGGTGTTGTTCCTCATTCAGGGAGGTTTTGGTAAGCTCTATTTTCCTTTGTAGAGATAAAAAACCCCCTAACTTTCATAACTCAATTCTTTTTTCCACCCTGCATGAGTTGATGACATTATTTAGCCTTTCACTTTGCAAGGGTGTCTCCTTTGTTTAACTGTAGTTTAATAAGAGATCTTCAGAATACATCTGGAAAGTGTCTTGGGTGGATAATCTGCCTGCAGAGCCTATTGCCATGTGCTTCAGTGTCTATTGAGAGTAAAGCTGCTGAGGACCCATCCCAGCTTTCCTTCTCACTTCTCCACTGTGGAGGGGGTTGCTTTGGATTCTGTCACAGAAATGGTGTCTGTGGGCAGAGATGCTGCACAGCACAGACACACTGTGCCAGCTGTGCTGAGGTGTGGGAAACACTGCACTCCTGCAGAGCCAAGTGGACGTGTGGGTGGGAAGGATTTCTCACTAGTTGTCCCCAGCAGCTGCTTATCCCCCACACCTCACCATCTTCCTGCCAGCTCTCCTTGACACTGCTGCCCTTGTTCTGCCTGGCCCTGCTGACATGTCTCTCCTCTGTGCCTCAGCTACACCCTGGACAATGATCTCCTCACCACGGAGCAAAGGCAGTTCTATGAAGACAACGGGTACCTGCTCATCAAAAAGCTCGTTTCCGATGAGGACATCGAGCGCTTCAGGTACAGGGCACTTGCCTGAGGTGCTGGGGGTCCTGTGGGCAGCCCCATCCCAAGGGAGCTCTGGGAAGCTGGAGATAGCTGGATTCTCCCAACACGGACATTCCTTCTGCTTTGCAGGAAGGAATTCATGAGGATCTGCAAAAGAGAGGTGAATCCACCAGGAGCTATGATTATGAAAGACGAGTCCCTGAGGTCCCAGTTTGGTCAGTCTGAAAAAGTGGTTAATAAAGTGCAGGACTTCCAGGAAGACGAGGAGCTGTTCAGATACTGCACTCTGCCAGAGGTAAAACAGAGTAAAAACCCATCAGAAAGAGGGGCGGTGGTGGAAGAGCCTGTGTGAATGTATCTATGTTTTAATGTGTGTGTGGAAAAAACTTTTTTTGGTTTTTGCTAAAGCTATATCCCTTAGAGCCCCAGGATGTCACTCACTCCCAGAAGAACACATGTGAGGAAGGAAGGACAAGCCATCTTTAAAGAGTTCTGCATGAACACAGGGTGGATGGAGGTCAGGGCAGAAGACTTAAAGCAGTGCTGCTCTGCTGCTGTGGTGTGGAGCCAGTCAGGACTGTGACTAGCCCAAACCATGCCAGGCTGGAAGGACAGATCAGATCTGAATGTGTTTTATCCAGGCAAACATTTGCTTTCTGGGCAGGTCCAACCTTGCAGCCAATGCTCATGTTGTGGCAGACAGCCATAGTTTTGTGACCCTCCCCATCTTTCCCACCCCTCCCAGCTTCCCGCTGCACCATCTTCCATCTTGGCCCCCTCCCACCATGCCAGGATGTTCGTGTGCCATTCCAGATCCTGCTTCCTGTCCTGCATCCCTTCATCCCGACCTCCATCTCCTGTGCCCTAGTCTTCATCCAAACATCCAGCTCACAGTGTTTCATCAGCAGTCTTTCCTCTTGTTCTTCATGTTTCTAGTATTTTTTTTTCCTAATGTTTTCTTCCCTGTAGGTCCTCAGATACGTTGAGTGCTTCACAGGGCCAAACATCATGGCAATGCACACCATGCTGATAAATAAACTTCCAGATTCTGGTAAGGAAAACTTGGATGAGCAGAAAATACATAAATTATTGTGTGTATGCTGCCTATCTGGACAAAATTGAACTGAGTGTTTTAGAAAAGCTGTTTGAAAAAAGAATGAGACAAATTAAAACTAAGTAACTTAGAAAATTTATAGGGCCATTTTGGTAATAGCTTGGGTTTTTTTCACCTTGGTTTAATGAGATAACATGAGAAAACTCGTGAGTTTTTGAGGCTGTGCAAAGTGTAAATAATATGGCAAATTAGGCAAGTGGAAATACCCCAACTGTATCTATTTAAGGAGAAAAATCAATGGCAAAATAAGTATATAAATAATATATAAAAGGCTGTTTTGGTGTGGATGAAATGTTTCCATTTCCATGGGGGAAAAGAAATAACAAACAAAACTTCAGGAATATTTATTTTTGTTTAGACTTCATGGAAGGAAGCCCCTAGGGCACAGGCTAATAATGCTGGGTAGACTGTCTGGGGAGGCTGCAGTCCATAAATTGAGATTTTTCCCTTTTTTAAAGAGAAGACTAAATGAACATGTGCTGGGTGCAGCACAGACAGTGTTGTTTCTGTGTGTAACATCCAGTGCCTGCAGAGAGCAGAGCTGTTTGAAAGCCTTTGTACTGGGGAAATTTGTGCAACACTGTGCTGGTTAAAGTTCACAGAAGTGGAGAGCAGCCAAAATTAATGGTGAAAACGTGGTGGGGAGTTGTTGATGGTGAAGGCCAGCAAAAGGAGCCATGTGGGGGGTTACAGCCAAACAGCCTCCTGGCTTTCACTGTGTCCCCGTGCCATTGCTGACCTAAGAGCCACCACCACAGTCCATTTTGGGATGAGGTAGAAGAAACTCAGCTACTTGGCTTCCAAGGCCTCGGTGGGCTGGGGCAGACCCTGAGTGCACCAGGTGTCTCCAGTGGCAGCTCCTTAGGGTGTGTTACAGTGGTTTAACAGGCAGGGAAAGGCCGTGTCACGTTTGGTGAGGCTGAAGGTTCTGAACCTGTGTTGCAGATAAACAGACTTTCCTTCACCCCATGCATCAGGACCTGCACTATTTCCCATTCCGTCCTGCCTCCCGCATCGTGTGCGCCTGGACCGCCATGGAAAGGGCTGACCAGGACAACGGGTGCCTGGTCGTCCAGCCTGGGACACACAAGACAACCCTGAAGCCTCATGGCTATCCACAGTGGGAGGTGGAGTGTCACAGAGGGCTTGGAAAGGGCGTGTGGGAGGGGGCCACGTTGTGGAGCACATACAGGTCAGAGTGAGGTTTTCTGTTTGTGCAAACGCTGACGTGGGTTTGGGGGGAGTTGCTTTGTTGGCCTCGTTCCGTGGGACCTGGGTAGATTTGCCTCTGTTCCCACCTTCACCTAGAAAATGTCCAGCATGTCATGGCAGAACAGCATAAATGTGCCACTGTTTTCCACTGCTCTTGCCAAGTCTGAGGGCTCTGCCTCCTCCTGTGCATTTGTTCCTGCCTGGTGACCATGTGCACTGTTCTGAAGGGGAAAAATTGGATAGTAAACAACAGGATGCAATTAAATATCAAGTGGTATCTTCCTCTTAAGAATGGATGTTTTCTGACCTGACCTGGAGTTGGTGATGTATGTACTGGGAGCAGAAGGCTGGACCCCAGCAGTGGCATCAGGCACCCTTGTGGCATTCCCTGGTGCTCTTGCCTGTTCTCACTAGCTCAGAAATGTTCTTAATTGTCCAAATCCAGCTGCAGAAAGTATAAAAAGTATTCTTTTGCTGTACCTCAGGTTTGAAGGAGGAAGACTAGTGGGCAAATAGCCAGGGTTTTAGTTTGGCTGATGGAATACACAGCCCAAGGGAGAGCAGATCTGTAGCTTTCTGTGCTCCTCCTTGTGCTGAAAATCAGCCCTTGCCTTGCTCTGATTTTTAACTGAGTGATTTCAATTCAGCCTTTTTTTTCTTAGGCTAAAACCAACAAACTTTTCCATGGGCTGCTTGATGAGGATGAGAAGACTCCCAAGGTTCACCTTGTCATGGAGAAGGGAGACACAGTGTTCTTCCATCCCCTGCTCATTCATGGCTCTGGGATAAACAGGACATCAGGTTTCCGAAAGGTAGGAAATCATACCCTGATAGAGTTTTTCATATTCATGACTTTTTAAAAAAGTAATCAAATTATCCCCCCTCTTTCCAAGCTCATGAATATGTGAATATATGTTCTAATGATTTTTTATCTTCCTAGTATACTTTTGCACTCTATTTTATTTTTAGTGTTTTTTTATTTTTGAACACCTGTGCTTTCTGGGAGCAGAGCATGGTGTGCAGCTGCTTGAGAAAGACAGAGCAAAAGGAGAAATTAGATGTTGAATCTCTGTTTGAAGCCTGGCTGGCTGCACTTGCTTTTCCGGTAGTTCTCTTTCAGTTGTCCCAAATATCAGGAGATTCTCTGACTTTATCCCCACTGCCTTCTCAGTATCTCATCTCTGGGGAACAGGAGCCTCCATCATCCAATAAATAACATTTATTTATATGATAGAACAACTCATTTTTTTATTAAAGGTTTGATTACACATTGCTTCCGGTTTGGTTTATTTTTCATCATGATAATTTACCTGAAGCAGGCAAAAGCGCCCTCCTTTGGAGGCCTGATCCTGTCTCAGAAGGGATTAATCCAGGCACTGCAACATGGGCTGCTCTATTTTTATTTTGTTTTGCCTATTATGTGGCCTATTCTTTCAGCCCCAGTAGCAGTTTATTGGTGATTTCAAAATAGGTGGAGTGTTGTGACCGTCTGGGTGCAGGAAGTAAGAACACAGAGGTTTGCTCCAGCCCTGAATTTCCCTATTCCCACTCTAGTTGCTGATATTTTGAGATCAGGTACTCTAGCTCATGCTGGGAGGGAAGGGAAGGAATAAGAGCATGTGAGCAAGCAAGAGTTTTCCAAGGGGTCACTCTGAGGAGAGCAGGAGTGCTGGGAAAGGAGAAGGGAGTTTGCTGACATGATCTGTAAGGAAGGAGTGAGGATCCAGCAGTCATTTGTAATCCAGGGGCAGTGAGTGATGCCCAGTTTCCTCACACAGAGCATAAGCTGTCACTTTGCCAGCTCCGAGTGCTACTACATTGATGTCAAGAACACGAGTCAGGAGCACCTGGAGAAAGAACTGGAAGAAATGGTTCGCAAGAAATACAACGCGACTTCCGTGGAGCTCAAGGTAGGCCTTGGCTCAATGCCCCTTGTTACCAGCTGGGTCAGTTCCCTTTCCCAGGTTTCTCGTGTGGCAGATTTGTGCTTTTTGCTGCGCCCACTTTGGCAGTCGGGCTGTGCCAAGCAGAGGTGTTTGGCAGGATAAAAGACCTGATGTTCAGAGGATGACAGGCAGGTGTTTTTGGGGGCCTTTGTCCTCATAATGCTGCTTCTTGCTGTGGTAGAGAAATGAGTGTGTTCTCTGGCAGCTCTTCCATATCTCTGGACCTCTAGAAATTCCTCTCCAGCTCTGCTTGTCGGAGTGGGTTTTGTGAGCACACCTGGATCCCTCCCAGTGTGGCTGAGTTGGTGGAGGGTCGATCAGCACTTAGTTATGTAACTGTGATGGATGTTGTAGCAGGAGGCAGAAGGATCCACAGACACTGCTGTCGTGGTGGCTCATCTCTGAGGCTGCTCACATGTGCTTCTTACACCACTCAAGATGAACTAGACTTCATAGAATCGTAGAATTGAGGTTGGATCATCAAGTCCAACCATTTCGTCCCACTGGAGCAGGATTAGGGTGATGTCACTGCCAGCTTTGCCCTTCAGTTCATCTCCTGGTTCATGGTTTGTTATGGGGAGTCTGTCTGAACCAGAGCTCTTTGCAGTTATGTTTGGTCTGCATGATGTAAATAAAAAGATGTGGTAATTTGTCCTGAATTCACACATATAAGAAGGTGCAATAAATTCAGTGCTTGTCCAGTTTCTATGACCACAGTTCTTAGAGTTTCCCACCCAGTGGTGGGTGGATTTTTCTTTTAAAGCAAGTAGCCACATCTGACTGCAATAATCCTACATCAGTTGTTTAGACTGGAGGCTACAGCAGGTTTGTCAGCAGTGATACATATCTGCCTCAAAAGAAAAAAGGGACTAATGGACTCTTGCTGAATAACTGAAACCACTGAGTAGAATAGAAAGCAAATGTAAATTCTTCAGGGATCCAACCACTGAAAGAAAAATAAACCTTGTTACTAGAGTGAAAATGTAATGAATTTCTTAATCCATAGTGCACAGCCTGTATCAAGGCTGTAGAGTCTAGATGTAATAGGCAGCAATTTTCTTTTAAAATGTACATATTTTACAATATCTAGGGCTTTCTGGAGGAGAGGCCTTTTTTTCACCTTTGGGGTTTTTGTTCTCTCCTGCTTATTTTCCCCCAGTGTGCCTGGGTATGGTGGGGTGCCCAGCTGTGTTTTGCCAGCCTAATCTTGCATGTCTGTAAAGTCACAGCTTGCTTGGCTTTCAGTTCCTGGGGTTAATTAGAGGCACAGTGGAGTCCACAGGGATGTGTAGTGAGGCTCCTTCCTTCTCCCAAGTGGAAATGAGGTTGTGCCCATACAAGCCCTAGAGAAATGTCTGTGCTTTCATGTAGCTTTAAGCTTTTTCTTAAGCAGAGTTGGAACTTTTTCCCAGAGGAGTGCACAGCTCTTGTTTCACCTTCATATGCTAAGGACTAAGTAATCCTGTATTTCCATCTCTGTAAACTGGAATCCTGGTCCCTGTTTTTGCTGGCCCTCAAGGCTTTTCCTTTCTCTCATTTTTGTTTTGAAGGATATTTGGAACTTCCGAGCACGGCTTGTGCAAGGGGAAAGAATTAACCTGTAGAAGACCATCTGAAGAGCAGGATGGAAAACAAGTGCCTGAGAATGAGCTTCTCTGGTGGGAGAGTACAGACCCTGCCTGGGCAGGCAGAATTCCCTGTGCTTTGTTGACCTCTGTAGTGGTAACTCAGCCAAATGCTGCACTGCAAAATTGTTTTATGCTAATAACAAAATAATTGCATTGAGGTTGGACAGCTGACATACATCAAAAAAACCCTTACCTAGAAAAACAGATTTGCTGTGGATATCTTAGAGAATCGAAGAATTAAGGTCTTGAAAGAACACCTTGATTTTCTTGATGTTTTCATTCTTGTTTCTTAAAAGTTTCCCACAGGACACACCTTTGGAATGATGCTATACTAATGTAAGATTTTGTGCAAGAATTTTCAGCATTTCCAACTTGCTTTTCTGTGGAAAAAAAAAAGGAATCAAGAGTTTCACACAAGCCAACATGGGAAGTTTTTAGTGTAGCTGATAAAGATGGGAGTGTTGGTAACAGCAGAATCAATGGTGTAAGGAACTGGATAAAGGGAAAGCAGCAATCACTCATATAGAAAAATGGGATTTGTGGGCAGGAATATGATTGCTAGTAGAGTTCCTCATACATGGCTTGGTGTGGCATTGTACCTGACTAGGCAGTGCTGACACCAGTGAAATACATGTCTGATGGTGTTGGGAGATGCTGGGCCAACAAACCAGCCTCCCACTGGCCTTGCCCAACTGATCCAAGGCTGTGTGAACTGAGGGAATCTTCTTTTGAGTCTGGTGGGTCTGGGAAAAAGTGCCTTTTGCTGCTGCCAGGTCGAGGTGGTTGGATGCTCCCTGGGATGCAGTGGTGACAGGGCAGAGTGATGCCCACTGAGATAATCCTCTCACCTTTCACAATGTTTTTTCTTGCTTTCTGAGAGATTCTGTTGATTTCAGAATCTATTTTTTGAAATACAAAATCAGAACCGAACTGCACTTGAGGGCTGTGTTGTGTTATTTCTGCTGCTCAGAAAGTAGCAGTGGGTGCATCATTGAACATCCCAGTGCAAAACATCAACCCTCAGCTCTTTTCTCCTTCTGCCCTGTTCTGTGTTTCTTCCTCTTCCTGCAGGTTTTCTTGTTGTTTGTATACTTTTTAAACAAGGTGAGGTGGTGGTGGGGTGAGGTGTCTGGCCTGTGGTTCCCACTTCTAGACAGACTTATCTTCTCAGTAGCCTCTGGGTTGACCACGNTATACTTTTTAAACAAGGTGAGGTTTGCATTGGTCCTAAACCCTTGGTGGTGGGGTGAGGTGTCTGGGCTGAGGTTCCCACTTGGAGATAGACTTATCTTCTCAGTAGCCTTTGGGTTGACCACAACACTAAGAAATCTGATGAGGGGAAGACTTTAGGACAGACTCCCAATCCTGCTCAGTGGGTGACTGCATATCCTGTTGCCTGTATCTCTTCCCATGACTCCATATAACCCTGGCACTGATCCAGTTCTTGGGGAGGGGCGTGGAATGATTTCCAGTGAACTGGAGACCCCTCTGCTGACTTCCCCGAGCTCTGGCTCATGGCCTAGCTGGTGCTTTCTGTGGGATTTTTGTGAGGACTTAGTCTATCCCATCTGGGTCTTGGCACAGGATTCATGGAGAGACTTCACTGTCTGGTGTCACTGGTGCAGCTGAGTTGACTGCAGAGGGAGCTGTGACCACAGAGAAGAGCTACAGGTGCCCATCAGATTCCCAGAGTTTCCAGACTGAATTTCTCTTACTACAGCTGGGAGAGAGAAGGAATTTCTTCTTTGCATTTAAAAATTGTTGCATCTTTGCCTGTGGTTTTAGGCTTAAATTTTCTCTTTCAGGAGAACAAATCCATGAAAGACCTCAGAGATCATCTAAACTCAGCAGCTGTCCCACCTGATGGGAGATTTGTGTCCTCATTCTGTCCTACAACAACAGAGTGTGGGGAGGACTAAGCTTAGGCAAGATTTCCTTGACTCTGTGCATCCTAATCAGTGCCAAATCACACTGAGCAGAGCCAGATCCAGCAGAGCTGTCTCCTCAGCAAAGCTGGGTGCAGGACCATGTTCCTGGGAGAGTAGGATCTACAAGCATTTCCTCATGGGATATGTGAGCAAAGGCTGGAGTCCAAAAGATGCTCCATCAGTTCATATACATGTGACCTCTGTGAGGCCCTGCAAGTGTCTCTTCCTCCTTGCTCTCCCCCGAGCATTTCTCTTAATCTCCCTCCTCAGCTGCTCCTCTCTCTTGCTTTTCTTTCCTTTGACTCACCACTATTGCATTGGAATGCACAGGCTCTGTCTGTGCTCACACCTCCTGTGACTCTTCACCAGGTGAGGCTTAAAGTTCCTCATAAAGCTGTTGTGAGGCTTCAATGGTGAGGGAAGGTAACAACCCTCTGGGACAGACTGTGCTTGCTCTGCCTGGCAGAACACTGTCCTGTTTGTTTGAACTTGTTAAAATGAGTTGGAGGTTTCCTGTGCTTTCCCTGTGAAGTGTTGGGAGGGATGTCATTTCTCTGCAGTGATGTTTTCATAGTCTATTGTGCCTGAGTGAATACTCCTTAATTTATATCTCAGAATACTGCTCCCACTCCAGCAGGAGCTGCTGCTCAGCCAAAGATGTTTTGGTAAATTGTTATCTTCATTTACACAAAAATCAAAAACGGAATCTCAATTCCTACTTAATTTTAATTATTATCTTCCAAGTGCCATCAGTGTCTGCTCTGGGGAAGGTTTCTTGCCAGTTTTCTCTGAACACCAGCTGGAGCCACCTACCTCTCCTGAGCAGCCACCAGTCACACACAGCCCTGTGCTCCTGCCGGATCCTCATCCCTGGTGCTCCTGCCATGGAAACGTGGTTACTTAGCATGTTGCTCCTCTGTGTCTCAGCTCCACCCTGGACAAGCATCTCCTCACCACGGGGCACTTGCCTGAGGTGCTCATGTGTGCAGCAGCATCCTGAGGGAACTCTGGGAAGTTGGATGAAGCTGGATTCTCCCAACATGGGTATGTGTGGTGTTGCTGGATACCTCCCTATTTAGGGACAATGTTCTCAAAAACAATGTGGCCAAACATGGCTAAAATGTGCTCTGGCTTCTCCAGTGCCATCTGCTTTGCAGGAAGGGGTTTATGAATCCATCAGTTCTGATGAGAGGCAAGATCCACAGGCCCAGCTTTGTTCAGCCTGACAAACCCAGTGTGTAACTTCTGGGAAGGTGAAGAGTTGCTCAGATCCTGTTCTCTGTCAGAGGTAAAAAGCTGACAGGTAGGGGAACACTGGTGGGAGAACCCAGCAGAGATCTGTGAACATATCCATGTTTTAATGCCAAGGTGAAGGCAGTGTCCAAGCTGCTCAGGCCAGAGTAACCCTTCTGGAAGGTTATGTGATCCTGAGTTCCATACAGGCCTACCTTAATACAAATGCACCAGATGCATTTGTACTTTGTGTCGAGGTTGTTATCATGAGCAGGTTCCCATCACTTCATACAAGAAACTACATTAATGTATGTAATGTGTAGGTACAGTTTCTCATGTATTGGCTTATCTTGGATCCTGGCTGATCAGTAAACTTCCAGATCCATGTAGCAGAGCTCCAGGGAGAGGGAAATGCAGAAGTTGTTAGCATGTCTGGGTCACCATGTATTTAACTGAAGCAGCACTTACCCTCTGAGAAAAGTTGCTTGAATTGAGTCAAATTAAAAGCCATTCTGACAATTAATTAAGTTATTTTTGTAGTAGTGTGTTTTAGTTTAGCCCTGGCTTGTTGGGATATGTTTCTTACAATCCAGTTTGCTGTAGATGTTCGGGTTCACATGTTGGATGTACATGTGTGTCTCCTAAATTGAAGTGCTGTTATATCTAACAGCATGTTCCATTTAAAACATTCTTTCCACACAATTTAACATATTTCTGCAGTTTAGGATTTTGCACCATGTTAACCATGCCTTGCCTTTTTTTTTTCCTTTAAGCATCATCCAAGTTTCAAAAAGGAACATGTGAAAATTAGACACCTGGCTGCTTATTCAGCCGTCTGCACTTGCATGAAGCCAGTGTTTAAGACACTTTTTTTTTAGGCTTGACATTTCACATATGTTGAAAAGAAGGGCTTTCTGGAGCTTGGTAAAAGACAATAAACACAGAGAAGATCCTTTGCTTAGAATTTATGTGCTATTTTCCAGACTAGCAGTTCAGAAATGTCAAATTTATTCTGACTCCTGACCTTGCTGACAGCGGTTGCATGTTCAGCGCTCTGATATGGAGACACTTGAATAGGTGCCAAAGGAAGGATTTGGAGTCCTGGCTTTGGCTTCTAATGCTGTAGATCAAAGTCTTACTTCATGCAAGAGAAATGGAAGGAAAAAGGAAGTTTAATTAATTAATTACAGTTTTTTTCAAAGTAGATTTGACTGTTTATGCTCTTCTGTGGTTCAGCAGAGCCGAGACTGGAGCTGTTTCCTGCTCTGAGGTTGTCCAGCTTCTGCAGGGGCAGGGGGGGTGTCAGCAGGCAAATTTCTTCAGCAGGGGTATTGCTTCAAGGGCACACTGTCAGGAGAGCAGGAGTGCTTGGAAGGGAGGAAATTGCTTGTATGACCTGTGAGGTAGGGGCTGGGTGTCCATGTTCTGGGATACACAAGATGTTTTTCCAGCAGTCATTTGTAATCTGTGTGGCAGTGATGCCCAATATCCTCACAGAGCCTGAGCTGTCACTTCGCCAGCTCCGAGTGCTGCTGCATTAAGAACATGATCCAAAGTAATTCAATTTGGACATGCAAAATGTGACTTCAGCTCCAGACCTTGTGCTAATCTTAATTCATGACCTTATCTTGTAACTCACAAGCATATTTGGCTGTTTTGCTGATAAGGCTTCTTGCTGCCTGCCTGTGCTGGAGAAGTGCCCTTGCTCCCCAGGCAACCCCTTCAGATCTCTGGAAAGCAGCTGAGGAGCTCTGCAAGTTCCTCCTCCAGCTCTGCTCATCACCATTCCCACCTCTGAGCTGCCAATATTTATTTCACCTGTGTGCCTTGGTATCTGCCAGTGCAAACCAGCCCAGGTAGGGCAAACTTGTGCCAGCAGCTCTTTAGTGACCACAACTGAATTTGCAAGAATAGGAGGGCATTGTTTACAGAGTGATAGAAGGGTTTGGGTTGGAAGGGACCTTAAAGATTATCTCATTCCAACCCTCCTGCTGTGGGCAGAGAGATCTTTCACTAGACTTGGCTGCTCCAAGCCCCATCCAACCTGGTCTTGAACACTTCCAGGGAAGTACCCACCTATGCTCTCTTCTCTGTACACATCAATGAGCCTTTTGGTTTCTGTCAAGTGGGGTTTTGTGCATTGAAATTTTTATCTTCTTATTTAGTTTAGTGTTGTCTGTACTGTACAATAAACCCATTAATCTTTAAAGTGACCTCTAGAGACCAAGATGGAAAACATGTGCCTGAGCATCCTCCTCCTCCTGAGGAGCCAGATTTATGTGCTTTTTGCCCTGTGTAAGGAACTTGGGCTAATGCTGCATTACAAAAGCAATACCAAACACAGCCGATGGTCTTAAAAAACCCCTGATGTACAAAACCAGATTGCTGCAGTTAGCCTAGGTAAGCCAAGAAAAACTATGATCTAAACTATGAAAAAAGAAGTTGTGTGTTACTTCTTATTCTTTCTAGTCTCTCTCTTGATATACTTTTGGGCTGATGCTCTATTAATGTAAGGTTCTTAATAATATTAATGTACTCATAATAGTTATTATAGTCAGATGAAATATACATATAAAAATATATGCGTGATTGTGTTTTTAAGGTTTCTGAGATCTTTGCCATGCAAAATAAAGCAGCGAATAGGAATTTCAGTATGAGCTTACATGTGAAGTCATCAGTATAGCTGATGAAGATGTGGATTTTATTTTTTAAATAAAGACTAAATTAGAGCAAGACCATGTTTGGTTTTGCATTGTGTTATTTCTGTGGTTCAGAAATTCTGCCAACGTGTGTGGCTGAATAACCAAAGTGAACCTGGAGAGGCTGGTGTTTGGTCTGAGGAAAACATCAGGATGCTACAGCTGAGTTATCCAGAAATGCAGTAACCACCTGTGTCCTGCCTGTCCTGTGGGATTTTTGGGTGACTGGGCACAGGGCAGGGCAGCCCAGCACTCCCACTGCTGAGCCCTCCCTCCTGGTGTGGTTTGTAGGACTGGGCAGCACTTCAGGGATGGTTCTTTATTCCAGGAAATCCCACAGCACTTCAGCTCAGTGGTCTGGGATGCAGTTTTAGTGTGCTTTTGTGAAGGCCTCCAGCCCTGTGGGAGTTTGGATTTGCCATCATTTCTGCAAAAGTCATCAGGACATGTTAATGAGCCCCAGGAGCTGGTAGGTACTTCCTTGGCACATTTCAGTGCAGTTACCATGGTTTTGGCCAACATTAACATCAATCTCCTTGTTGTGAGCTAAGGCCATTTTTTCTACTTTTAAATCCTAGCAGACACTTCATGACTTTATTACAGCCTCTGCTCATGGATATGGCAATGCCAAACCCATTCTGGAGGCAGCTTTGGGCAAACCACTTGCCAGTATCTCTGCATTTCCTCTCTCTGTGACCATCCTGATCCCAGCTCTTGTCCTGGCTTCCACACTGTTAGAGCCAAGTGCTCAGGAATTAGGGTAGCAGTGCAATCTCTGGCAGAAGAAAAGTATCTCAAAAAATATAAATTCCAGTACAGT
Organism: Calyptomena viridis; assembly: GCA_013390005.1. NCBI lineage: Eukaryota > Metazoa > Chordata > Aves > Passeriformes > Eurylaimidae > Calyptomena > Calyptomena viridis. The sequence goes on along the minus strand of WEIV01016269.1, from coordinate 62,447 downwards.
CTCCCCCACTCCTTGTCTACTGCTGAGCTTTAAGCAAAGCAATTGGCCTTGGTTTCTTCACCCTGGTTTTGCATACAAGCATGAATTCAGTACTGCTTTCACTCCCATATACCCCTCCTACATATCCCAAACCTGGGGGCACTTAACAAGAATTGCCTCACCTTTGACAATTTAATTTCTGCAGAATCTCTTTTCCATCGGCCCAAAAGGCAGGAACTGGCACAAGTCTGAAGCTTCCACCATGCTGGCTGAAGGCTGGTGTCAGTGTGGAAGTTCATGCTGGTTTTGTGGACTCCAGGTGGGAAACTCTTGTTAGTGTGACTGAGCATTATGGACCACAAACCAATTCCTTTTCATGATTCAGCACCAAGCTCGTGGGCAAATGAAGACTTTGATGAAGCAACTCATCCTCTTCCTCAGGGAAATGACACCATACAGGCCCAGGGAGTGTTTTATTGCTCAGTCTATTTATTCTGGATGAGGAATCCACAGGAGACATTGCCAACCAATGTCACAGTTATGTATTTAGTCCCTTACCAGTGACACCCCACCCATCAAATGGTACCAGCATGAGACTGAAACAACTGCAATAGGCCAGTAAGAGATGAGGGCTGCAGAATGCTGAGGTCAATCTGTCCAGCTGCTTCCAATGAAGTAATTTATTTCTCTTCCAGCCCCTGTGCAAGCAAACGAGGTATTGACAAGGCCATGGGGACATGTGAGACTGTTGGTGACACTTTGATCAAACCACTGAGTTTTTAGTGGGTTTAGGCAGTTAAAAATACTCTGTGGTCCTGCAGGGCATGAGCTGGGGCAGCAGAAGGCTCAGGTCCAGGAAACACTGGTCAAATGCCCCTGGCAGCCCTAGAAAGACATGCTTTCAGAAAAATGCCTGGATGGAGACAGCCCTTCTCAGGAACCACCTCTTGGAGGGAGATCTCACCCTGCTTGGTCTGAGACAGCCACTGTCCTCATTTTAAATGCCAGAAAAATGGTAAAAGCTTTTAAATGTAATCACTCAGCTCTTTAAAACCACTCAAAAAATGATGCCACATTCATTAAAATGCTTTTCAAGGTTACACAGCACTGGTTTGCAATGCCAGAGCCATGGAAGTGTTTTGTAACACTTAAGCCAAGGAAAAACTCAGGAACTCTTTCTGCTCCTCAGGGTTCAGTGAGTAATTTTGAAGCCAATGGAGAATGCTCTGTGCCTACAATCCTCTCATACCCCTTTTTGGCCAAGAGCTGAAAACCTGACAGGTTTGCATTAACACATCACAGTATTAATTTCACAAGTGCTTATGGAATCTGCAGTCCCTCCAGTTCCAGTCCATGAGGATTTGTCACTTAAAATTTTGGTGAGGTCACTATTGTGTTGTTATTTCTGCAAAACAGGTATGAATGTGCATTTCACATGCAGCCTAATTCAGTCAATTTTTAAAAGATCAAAGCTCAATCTTAAGGCAGTGGCCTGGTGGACACTTGGCAGATGTCCTTTTCATCAAGAATTGATTCCCTGCTTATTCATCCCTAAAACCTGAATCCTCTTGGCAGTCCAGTACAAATATGTTTCAGACACAGAAATCCATCCTTATGTTGTTAAAAATATCAACTCCGTGTCACTTAAGACTGTTGAGAAATTTTGGTTGCTCCTCTCCTCTTGGTAAAAGCGTTTCTCCACCAATCTTGGGACCTTTTTTCTCCTGGAAACCATGAAGAAAAGAAGTTAAACATGTGGTAGATGTCTCCCAAACACTTCTCTGACAGAAGTTGTGGTAGGGCTAAATTATCTGATTAAATATTGACAGACACTCTAGGGACCTTGACATTCCGAATTCTTACTACTATGTTCAAAAGCAAATCCCCCAAGGTTAAATAAAGCAAAGCTTTGAGAACAGAGAGCAAGAAGAGGAAGTCCACTAAGACACAGCCTGCAGGTACTTGTATGTATCTGGAAAATGCAGAGATGCTTGGCTTTGCCAAGAGCTTGTAAGGGCACAGAAGCAAAGCAGGGGACAAAAGTACCAAGGGGAGCAGCCAGAGTGCTGAGGTGCTCAAAAACTGCTGGCTCACTTACCTTTAGCATCCCATCTCGCTCCCACTTGTAGAGGCCACAGGTACTGAAAGATGAAGATGGCAGGTGATCACCACTGTGCTCTGTGTTCGCTGCACAGCAGGAGGGGGCACAAAACTAGCCCCACACCCTGCCCACACTGCTTAGCACAAGGACTAATGTTCCTGATCTAGGACAGGGTTATGTGACTCACGACAAGTTACTTGTGAAGGGGCAGTAAAAAAGCCCCAGCAACTATTTCGTGAGGCTCCTTTCTTACCTGCAGTGCTTTTTTGGAAGCTTGTCAAGGGAAATAGCTCTGCTTCCACAAGGACATTTGAAAAATCTCTTGATGGCATCATGCCAATGGTAGTCGTGGTTTTCCTGCACACACTTCTCCAGAGGCTTGAAATAGGTGTAATTACACTGTCAGAGAGGAGAGAGAGAGCTGTGAGCACTTCACTAGTGTGTGAGAGCTGTTTTGTGGCCTGGCAACAGCTGAACGTTCAGAGGAAAGCATCCCTCTCTCCTCCCACCCTGAGAAGCCCACCAGTCAGATTATTTACAGAATCACACAATATGCTGAGTTGGAAGGGACCCACATGGATCATCAAGTCCAGCCCGTAGCCATTCCCAAAGTCCATCCACAGGACCATTCCCAAGAGTCGCACCATGTGCCTCAGAGTATCACCCAATTGCTTCTTGAACTCTGTCAGGCTTGGTGCTGTGACCACTTCCCTGGGGAGGGCTGTTCCAGTGCCCAACCACCTTCTGGGTGAAGAGCCTAAACCTCCCCTGACACAACTTCAGGCCATTCTTTCAGGTCCTGTTACTGGTCACCACCCCAGGCTTCATCACTGCTCCTTCTAATGCCATCCTCCCTTTGCCACCACCCTGTGGCCCTGCTCCCAGCACCTCATGGGACACACAGTGGCCCTGTCCCTCTGTGCAGACCCAAAACAAATAGAGAAGGCTGAAGAGGGAAAGTTCAGCAGGGGCTGAAACTCTGGGAATGGGACGTAACACTTCCCTTCCCCTCAGGACATTTGGGACAGTCACAGAGCTCCATCCCTCTTCCTGATGGCAAAGTCCCTGGAAATGCAGATAGAGGATTCCCACACACTGTTAATGTTTTCAGGGCACTTTTCTTATTTTGTTCTGTAATATGGGGAACTGAGAGTACAAGGGTACAAGTCACTTCATGGAAAAAACTGACATATTTTCAGGACACCAATGCCCAAGGAACCCACTGGCATAAACATCACGTTGAGATGTTCAGCACAGCACTAAAGCCAGCCTTGCCATGCCTCAGGCACAGCCTGCTCTCAGCAACAGGCATAAGGAACAAAACTGTCTCCATCCAATCCCTGCACTGGACCATGGCCAAGAGAGTGACAGATGGGAGTCTGCAGGATGGTCCAGCATCATTTTGTACAATCCTTGTTCCACTCCACTGCTGTTACCCTGGCTCCCCTTCACTCACCGTTTTACACGTCACAACTCGACACTTCACTGCTTTAATGTTCCTCATCTTCTCTTCCAGTTCTTCCTTTTTCACCAGTGGCTCAAAGTACTGCTCCTGCAGTTCAGCCTCAGCCTGGGAAGCACACAAAATGGGATGGGGGGAGCGAGAGATGCCACTCCATAAATGGTCTTAGGGCAAACTATTACCAGGACTGCTTGAAGCAGACTGCAGTCTGGGAGCAGAGAAACACCAAATTTCTCTTGCTTCAAAAAATCCATGTTGTGCACATGCTGTGCTTCACCAGCACTGAAATGAGCCACCTCTTGAGATGTACAAGTGGGAGGGTTTAACAACAGCATGAAGTACAGAAATAAGCACATACGTACAAGGACAGTGCAGGGAGAGGTCAGGCAGGCAGATGTAAAGAATGGAATTGGTTCTTAGCCAAAATACTACTCAGAAGACCTTAAACCAACCATGACTTCATACCAATACAATGTGTCCAAGACAAGCCCTGTGCCACTGGAGCTGCCATATCCCTGGGAACACGCTCAGCTAAGACCCCAATGGGAGACACTCAGCTCTTCAGGGCAACCACTAGCATTGCACTTGAGTCACAGATGGAAGGTGGCAGCTGGCTTTATGTAGCCAAGATGTCAAGAAATGAGGGACAAAACGGGCACGTGACTAATTGGGTCTTAAAGCAGAAGGATTTCTTTGACATCCACCAACTTCACAGATTCAAACACAGAAAAAAAAAAATCCCTGATGGCAACTTGACCTTGCCATGGCTATGGCAACACACAGGACTTGCAGGCCCTGTGCCCTGTGTGTTCAGACACCCAAATCTACTCATCAGGATGATCTGGTGCCTATGACATGTTTGGGTTTCTGCTTCTTGCTGAAATTATGAAAAGTCCAGTCAGCTCCCTAGTTCTGAGCCCTCCGTCAGGGCTGGATCAAGGCCATACCTCTTTCAGGACATCTGTGTGCTTGGACTTGGCATGCAGGATTTTCTGGAACTCCTCTGACTCCAGATAGGCCAGCTGCTCACGCCGTTTCTTTTGGGCAGGCTCCAGTTCATCCACATCTAGGGAGACAAAAAGGCTCAGTCCTACAAAACAAGGTTTTGATCTGTAATCATGATCACTGCAGGAGATTTTGGAAGTCTCAGGTCTCTCAGGCAGATGTTCAGGTCAAACAGCGGCCTTTTATAGTTTGGGAACATGAAGCCAAGTTCAAATATGGCTCCAGGAAAAAGCTATTTTTTTAAGACAATATTGCATCTTCTCTCAAAACACTGTTCTAGGAATTTTCACATGACTCCCGGGACAGCAAGCAGTGTTGCCTCACTGACTGATGGAGAAACTTTAAAGGGAATTAAGCAATTCATCCATGATCACACAGTAAATCCCTAGCAGGCAAACACAATTTCCCACAAAAAAATCAGATACCTTTCCAGGTGGGATTATTTCTTATTTTCCCCTGGTTATGTCAGCATTGCAGATGCTCAAGTGCCAGAAGGAACAGAGATGAGACAGCTATCAGATATTACACCTCACACTTTCTCCACAGGGTTTAGTCTTTGCAACACACCCTTGATGTTCCAAACAGACCTAACTTGGCCTCTCTTTAGCACAGCAATTAAGTTCTTAACCCAGCAACTACTGCTCTCTTCAGCAGGACAGTAGCACTTTTCTGTTCTAGAAGATAACGTTACATACCATTCTCTGCTTCTGCACCTTGTGGCTGAGCAACATTTTTCTCAACTCTTTCAACAATTCCTAGGACATCATCAGCATCAGTCCGTTTCCTCTTGACACTGTTTGGGTCTGTTTTAGGAAGAATCTGGCCTTTTGCCCGCAGTCGGTGGATTGCAGCCAGCTAGGAAACAGGAAAGAGCAAGGAAACTGTTGGTGACTTATCTGGCTTCCATGTTCCTACTTCCAGGAGTAGCAGAGGAAGGCTGTCAAAACAGAGATCCACTTGCCTGAGCGTGGAGCTGGCTGGGGAGAGGCTCAACAAAATTCCCAGCTCTGCTGGACACCTAATTCATCACATCATCCAACCTCTCATGACTTCCCAAGCCATAAAATTACTCCATGGGTGTTACCAGGCCTGGTATCTCTGTAGCTGTGCTTTACTGTTTCATAAATTAGTAGGTTTTCCAGAGAAATCAAATCACTTGATATTTCTACATAAGTTGATAATAATTTGGAACTAATAGAAAATCGTGTACAACTATTCCTTTTGATACTCCCAGAATGCCAAGACTCCTTCCTTCTTCCTGGAAAAGTTTCTTTGACAAACATGTGAGAGATTTGTGCCAAGGAAAGATGTAGTCTGTTCTGGCTAGAAACAAAAATTACCCAAACTCATGGCACAACAAAGCTAAACCAGTTTAATTCACTGTTGCTTACCTGGCAAACAGAGAACACCAGCAATACTCTGCACTAGCAATGCCAAAGAACAAACAGGCAGAGTTTAGCACTCCATGGATATTCAGCACAAATCCCTTGCCTCAAGGGATGGACTAAAGGCAAGATGGTAGAGTGGACTTTGGCACTAACAGCTATCAGGAAGGTTTCCTGTGTATAGGCCAGTGTGATCCTACAAATCAGAAACTTCACTACTCTACTACCACAAACCAAATATCCCTTAACCTCTCCTTCACAATACTTAAAAGATCCAAAGAGCTGGTACCTTTTTGGCCTCTGCCAAGCTGTCTAGCTTTGGTCTTGGAGGTGGAGACCTGTCAAAGAAGAGGATATCTTCTCCTTCTGAGAAGCCAGTGCCTAGCCTGGGCCTTTGAGGAGTTGACATTTTTGCAGCTTTGGGAAACTCTGCCCCAGGCACTGGGGAATGGAGTGAGGTCTGTCTGGAGGAGGATGGGAGAGCTGGATTGCTGGCTTTACTGGTGTTCTGGAGAAACCTGGTAAGACAAGAACAATTCATTGAATTGGGGACACAAATCAAAGAGACAGAAAGGTTTAAGAAACAAATAGGAGGGGATGCAGGCTGTGATTTTTCACTAATGGGCCTTTTATTGCTAAAAGAAACATACAGCAATTCAGGCATTTGGGAGGGGAAAACAAGACTGGCCCTGTACTTGCTGGGTCACTGAAAACAAGAGTGGCTTGAAGTAGCAAGTCACCAGAAGGAGTAAATGACCAATTATTTTCAAAACTAAAATCAGAAAGAGGCATCAAATGAAACTGGGAAATGGGAAATGAAAGCACTTGGAAAAATGGGCTTCTTTGCAGAACAGGTAGTTAAGCAGGGGGTTCTGTGTCCCAGCAGCCACGTAAGTGTTTAAGTTTACACAGGTTACAATGGAGGCTGGACAGGTTCACCAGGAAAAAAATTCCTTCAGAACTACTGTAACAGACACCACCTGAACTTGGAAAGTCCCTAAAACACACACTGTTATTGGTTGGAAGAGAGCTTGGGGGAAATACCATGATTCTCCTTTAAGTTCTGTTTTGGCTCCTGTTGAGCCTTTTGAGGCTACTTGGCCTCATCCAGGTGGCTCTGAGGTTCCTCTTATATTTGTTAATAAAATATGCACAAAACCCTTGGCAAATCTTAAAGTTCAGAAGACCCTTGCAAGCCAGCAGTGAAGAGAATCAGGACTCCCAATTCCAGTTTCTTACTATCATGAGCCTTTTCCCATCATGCCTTCCAGCTGCTGGGTACTGTGCTGGAACTCCACTGAACACTGGGGTATTTCTATTTAAATTTTTATTAAAACACAGTTATACCTAGGTCTACAGTAACAGAACCCTTCCTGTGAAAGGCAGTGTGTCTTACCGTCTCTGACTCTCTTCAGATCGCTTTTTTCTGGCCTCCAGAAATTTTTGTTTCTGTTGCTTGATCAGTTCAGAAGCAGAGATAGACTGGAAATTGGCCCCTTGCTTCTTTTCAGCGTCTGAGGAAAAAAAAACCAAACAAAAAAAACCCCAAAATAAACAGCCACTAATGTTTGCTCAGAGGTGTAGAGTGATTTCAGGAGTGGGCTTTCCTTCAGGCAAAAGGACAATACCTGCTTTGGTCCAGTGTTTGCAGAGGTTTCGTGCTCCAAAAGTTGGCTGTGCCAGCAGTTCCCTGAATTCCTCAGAACATTGCATGGGTCTCTTTGCTGCACCTGCAGTGGAAGGGGCAGAAATACAACAGATTTGGAGCCAGGAGGGGAAGCAGGCCTGGCTTTAGAGATGTGGAGTTGTCTAGGTTGGAAGAAACCCCTTTAGGAAACCTGAGCGTGCACTTCCCAAAGCAAGGCCAACCTCTATATTATATTTGGTTGCCCGAGGCCTTGTCCTCTCAGAGCACATCAAAGACATTTCTACTCCTTCAGCAATTTCATCAGTCAGTTCCTCATCAGCCTTGGCTGTGTTACTCCCACTGTTTCAATTTTTAAAATGCTTGAAAGTCCTGAAGCCTCCACATCTTATCCCTGGAGAATTAAGGGCATCTGAAAGCTGCTATGGACATACACTGCATTGTCTGAAATGGAGGCAACTGATCAAACTGTGGTGTAAAGGTGTAGAGAAAACATCGAAGTGGCATCTAGAATCTTGAACAGTCTATCACCTGCTCTCCAATGAGCATAAAGAGGGTATTAAGTGCTTTGCAGAAACAAAACAGAGGCAGAGAAGACTGATAACATCCCAAAGGGTATGGAATGAACATGCTTTGAAGATCACAAAAGAAAAGGACTACAAACAGGATGGGTTCTCAGGAGGTCTCCTGCATTGCAGACTTGATTGATTTATACTTAGTATTCCTTGGAAGCTTTCAAGGTTGACAGAAGGCATTTATTTTAATCAAATAAAATAAATCCTCTAGTTCAAAGTTCTTACAACTTCCAATTCCCATCAATCTGGCAAAGATCTTCTGCCACTGCCCAAAGACAGAACAGGAGACTTAGTCTGAGGGCACTGATGAAAAAAAGATGCACAGAGATACACAGTTGCTTAGTTACATTTGCCTTGCGGCTGCAATCTCAAGAGGAAAGAGGAGTTTTGATCAACTGAGAAAGCCTCCTGCAAAGGGCTGTCTCTGCAGCAAACTGATTGCCAAGTTCATTTAGTGAGTAGCAGGTCCTGGGACACATCTACACATCAAGCTGGAAATATCTAAAGGGTAAAGAGACTACATGGGTAATTAGGTACCAATTTTCTGCCTGGTTTCCTGGACAATTGCATCAGCACCTCTCACGACCAGGTTGGAGAGAGTGGTTTGAATCTTCCTTTTTGGCACTGCAGCTGCTGCACTAGAAAGAGGAAACAAAACCAGAACATCAGTTCCCCCAAGCTTAGAGGAGGGACAGGAGCCCAAATGCTGGCCCAGTGCTTCAACAAAACTCCAGCCACCCTAAAGGGTCATCTCTCTGACTTGGGGAACACTGTGGATCTAAATCCAAATTCCAGCACTATGTTTAGGATCTCCCATTTCTCCCTGGGTTGAGATATGTATTTCCTATGCATTGAGAGAAAACTAAACATATATCATAGTTAAGCTTAGCTCACAGTCAGTTCCAGGGGTGAAGAGGAGGTTGGAATTGCTTCATTACTGTGGAGTTACACCAGGTATTAGGAGGCAGTGGTAAGGGAATAAAAGCTGTGTCCAAGCACAGGGCTTGATCCAGCTGTGACTCATCTTTTTACAGCTGCTCCAGGGGACTTGGATAAAGAACATGGCCCCTCCACACTAGTTATGAGATGCAGTGGTCTTGGTCACTCCTGTCTCTTCATTAACTCAGTGACATTCTATTATTTCAGCCAAGGAAGAGCAGAGAAAATACAGAACATACTGTGTGTGGGATTAAATGCAGTGAGCCATAACAAAATACAGTTACTCTGAAAAATACTCATCTGTGAGACTCAAATACTTGGGATCTCATGATAAAATTAATTTCATCTACTGAAACCAAATGCTGCCTGGCTTCATATCATAGTATTAATTTAGAGGTAGAAACACCCCTTACCACATCTTAGAGATGACTTAATATTTTCCTATCAAACAGCAGCTCTGTTACCCCATGGGGCCAGGAGGATTACACCAACTGTGGGGCAGTTATTCCTATTTGGTGAATGTAGTGAAGGCAAAGTGTCTCTAACTAAATAGGTTCCCTTAGATATAGCTTCAGGCTCCCTTGTACACGTGAGGGAAATGCTGTTCAAAAGCAAGAGAAATCAATGGTTTATCTTACACTGAGGCTGCATATGCTGCTGAAGAGACTCCTCCATAGTAAAACCCATCCTGACACAGCCTCTCCTTCAAAGTGGGATTTTTCCGACCAACTCTTCTGGGAATGCGGCCACCAGAGAAGGTGGACTGCAGATCCGCCCGCTTCGAGCTGAGCTTCTTGTACTGGGATTGGATGTGATACTGACAATACTCACAGTCATTCTGAAATGAAATGGGAGAAGCCTGTTACACAACACCAGCAATTACAATTTACTTCATTCCTCTCACCCACGTGCACCCTTCTATGGCTAAACTGAAGTAACTTCTCTATTGTACTACTCCAGCATTTCACCACCTAAGCAAACGTATGTCCACACTCCGTAATAACAAACAAAGATAAAATTGCTTGTACTGATCACTGGAAACAACCCTGTGCATCAAGGAATTTTAAGGCTACTCTTTGGCTGAAGTCAACTCACAAAAAAAACAGGACCTCTCATCCAGATTCAGTATTCTTGACTCTGAATTGTCTGCAGTTTGATGTACTGTATGGACAGCCATATAGAGTGGGTCTGCAATCACCACCTTGTTTTGCTACACGTACCTTCTGTATTTGTCTTCCTCACACTCCACCCACTTTGAGCTCTTTCCCAGTTCTTCATTCCTTCATTTTTTCTTCTTGTTCTAAGTGCTACCCTGCTAACTGTAACCCTTCTGTCTCAGACAGGGTTCCTTTCAGGTATCAGAGCATCACCATAGCCATGAAGTGACATAATCCACAAGTCCTTTCAACCAGTACAAGTCAGTACTGTCCTAAAAGAAGGACCCCAACACTTTTTTCTCTCATCTCCAGTGCCCCACATCCAGGTATAATTATTCTGACAGCTTGTAGGCACACTGGACCAGGGAACTCGCTGAGTCAAAACCATTCCAAAAACCAGTGATTTCCAAAAAAAATCTCCTACTGTTTTACCTTGGATGAGTTATCTAGTGCAGTGCATGGAAGCTTGGACTGGAGCACAGGAGAGTGCAAGGGTGTGGGTCCTATCACTGCAGCACCAGCCCTGCATTTGGGGAACTCCTCTGCTGCTGCTCAGTGCCAGCATGGAAGTCACTCTTCTGGGTTTCATTTCTCACTTTCTCCACCCACTTTAATTAGTAACAAGTCAAGATCCAGGCAGAAGTCCAAAAATCAGAGTATCAGTATAAAATCAGCAGCCAGGTTTTCACCAACAGCTTAAGGATGTTCTGACTACTGAGATACAGACCAGGTTCACAATCTGTGCACAAGGATCACCATTCTTCTTCTTGGCTTTGCAGGTGCCCAGGTCCAGAGCTTCCCCCATGAGGAGGATCTTCTGGGGATGATCCACAGACAAACATACCTAGAAAGAAATCAGAACATGCCTTGAGGAGGATTGGATGGGCTTCTCTCTAGATGTCACTGGTTTAGCACTGGTCCAGTTTGGTACCTCTGGTATTAACAATGCAGCTTTAAAACTGCAGGTTTAGTTTAAGAAATCCACATGTCCTCAGTTAAAAAAAGTGAATCTCTTTCTCACAAAGAGATGAAAGACATTGCATTTCTATGCTCAGTGCCTCAGGAAACCAAGGAACAGCAAAGGCAGATCTAGTTGTGCCACCTGGCTCTGCCATCATGGCACCCACATCCAGCAGTGATGGAAGAGCTGTTCTAGAGCCCTCTGTCCATCTCCACATGTGTAGGTCTAATCAAAACTGACTCCCATGCAAGAGTGTCTACTTCACACAACCAAAGATAACAGGAATTGTATCTGTAGCCAAGACACTTTGAGAAGTCAGTTTTAATGTGGTTCGAAATGTGAACATTTTAGCTAAGAAGAGCCATTCTTGACAGTTAAACACAGCCCTTCCATTAAATCTGGTGTGCTTTCTGCTCACCAACATGACTTCCTACTGCTTATTCATGCTAATTTAAGCAATTAAATAGCCTAATAGACAACTAATGAGACCCTTGATTTCTCTATTTGGAGAATTTAAAATGCAAAACACTACATGATCAGCTACTACACTGAAATTCCCCTTGACAGAAGTCAGTGGAAATGGTTTCCATTCCAGTTCAATTAAAAAGATAATAATATATTAGTTTATTAGCAAAATGAAGCCACCTTAAATGCTTTGATACATACAGAAAAGTAATTCATCATGTTCTGCACTTATAAATAATCAATTAAACAAGTGAACTACTATGTATCAACTGACACACACTTCCATAATACATCATTTGTTGGATAAATCAAATCTTGCTTCTTCTCAGTTGTGATTTGGGAACCTGGAAACATTTTACAATCGCACCTCATGCTTGAATTGGAAGAGAGAAATGACTTCTCCAACTTTTTCAGCTTTGAGAGACCTGTAGGCTGAAATAGGCACTGAAGTCACTAAATAAACTGAAATGAACATACACTCTCTACATTTGTGGAAGAGCCAACTGCTCCGAGAGCAGATCAAACACTGGAATAAAATTTGGGTTTAGATGCTTAGTAGGACTTCTTGAAGTTCAGTCTTCCAGGAGGCCAGGAGCAAATACACAGCACACAATTACCTGAATGCAATTCAAGCTGTTGGGCAGACTGCTGCAATTTCAACCTTAACATGTGTTAAAAAACTAAATCTCAGCCAGATATTAAGAGGTTCAGCTATGGGTCTTTATCTACAGCTGACAAGGAAGTGAAAAATTGTCTCACCTCATCTGAGCCTTCTTTAGGTTTCATAGGGTTGGCATTGAGCAGCCCAATGACTGTGCCTTGGTCTGTCTTCCAGTGCTCTTTGTGGACTTCACCAAACAGGAAGAGTGAGACACACTGATTGAGATCCCGGAGGTCGTTCAGCCGCCAGATACTGAAGGTTCTGCCCTGGAACAGACATTATTCTCTTTCCTTTCAGCTCTTCGTACAGGGACACTGACTGCATCCCCTCTCACTGTCACTTTAAAAGAGTAAATCTGATTCCCTCCTCCTCCATTTTCTTGATTTAGACAAGCAAAATTTGTAACCTCAGTAGAGGTTAGAAACAATATCTCCAGCTATGTTACTCTGCCAGTTCTAGGATTCTTTAAGGCCAAAACAGCACAGAAATACTGCTACCACCAATCTTTCTGACATTAAAGATGGACACCACGCTTGCTTGCTGAATAAAGAGGTTTTTACATACAAAACCAAGGCATATCCAGACCTGTTTCATCAATGCCTTTCTATAGGACACGTACACCACGTAGGGAAATGGTGGAAGCAGAATGCATTGGCACATTTAAAACAACAGGCTGTCTAGAAAGCCTGAGAGTCACAGTCCTTTTTTCACACTGGAATTCAACATACAGCAGTGGATGAACATATTTAAGAGAGATTTATGCTACGGTTACATGAGCCAATGCAACTGACTGGGGCAGTTGCACCAGAATAATTAAGGACTTGCCCTCGTTAGGACTAGAAGCAGCATTACTGCATGAAACCAGAAAGCCAAGATCTTTAATAGAGAAGCTTTTCATTAACTACATGGAGTTGTCTGATTAAGCTGAAGACTTAATTAGTGTCTCTTGGAAGACCACCAGCATTTCACTTGAACTGGGCAAAGGATACAACCAAGTTACTTACATTATTTGCACTCTGAGGAGTGACCTTCTTCACTATGACTCCAAATGTTACCCAGTCTATTTCCTCCAGATTTTCTGCAGCAAGTTTGCTCTTCAGCTGGGACAGCCGGATGAGCTTCCTGTTAGCCATCTTCCTGTCCATTTCAGCTGAAGACACTCGGGGTTTTCTACATGGAGCAAAAGCATGTAAGAGAAGAGAACATCTGTTGGCATAAATGCACAATAAAAGCCATCCAGCATTCTCATGAGCAGACTACATCTTGCTGCAAAATGCTTCTTTGCCTCACTTCACCCTGAGGTCACTTGAAACAAAACCCTTTGTTCAGGAAACTGATCATGCTGGTGCAACTGCGACTCAGCCCCGAGCCTGTGTCAACTCTGCCCATTTCAGGAATGGCCAAGTATGGCCGACAGAGCTGGGAATCCAGCTGGGCTCTGGTGAGAGACACTGTGAGGATTCAGAGTCCTCTTGTGGCCACGCTGAGTATGGGGATGGAGAGCAGCTCCAGAGGCTTCTCAGTGTGAAGCAAAAATCTACTTGACTGGAGCACAGCTGGGCTTTGCACATGTCCACTGCTTCCCTGCTCCAGCACCAAGGATATCCCAGGGAAGGCAGCACTAACAAAATCACAGCTTTTTTGTTAGAAAAAAGCAAAGGTGAAAACAGAAACAGGGTACAAAGCCAAAAGTCAATGTTACCTAATTACTGATCAACCAGCCAGTGCTGTGGCTTTGTGTTACATTTCCTAATGACAAGTGACTAATCTGACATGGTTAAACCACGTACATTGCTTTTTCTCCCCTATTACAGGAGGGGGTGCCCCCAGACAGAGCTCAGAGCTGGGCTGCTGACCTTAATCTCAGTCCTGAGAAGGTTTCCACAGACACTGGCTGAGTTGTGGCAGTGGAGCATGTAGGCACATGAGAAGTCTTCTCTCTGGTCACCTTACTGGGTGTGTTCCCTGCAGCAGACTTGAGAGGCTGGAACGCCAGACTAAGGACTTGCTGTGGAGGAGGAGTCTTGTTCTCTTTAGCATTAAAAAAAAAAAGCATAGCACCCATTACAAAGAATAGAATAATTAACTATAACAAGCTCTGTGCTGCTGTGACCAGACCACCACTGGTACACTGAATACTGTAAAACTATCCTGGATGTGTTCACACCACTGCTGGGCTCTATAAGCTTTTGACAAAAGCCCAGTGTGTTCCAGTGAAAGGCAGACTGAGAATGGTACCTGCTGAGGATGCTTTTGATTTCTGTCCTCGCTTGGCTGGTGGCAAAGGAGTGCCCAGCTGGGCTGAGAAACACGGTGACTCTTGCAGCTTCTGAACTTTCCTTTCCTTTAAGGGTTGACAGGGAGATTTACCTGGCCAAGGAAACAAAAAATTATGAGATCTCAGGATCTGAACTCAAACTCTAGGAATTGCTCCAAACTAAGTAATTCCTGAATAACAAGTCCAAGCCAGGGTCCCCCATGGAAACCCTTCAGCTAAGTTGTCAGCATCTGAAATGCAACAGCTGGAAAAGCCCCAACAATTCTTCCCCATGACGACCTAAAACTTTGGATGTCACTGCAACCTCAAAGCTGCAGAAAGTAGAAACATCTCCCACTTTGCAATTTTCCCGTGTAGTTTCATTACTATACCCAACATTCTATAGCAACAAACACAGCAGTATGTACTGGGTGTACCAACATGTGCCAATAAGAAGGGACACTTCCAGAAGAGCCTGGAGCACTGAGTCATGAAAGCTGTTCAATGTAGAATCAATCCACGATGCAGAGACCAAAACTGATTTAGTTTGTAGCTGCAGGAAACAACCTGTATGGGAATACACCAGACTACCATTCCTCCTTGCTACTCAGTGTCCACTTCAGGATTATTTGGAATCCTGCCTATAAATTACATGTTGATAAGGCAACAAATCATAAATCCATTTAATTAGTCTCATTACCAGGGGTTTTCTTCTCAGGGCCTGAACTGGATTGCTGCCCAATAGCAGTCTTCTGCAACTGCTCCTGTAATGTCTTCATCTGTTCTTGCAATTTTCTCAGCTCAGCTAGGAAAGAAAGAAGAAAAAGAATAATAATGAAGACAGCAGGAAGCCATTGCAAACAGGAATTTATGAGATCCCTGGAAGTGTGGCAGTTTTACTACATCAAGGGAACTTAAAAAACAAAGACTCAAGTCACAATACAGATTTACTTGATTCTACACAGCTCATAGTGAAAGGAAACTTCCATACAGCCTGGAGCTGGCTTCTCCCATATAAATATTTCACTTGAATGTGGTATGTTCCTTGTCATGTTCCATAAAACTTTCCTACCAAGCATAAAACAATTTAACAGCTAATGGTTGCACTCCTTAGCATAAAATCAAATATGTGGCCTGGACACAGGAAAGCCCAGTGGCCAGCTCTGTTTCCACACTGACTGGTATGGGAGAACATCCTGCCAACAGGCCCTGAGGAGGAAAAGACCAGTGTGCTGGTGAAAGATGCCAGGATGACAGCCTTGAAGACTGAAGCAACGTTGCTCTTCATCAGACAAGGCACAGATACACAGGCAACCTTCCCTATCTTGCTCATCAGAGCTAGTTTAGTCTCCCTGCCTTATTTAAGTCCTCTATCTTTATTTGAGAGAACAGGTTTGGTGAGTTTGGCCATCAAGCACTGAAAATTGGACTTAGACGCTGTCACAAGAACTTTCTGTATTTCCCCTCTGGGCACCACACTAATCTAAGAAGCAGCAGGGCCTACCTTCTGCCTATTAGCTCTCTAGAGACAAAATATATCCTACTAAACAGATCAAAGATGCTGATCAAACCTTGCAGCTCTTCATTGGTTTTCTCCTTTGCCTGACTGGGAGCTGAAGTGGGGACAGCTTCCTCTGCCTCCTCCTCTTCCAGCAGGTCATCTACATCTCCAAACAGTGTAGCCAGGTTCTCCTTCTGCTCATCAACCATGGTGTCCTCTGCATCGACCTCCTCAGTGTAGGATCCATCATCTTCTGCATCAAACAGCTCATCGTATTCATCCACTTCTCCCCCTTCATCCTGTGGAGCATCTTCTTCCTCAGGAGAATTCCCCTGCTCAGTTGCTTCACTTTCTTCCAGGAGGGAAGCCAACAGATCCAAGTCATCATCAGCTAAGGCAAAAAATTAAACTCAGAGTTATTTTCATCCAGCTAGAGGAAAGCTGCCAAGGAATAAAAGATCCAAGACACTCTAATTATAAGCTAATGACAACCAAAACTAAATTGGAGCAGCAAGCTCAGAGTAGCATTTTTAAAAACCACTTCAGCTTTGGCTAAAGGAAGACAGAGCAGCTTCCTGGTGTCAGGTCAGATGGAAACTCATCCTGTGATACAGGCTGGCCAGTCAGCAGAAAACACCAATACTCAGCATTGGATTTTCCTCCTATGCAGCTGCTTGTACAGGAGCTACTGTTACAAAGGAAAGCCTGGAACTTGTAAAGGTGTGGCCAACAGACACCCACATGGCCTTTGTCAATGTAAGGGGAAGAGGAAAGGCAGGCAACAAAGCATACTCTCAGATATAAATTGCTCATGGAAGAGCACAGAGAACAAAGAAATATGGACCAAAGGGACAAATAATTGAAAAAAGATCAAGGACACACAGAGGAATGGGACAGACAGAGCAGAACTGAAATTCTAAGCAAACCAAGAAATTGATTTAGCCTTTGCTGCTGAGGGAAACACCAAACCAGAGAAGGAGCAGAGCAGCCTCACAGGAAAGTGACAAGAAGGAAGGCAAGAGGCAACTTCAGAGGCCTCTGCAAACCAAGTCAGTGCATTGTAACATCCTTTGCTGAAGTTTACCAAGTTTTCTGAACACTTTATTAACTAACATACCAATCAGAAGACAAGTTTCTTGCTGAAAGTAAGAGAATAGTTTCCCCCTTACCATCCATGATTTCACTGGGATTTCTTCACAAGTCCCCAAGGAAAAATACTCTGTTATGGGCAGAACAAAAGGCATATTGTTAAAGTACATATGGCTTACCTAGAAATACATATTGTGTTCAGGCTCCTTCTTTGACAATTTGCAAACCCCCAGCTTGGTTTTGTTTACAGCTGCAGATGAGGACTCCACTAAATTTAAGACCCTCATGTACATTTTCTACATGTAAAGTCTGACCCATGCCAAACTCTCTGCAGCATAGAGAGTTTTTAAGTAGAAAAAAAGCCCACAAGAGACAAATTTTAAGAAATGCCAAACACGTACTCATAGTAATAACCATTTCCACCTCACCAGTCTTGCAGCATAATGCAATTAGCATTTAACTAGTTATTAAAATTTGTACCAGTTATTATTCTTAAAAGCGTCATGTTCTACATTTCTCGCAGCTCCTCCATTTCATGGACAAGTGTCCATAAAAAATAACCAGCACAGGCAGACACAAATGGCCGAGGGAGATTTGGACAAGACGGGAAATGCACCGAGGCTGGACGCCTCACAAGCCCAAACTCTAACTGTGCTTACGGGTCTTCCTGCCGCGGAGACTTTTGTCTTGCCCGTAAACCCCACTTTTGATAGTTCTCCCTTGCTCCAGGATATTCATTTTCGGCAAAGAACAAAACCCCAGAGCTCGCACGAACCGGGAATGGCGAGTGACCACCGCGGATCCCGCGCCTTTTCCCTCACGGTTCCCCTCCCCGCTCGGCCGCCTCCCGCACCCAGAGGAACCCCGGCCTCCTGCCGGGCTCCCCCGCGGCTCTCCGATCCCGCACGCCAGGATCCATCCCCCAGGATCGTGCCCCGATCCCCCCACACCGCTCACCAGCGCGCGCTCCACTGCACCCGCCAAAATTCCGACCTGGTCACGCCCCCCTCCCGCGCATGCGCGTCAGCGACACCGCCAGTACTGGCAGAAGCGGCGCCGCCCGGCGCCATCTTGGTTGTGGGCGGGCGGCGGGGAGGGTGCCCGATGAGCCGGTGTGACGTCACGTGTGTGACGTCACACAGCGTGTGCTGTCGGTGTCCCACAGTGTCCTTGGCTCTGGGAGAGCCCGTTTGGCTGCAAAGAGCTGCCCGTGTCTGGGCAGAGCGGCCTCAGGGCCTTATCTGAATAACCTAAATGTGTTAAACTGGCAAATTCGGTCCCTGTTATTGCCACATGCAGTGGGCAGGATTTTGTAGTCTGGTACAGTGGTTCTTCGGTGCAACAATAGTTCTGTGAAAAATAGTATTTCCAAGGATGTAGAAGCTCATTGCCCTCTCCTCTTGCATCACTTAGATGCAGAAAGAATTCAGGAAGAATTTATTCACTAAAAGGGTGGTCAACCATTGGAATGGGTTGCCCAGGGAAGTGACGGAGTCGCCATCCCTGGAAGTGTTCAAGAAACAAATGGATGTGGTGCTCAGTGCTATGGTTTAGTTGACAAGGTCAAAGATTGGACTTGATGATCTTGACTTTTCCAACACTAATGATTCTATGAAAACACCCAAGTTGTCCCCAAACTATACAGATTTGAGCTGGTATCCCATGACTCTTGCAGTAAATCCATCCTATAGGATGATGTACAAAGAGAATATGCTATAGGTATTCAAAGGCCAGCAGTACCTGTTCCAGGTTAGGAAAGATCAATTAAGGACAGAAACTCTGTCGTAGCTGAAGGAATCAAGAAGTTCCAGCAGACAGCAGGAAACCAAATCAAAGAGAGAAATGCTCCACTGAGCAGTTGAAATGCTCTGCTGAAGAGCTGTCAACCAAGCTGTCTGCTGTGTGTCACATTAGGCTGCCGTTTTCAGGTTTTCTCCCAAAACTCACATGCCAGTCATGCTGGGATAACTCATTCTGAATGCACCAGCTGTGTGGTGCTCACACAAAGGTGTTCCAGGGAAGCTGGAACAAGGTGTAATGACCGGAGCTGGGGAGGAGTATGTGGGACAAGGGGGCTCCTCTGTACTGCTGCTGATGCATGATGGAAGCAGGGAAATATGAATCTGTGGACAGACATCAGGACACTGTTTCATATTTTTCCTCCCTCTGGCTGCTAATTGCCAGTGTGGCCCAGGCTAATCACAGACTACCATCATCTCCCCCTTGCTCTCCATCTGACTGGAGTAATGAATTAATGAGCTTGCCTGCTCCTGTGACTTGAGGTTTGCACATCCAGAGACACCTTGCTGTTCAGAAACCTCAAGCCCACCCCACAGGAGTGTTCTGGCCCCTTCCTGGACTGGATTTTAAACCTGAAGTGGAATGAAATGCTTCTGGCTGCTACACTAAGAATGTCCTTTGTTAAAAACAGAGAACAAATAGTATTTCATGGACCCTCAGCGAGTTTGCTGATGCCACCAAGCTGTGTGGTGCAGTTACACACTGGAGGGATGTCATACAGAGGGACCTGGACAAGCCTGAGAGGTGTGACCATGCAAACCTCACAGAGTTCAACAAGGCCAAGTGGAAGGGCCTGCACCTGGGTTAGGGATATCTCAAGCACAGGAACAGCCTGGGAAAGGTATGGATTGAGAGCAGCCCTGAAGAAAAGGCCTTGGGGGTGTTGGTGGACAGGAAGCTCAACATGACCCATCAATGTGCACTCACAGCCCAGAAAGCCAACCATGTCCTGGGCTTCATCCAAA
Source organism: Calyptomena viridis (assembly GCA_013390005.1). Taxonomy (NCBI): domain Eukaryota; kingdom Metazoa; phylum Chordata; class Aves; order Passeriformes; family Eurylaimidae; genus Calyptomena; species Calyptomena viridis. The sequence goes on along the minus strand of WEIV01016269.1, from coordinate 42,500 downwards.
ACAGCATGGCCAGCAGGTCAAGGGAGGTAATTCTGCCCCTCCTACTCCACTTTTGAGGTACCCCACCTGAAATGCTGCATCCAGTTCTGGGGCCTCCAACACAGGAAAAACATGGATCTGCTGTTGCGAGCCCAGAAGAGGCCACAAAAATGATCAGAGGGCTGGAGCACCTCTCCTATGAAGACAGGCTGAGAGAGTTGGGGTGTTCAGCCTGGAGGAAAGAAGCCTCTGAGGAGATCTTAGAGCACTTCCAGCACCTAAAAGGCCTACAGGAGAGCAGAAGGACTTTTTACACAAGCACACGGTAATAGGACAAAGGGAAATGGCTTTAGACTGAAAGAGGGCAGCTTTAGATTAGATATTAGGGAGTAATTTTTTCCTGTAAGGGTGTTGAGGCACTGGAACAGGTTGCCCAGAGAAGTTGTAGGTGCCTTATCTGTGTTCAAGGCCAGGCTGGATGGGGCTCTTGGCAACCTGGATCAGTGGAAAGTGTCCCTGCCAGTGGCAGAGGGGTTGGAACTAAGAGGCCTTTAAGGTCTCTTTCAAACCAAACTATTCTATGACTCTATGTAGTACTTATTCACTTGAAAACACAAATACATTTTATCTTTCATCTATGGGAAAACAAAGGAGATGTACTACTAAATCTGTGCTAATGATCATCTGCTGGCCACAGTCACTTACCATGGTGGCTTATTTATTATAACTGGACTGCAGCTAATGATGACAACAGGAAAATAATCCTCCCTGTTGCATGAACAGGTCTCAGTGTATTGTGGTTTTATTCTTTGAAGTTCCTTGTCCTTCCTGATTTGTACTATTAGATCTACTATATTATCTTTCTATGAAGACCTACTTCAGCTAATGCCCACATTTTCCTGTTAGTATTCCTGTGCTAAGGTCCCCTTTCTTTCTGAAACCTCCTAAAATGATTAATTTTGACTTGATGAATGCATAAGTAATTCTTCCTTTGGCCTTTCACATGGATTTTCTGTGTTTTCATTAAGGTGAATGCTCCTCAGATGAAATCAGCTCTATTATCATTCTATTAGTTTGCTTTTGGCCTAGTAGCATTTCCATCAGGTTTTGATAATTTGCAGAATCCATAACTGTCACAAAGCTCCCATATTAAAATTGGATTCGGAGTAAAAAAGCCCATAAATCCTACTGTCACAGGGAACCAATTAAAAGCCAATAAGAGATTGCATCTGCTGGGAGTACTTGTAATTGATGAAGAAGGTTGTGACCAGGCTGATGAATACCTCTCACAAAAGATTTTAGTCAGCTCTTGCTTTACCTGAAATTATGGATGAAGCTATGCATGAGCTGTAACAGAAAATAAGAATACAGAGTCTATAATAACAACAGTGACAATGAGTAAAATTAAAAAAACTCCTCACTTTAATTACAAAGGGAAAAAAGGGATTGTTTCTCCTGATATTTGGTAGCTGAGAATTCACTGACAGCATGACATGAAAAATATGCTGAAGAAAGATTTTCTTGGGTCTGAGAAACATTTATATTCATCTTGAAATGAATATTTCAAGAATATTCATTTGCTGAGGCCAAAACATGTATCTTATTGAGGCTTGTGTTTTGAATTAATCAGCTCTAGAATAGTTTGTATTTCATGTTTTAAGCAAAACAATGACTAAAATATTGAGTTACCAAACTTTTTACTTCTAATTCCACTATTGATTTGTTTGGCTTGTTTTCTCCTCTGTGACTTGGATTTTCATCCGTAGGATAATTTGGAGAAACACTTATTTATGGAAGTGGGGTGACAGGAGAATTTGTCACACACAAATTCTGAGCACTGGAACAGGTTTCCCAGAGAGGTTGTGGAAACTCCTTCCCTAGAGACATTCCAAAGTCATCTGGACACAATCCTGAGTACTGTGCTCTAGGAAGACCCTGCTTGAGCAGGGAGGTGGGATGAGATGACCTCCAGTGGTCCCTTTGTAGCACAGCAGTGGAATTGCTTTCTCCATTGCTGGTGTACATGGAAAACAGAAACACCAGATTTTAGGACTAAAACTACTGTTAGGAAGTAATAAAGTGATATTAAAGTGTTGAGCTTGCATGTTCAGGTTGTGTGACCATCCCACCCTGCTCCTTCTGAACACCCAGGTCACAATTTTGGCACCCAGAAGGATGTGGACTTCCCTCAGTGTGCCTCACAGACCTACCACAGAACAAGATGGCACAGATTTAGCTCCTGAATTGTAATGAGTTCAGGCATATTTGCTTCCAGAAATTCAGTTTTGTACAGTGGAGGAAAAAGATAAAAATCTTTGCAATTCTGTTCCAGCCTCCAAAGTATTCACAGGTATAGATAATTTTTTAATTGTCATAGATTTATTTTGAGATGTGAAAATCCATTATACTCTTTTTAAATTAGGTTACATCCATCTCAGCACTTTCTACCACAATACTGTACAGTATTGTAATAAAGAAAAGACAACACCTTAAAAATTAAGAGTTCTATAAAACCAAGTGATTTGAGTACATCAGGAGCTACATATATCAGACCTAAATGATCTGTTTTAAACCTTACCCACATCTGGCTAAAGCAACAAGTTACATAAGCCATCAAAAATTTAACATCAGATTAGTATGGTCACAAGGGCAGCAACAAAACTGCCATCTGGAGAAAGAGCAGGGTTCACTTCAAATGCTCAGTGAATACAGCACTATTCCATTTTGCTGAAAGCTGCTCAAACAGTGCTTTTTCATGTATTAGTTTCTTGGTATATAGCATATGAGAGATGAAGTATTTACAGGCTCACAGTTCTTTTAGTTGATCAGTAAATATCCCATCTCTCTTCTGACTTCAGAGATTCAGCCCCATTCTGCAGGGTAGGCATAGAGCAGAGCACTTCAGGGGAATGTTCCTGGAAGGTTTCATAGCAGCAGACACACTGAGTTCTGTAGCACATCCCTGTTGCTAACCTAGGAAAATTCTATCCCTAAAGCAGATTACCACAAGATTAGTGACTACTTGGCAGGGGGAAGAGTTTTACCCTTTTCCCATTGAATTAATGAGAAAAACCCTGAAAACGTCCTTCATAGGATGTATAATTAAGCATTATTTGAGCAAGAAGGAAAAAACAAAGTGTTTGGCAGCTGAAATTCCAGAAGATGTAGAATTGGAGGGAATCACTCAATTAATGCAGTCCATAACATGAATCTGCAGCGTGTCCAAATCAGGTAGAATTTCTTCACATTTGGGACATGAATATATTGAGATATTCCTCTGCTCTGGCCAGTCTTGATGACCAGTCCCTGCAAGCAGAGAAGATAAATGATTAAGTGTTATACTACCTGATTTTGCTCTCTGCAGCTACCCAGTTACCAGAATAGCCACAGAATAGTCACAGGGCCTGGCCCCGTGAGCTGGAGAAGGTGCTCACAGTACCTCTCTGCACAAGGCGAGGTGAGTGTTCCTGATCTGGCACTCTGGCTCCGTGGCGGTTCTGCATCTCCGCCAAAGAGTTTCTGTGGAGAATAAATAAGGCAAGGGCTCAGAAAACAGACTCATGTCAACTGGACATGCCTCTAGTTCACAACTGCTGCTCAGAAAGAGGAACTAGAAACTCCACTGTTGTGTGAGCTCGTGCCAGGGTCCTGCTGAAATCGGGGTCATACAGCAGGACTGGCACAGCCACACACCAAGGGATCTAGGGCACGCTCCTCTGGGAAACTCCAAGGACTCTCAGCTACTCAGGGCAAACTGCAAATTTGATTAAAGTAGAAAAGGAGTTCTACCAGGAAGAGGGCTCAGTGTAAAGTTAATGGGAAATGTAACTTGATTCAAGTATCACAGTACTTGAAACTGTATTCACTTACCACTGCCTCCCAGAGAAGCAGCACTAACTCCTGGCACACATTCAGCAAAAATAATTGCAGATTCACTGCTAAAATTGAGGCCAGAACCCAGAAAACCTCACATGAATCAGCAGGGAGAATTTACCAAGCATGAATCATCCAAAGTGAAAACTTGCTAGGGCACTCAACTAAGAGCTAAAACACCTTACAGAGATTCTATTAGAAAATTAAAATGAGAAGTCAGACAATTCACTTTTCTTCTCTTTTAAAATTCATATTAAGCAAGAAGTGTCTACAAAGTTATTTGCCTTTCTACTGAAATGTTAGCCAGACAGTGCTGGTCAACTCCAGCACAGAGACAGTCCAAAGGAAGCTCAGTCAAAGTCTGTTCTCACCGGCCAAGATCTTGAAGGTTTTGCTGCTCTTTTAGCAGGTATGCCAGCTGGACAGCCAACTGCTCCTTCTCCTCATGGATCTTCTCTCTTGCTGCCCTCTCAGCATGGAAATCAGAACAATAAACCTCCATCTGATCAGAAAAATGAAATCATGCTGAGAATTTGTAACTTTGAACCATATTCATATATGTCGAAATCACACATCTGTGTCATGGCCTGCATCTACTCAAGACACACACACTGGAAAGCCAACACCTCTACTACTCACAAGGTGAAGACTGAAGAGTTTCTGGATTCTTTACAAGATACTTCAAGTGTCTTACCTGAGACACTATTGCCTCTGCTGCACAGAGGCAGAAATGAGGCACAGAGAATCTGTGAGGTGACTTGATCAATTACACTGACAAATCTGTGGCACAGACAGTGGAACTGGGCCAAGACTCCAGTTCTGTGCCTTAAATGTGAGACAAACCCTTTCTAATCACTGTTAACATGCACCAGTTTGAGTAAAATCATTCTAAAACACATGCAGTGATTCTTAAGACAGTGGTGTTAAACACACATCTATTCCCAACTTCTGTTTGTTGTGCCAGACTCCAGCATGTAGGAGTTCCTCCTACAGAGCCCTAGGATATGGTGGCAAAGGCTCTGCAGGGATCTGCAAGGCAAGCCAAGTAATGGAATTATGCTCTGGGGTTGAGGAAACATATTCAGTATTCCAGAGTGAGCCATTAAACACCTCCTGGTTTCTGAATACTAGGTGGGGGAAGTGGCTGTTTCTGAAGAAGAGCCCATACCTGAGCACGGAGCACAGACATAGTTTCAAGGTCCTCCTCCTGCTTGGCAATTATCTGCTTCATGTCATCTATCTGGAGCTGCTTTGCAGCAAGGGCTTGTTCTGCCAACTCCACCTTTGCTTTCAGCTGTTCCACCACAGCTTTATCCACTCTGTCCATCTGCAAAGAAGAATTGTGATTATGAGATGAACTCTGAATATGACCCTGCTTGAAGTGAAAGTTTGCTTCTTACTCCTCCTGCCCTTGAAAAACTTCCAATTTTGGTCATCAGAGGAACTCAGACTAAGAAAGCAGTGATGAATGATATTTCATCTTAAAGATTAGTTATGAGCTTTCAAATTGCACTGTATCAAGTCATAAGAGAACTCCCTAATGGACACTACAAACAATGTTTTCCTAGTTTTCAAAATTATACAGAAGAATCTGGCACCTCCATGGGGCTTCAGTTATGAACAAAACCTCACTGTGGCAGGCATTCTATTTGAGAATACAAAAATGTTTAGAGATCTACCTTCCTACATTTATAGATGATGCTGCAGGAACACTGATGCCTTTGTCTATCACTGCTCTCTAAGGACTGGACTCAATATTGCACTGCAGATTAGACCTTACTTGGAAAACACCACGAAAGTACAGATGTGTGGAAAAAGTTTTCTGTAACTGACAGCACAGGATCTGTATTTAGCAGAGCATTTCTGCTATGTTGCATGTTATTATGTAAAAGGGATGACAATTGTTTCCTGCCCAAATTTGATGCTAGATAGATTCTCTCATCCCTTCCCACTCCCCTCTAATAAATTACAACTTCTTCTTGTGATGAGTTTACCTCTTTCAGTTTCATTTCATCAATTTTTTTCATTGCCTCAGTGAGTTCAGGAAGGAGTTTGCTATATGAATCCTGCAGGGTATTGTACCTTGCCCTGTTTATGACAAGAAAAGAGGTGAAAGTTTAAAATCTAAATAATGTCAGAATTTAGAAAAAAGCCACCATCAGCTCCTTGCAAATGAATCTGCATTTCTAATGAAAAAAATGATGTCTCTACATCTCTCTTCCAATGAGTTGTGTGCTGCTCTATCCATGGACTGAGTGCAAATGAATGTCCTTACTAGTCATCTGAATTTCATATTGAAGCATCCATCACCCAGTATTTTTATACCAAGCTCACAAATTCTGTTCAAAATGTAACACCTCTCTTGGGAAGACATCCAAGCCTTGACTCAGAGACTTCAAGTGAAGGAGAATTCATTAGAAGAAGAACCAGACACAGACTCCAAAGGTAATGAGCTGCTTCTCCAGCAGTTGAAGACACATCCTTCAGGAAGGTCAGCCTCTCTGAACAGCTTGGACTGACATTTTCACACTCCTTACATGGACTGCACATAAAAGGGAGGAGGAAGCCAAGGCAAACAGCAACTCTCTTTACCTCAGCTTCACCACACACTTGCTTTTCCTAGTGCAAACACACTGTAGGGACCACAGACCTCTTCATTAATGTCACTTCCCCAGCACTGTCACCACCTGACTTGCCCCTGCCCTCCAAGATGTGTCCTCATTTACCCCTGCTACTGAGTGGCACAGCTGTTGTCACTCCTCTGCTTCCTCTTGAATGTTAAACCCAGCTTCATTCCACCTTTGACTTTGGGATTAAAGGAAGATACAAGTCAGACCTGACAGCTCAAATATTCCTAAGTGAGGGGTTCAGTAGGTGAAATACTACAGTCTTCTAGGTCATAGTCTACAAACATAACATGGTTTCAAAGGGTGCAGAACACAAAAGCAGTATTTCAGATTCAATTCCCCTTTGGCCAGGCTCCCTTGGACTTCTCTTTCTCACTGACAATACTGCCCTGGAATACAAAATCAAGTCATACTCACTTTTCTTCAAGTGTCTTGGCTTGTTCCAGCTTGACCTCTGCCTGTATGCTCTCCACCTGAAGTTCCAGCACCTTGATGGTGTGTGTTAGCTGCTGCTTCTCCTCCAATTCTGATGCAGCAGCCAAGCTTTTTCTTTCCAGTACTTGGCACCTATCAGAGCAGGGAAAAAAGGTTGATCTTTCCTGTTCACCTTTTCCTGATGAGTTTGGCACACTAGGCATATAGCAAAAAGAATCCTTGAGTGGTTTAAAGTTTTATTTTGATGACGAATATGGAAAGACAAAAAAATCTATACACAACCAGCAGACAACAAAGCTACTGAAACCAACACTTACTTTCTTACTATTATCCATCTCAAAAAAGTGGAATTTGACAGAAAACTAAGGAACTAAAGTGAGGGTCTTGTAACCACTTTTATAACCTACACAACTGGTCTTCAAAAGTCCAGAGTTCATGTGACAAAGGTCATAACCAGGTCCCTTGGCTTCTTCCCCTAAAGCTAGAACAGGGATTGATTATATGAAGTGGAAAACAGGAAAAATTTGCCTTTACATCATGAAAGGTTAAAACACAAGTCTTAAATTTCAAGGTACTGAGGTTCTAGTTGTAGAACTAGGTTGGCAGCTCAGATTTTCTGACAATACCTGTATTTCTGTACTTTCATATCCACTTTCAAAGAAGGAGCAATCTTTTACAGTATTTCTATGAAACAGATACTTAAGTTGATATTTGTAGAGCTGGTGAGTTTCCCAAGGTGGGCATTGTCTTACAAATATGTAATGGGTGTCACGACAGAACTTTTGTTCTTCTGAACCTTACTTTTCTTGAAGCTTCTTCTGAATCAATTCTGCTTCTTTTAACTTCCCATGGGCTTCCTGAAGCTCCTTAAACAGAGCACAAACTTGCAAATTCAGGGCTTCTACTTCACTGCCAACCTTTTAGAGAAAAAAAATAAGGAAAACTACATGTGGAGAAGTCAAGATAGCAAAGTCACAGGCTAAGAGATCTAAGCAGGAAGGATCTCCATGGCTATGGGACATTGCACACAGCTCACACAGAGAGGTTACAGCTGCAGACACATACATTTAGGTGTCTGACTCTGGAACTGAATCCCAACCCCAACATCCTTTCAAACCCTTAACTTAAAACATCAAGAGGGAGTTTTTGCCTGAAACCGTGTCTCAATCCAAGCTAGTTATGCCCCACCACTGTACTACATCCCACTAAAAATACAAAAAACCCTAAACCAGGTGCTATGTGAGCTCCACATTTAACATCTGTTTTGCAGATTAGTCTGTCATTAGTTCTGATCCAAAAGCTGACCTGGGCAGTGGGAAGTTCACCCACTCTAGCTGATTTCTGGAGCTAGGAATGTCTGCTTCTCTCTCTGTTTACTGGGCATGGCCAGAGTAATGAGGTATATCTGAGGTAAAAATCTGCAGTTATGCCATGCCTCCCTAATTCTTGTCCATCAGTCAAGATGTAGTGGCTGGTGTAATTTGGAACCAACTCTAAGATATGTATTGGAGAGTTCAAAGTTCACTTCCACTCCCTGTGCAGGATAATTGCCCCTTGCTCCCTGAATGCAAGTGGAAATCTAGGCCCTGACCTCAACAAGTCAGCTGCATGTTGTTAAATCTTGGCTCAGGAGGACAGGTACTTACAGCCTCCGAACTCTCTTCTTCCTGTTCAGTTTGTGTTCCCCTCTCCAGGCAGTTGATTTCCTTCTCCAGCTTTGACAGTCTGGAAAACAGAGGGAATCACTAATGATGGATTTGTTTAATGTGAGATTGTGACTACTCAAGGATTTCGTGCAAGTGATGTACTCTGTAACATCACAGCCACAGACACGAGGCAGAATGGAAAGCACAGATATGCAGGAAGGCCTGCACATTCACAGGGGTTCCTGAAGAACTCAGGACACTAAGCAGGCACAGTTAATTAAAATGCATATCCAGGTCTGCAGGTGTGATGAAGGACAGTGATATTCAGTCCAAAGGGATCCATCCAAAACTCTGGAAATGGGTCAATCTGTTTGCTGCATCCAGTGACTAATATTGCCTATGTTTTCCTGTGATATTTTCACAGGCTGAGGTTTGTAAGAATTGTTTGGTTATGGCTCATTACCTCTTCTAGGAAGACCACGTAGAAGCAATTACTGGGATACCAACCCTTCACAGCAGATAATGTCCAGGAAGTTTTATTCTGTCCCTGTGAAGTGGGATCTGGAAGAGCCACTGTTTGGGCAATTTGCCACCCGTGAAGGGTTGTGGTAATTTATACCCATATAACTGAGCTGAGACAGACCCTCGTACAGGTCTCACTGTGAAAACTCTCTCTCTTAGACAAGTTTAATTCCAAACTTATTTTAAACATTTCTAAGGAGCTTTTGCAAGCTCACACACTACTAAATGTAGCCTGACAGTGTCATGAAGAGGACTGTAATCCCTGGTTTAGACCAGTGATTTGCTTAAGGCCCCACACAGAGATGATTCATATAAAACCAAATAACTATGGAGAAATGAGTGGAAAGAACATCCTCAACTAGTCATTATGTAATTCTGACATAACCTGGGCAAAGTTCAAACCCAACAGGAAATGGGTAATTTTTCTTGACCTGTGGTGCTATAGGAAATAAAAATAAAACATGGAAATTCTTTTGCCCATGGAAAAGAACCTGTGGTTTATTCCTATAAGGACTACCACAATATTAAGTTACAACTACCAGGTGCTCCGGAAATTCCCCATCCAAGTCACACTGATTTTTGTCTCTGATCAGCCAGAGGCTTGGTAACTGCAGCAGCCCTGAAAGAAAACAGCTCCAAATGTTACAGTGCACCTACTTCATACCTCTCTCTGTGATCCCGCAGCTCTCTCTCAAGTTCTTCCCTCTTCTGAGTTTCATTTCTAAGGCAGCAGAGCAGTTGGCTCACTGTTAACTCCTCAGACTCCAAGTTCTTAGATTCATCTGCAGATTTGCTCCTGCTTCAAACCAAACCAGATGTAAATATCAGCAACGACATTACCAGAGCATTCCCTAATCCCTGGGATCCAATCTGAGATGTTACCATTTATTTCACAGTGATGAAAACCAACGCTCTGAGCAAATGGCCCATTCCCAAGAACTAAGACTGCTGCCACAGCCCTCGTGTGTGCAAATGAAGGCCTCAGACAGTCCCCATTAAGCTGGGGGGACAATTTAGTACTTAAGTAAGGAAAGCAAAAGCAGTCATGACAATACCAAACCCAATGCACTTATTCTGACCTAGTTTGCAGCCCTTTCTGCAAAGTGCTGCTGTCTGTTCCTAGAAATAACATTTTTTCCCCAATAAAACAAGGAACGTTTCTTATCTCTGTATCACTCCTTTTCAGGGAAAGAAAGCATCTTCCATTAAAAAAGTGATTTCTGATGACCATTCTTTTTCAGAAAAAATCTCTTTAATGTTTCACCTCCCTCACATCCTATAGCTCTTTTCAAAATTACATTATGGTACTGTAAAGTGAATCAAAACAAGCACAAAGCTCTGAAAAATAGGGTAAGGGATAAACCACTATTGCCTCTATTTTTATGTCCATCTAGACAAAGTCAAAATCCCCCATCTATATGGTAAGATAGACAGGATATATGCTCTGTACATTTCAGCAGCTCAGCTGTAAAACAGCATGTGTTTAACACTTTGCTTTTGTAGTTCACAACAGAAAACAAAGCAGAGTCTTCTGTGTGTTCCTGAGAGCTGGAAATCTTTGGTGAGCAAAATTTAATACCCCAAAGACAGTGTTCAGCCAAGGTATTTAAAGTAAATAACTTTTATCAGGGGATTTTTAGTGCAGTTCTACCCTTACAGAAATAAACCCATCCTGAGTGGATCACATTTCTCTGAACCTGTTAACAGCACCAGTGTAAGGTTTCAGTGTTGGACAAAGACACGTGGTGACACAGGAAATATTTTAAGAGGTACGTACACCCCTGTTCTTGGAGATATGGGCCAGATACTCATCCAGAGGTAAGCAAGTCCCACCAGGAAGGTCTTTTCATAGTCAAAGCATTCTCACAAGCCACCACTAGCAACAAGCATAACACTTGCAGCCTGGTCTGTGGTCAGCAACGCTCTCAGTTTCTCCCCCTTCAACTTCTCCACTGCATGATGAGGGCCAAATTTCTGTCATTGCATTAAAACACTGTTCTCCCTTGCAGTGATGTAGGGACTGACTTATTCATGGAGCACAGCTTTCTGGCCTGCTATGTCCTTAGCATTTTTCCATATCCTTCCCTTTTAAAATCAAAGGCACAGAGTAAATAAGAGTTCAGCCAAAACCAGCTAGCTGCTAAACTGGGCAGTATCCAAAATGGAAAGTTTAACAGTATCATATGTCTATGTCCACAAGGAGTAAAGGTTCAGCCAGGGGCAAGAAAGTCCCTTGTTTCCTGGAGCTGATGTAAAGATCAAATTTTGAGAAGTAACCTAAACAGAATGCTGGTAATCTTAAACTCAGTAATCTGAAAAGCCAGGAGTGTTATTGCAGTGTCTGTCTATCCCACCATGACACACTTCATACCAACCACACACAGAGGCCAGACAGGTTCAGATCTGAAAGACTACACGACCTCTGACTCTTACCAACACCAGTATAATTGGGCAGAGGACAGATACTCTACTAGATGGCTTTCAGTGGCTAGGAAGGAGGGAATCCCTGTAGCCTTTATCTTTTCTGTCTGGCCCCCTTAAGAGCCTGAAGAGTTGGCAAGTCAGCATGTTCATAAGTGTCTGGCCAACTGGCCAGAATATGCACTCCCTTTTCTCAGTAAGTGAAAATTGGAAGTAAAAATATCAGAGCATCTTTCCAACATGGTAGGAAGGTAGAACTACACAATGGAGGGATGCAAAGCCATAGATTGAAAACAAAACACATTGCAGAAGTCTGAATCATTCACATCACACAAGAACCTACGTACACGTAGACAGCAACATTACTGGGCACTTCACCACTATTCTCTTGATGCTCCTTTGTAGTTTTATTTATTTCTCCCTCCTAGGAAAGAAAAAACACTATTAGCTTGATATTTGGACTAAGCAGGACATAGTTTTATTTATTCTTCCTTCCTTAAACTCAAATAACAGGGAAAACTACTATCATTGCAATACAGATAAATAAAAAACAAAACTCCTACAGATCATCTTCATGTTTGGAAATTCTTAACTTAAAATACTTCACATGCCTTTCCCTGTATCTCTTCCAGGCTGATCAGAGAAGAGGAGCAACAATGAGATTTGCCCTTTTCCCTTTCATCAGCAACTTTCATGGCCACTCTCCCCTAGGAAGATGACTGGGCACCACACAGCAACAGACAACATCACTGTAGGTGACTTAAATCTAAGCCTAAAAACTACTCTCCTGCCTCCTAAAAGAAACACTTTGCTTTCCCACCACAAACCTCACTCCTTGATCTTTGCAGCCCAAAGGAGAATTTTTCTAGCAAAAAGAGAGAATGCATCCCTGAAGGTTTCCTGCAGTATGAAGTTTTATTTGACAACTCCAAACAACTTTTAATAAATTCTCTTAAATTCTTGTTGCACATCTACTTTACAGACAGGGGATATGGGGGATAAAGGGATAGCAGAGGCCTGAATTTTCACATTTCACAGTTTGCCTGTGAAGATTTTTCAGATACAAGAACAGTAGAAAAAGTACGTGTTTGTGCCTCCAGGGAACACTCTACAGTTTCCACCTGGTCTTGTTTGCCTGTATCTCTACATATCTGTCAGTAGAAAGTGAACCCCATTATCAAAAGGAAATGCCCCCTGTCTGTGCACAGGTGTTGGCCCTTAACAAAACATAATACTGATGTTCCCAGAGATTCCCACTACAACAAGACTTAACATTTTTAACTAGTCTGAAGTCACCTCATGGACCGTGTTGTTTTTCCCAGAAAATGTTTTTAGTGCAATACAGGCTACCTATGAAGTTAATTTACTTTGAGCATTAACATGGAAGGACAAAAACTAACTTCAAGTCGTTTATCTTGTAAGACACAAGTGCTCTATGGCAGGTAATCTACGAGACCAAAGAATCAAAGAATTGTTTAGGTTGGTACCTGGCTGCAAGGTACTATGTTCTTTTTATTCCCTTTACTTACGTGCATCCCAATCTCCACAAAGGAATCCTCTGCTGAGATGCTGAGCTTGACCTGCAGTTCTGAAATGATGGCGAGCAGATCTGCCTTCTCATTGTGGAGCCGCTGCACCTGGGATTTCAGGTGCCTCACTTCCTGCTCGGGAGCCATGCAGCCCTCCTGGGATAAACAAAGCCTGTGTTAGCCAACCAAAAGGGACACCAGCCAAGGAGCAGAGAGCCTGAACATAACTGTCCCACATCCCTTCTTCTCTGTTCAGGCTTGCCTGGAAAAGCTCACTGTACACATTGTTTGGTTCACCAAACGGCAAGAAGTTTAAACTTGTGAAACCAAGTTAATCCAACACTGGGCATCATGCTTCTGGAAAACATGGGACTGGTTCTCTGAATGCACAAATAATAAGATATAAATTTTTTCCTATCACATAGGCTGTCAGCCAACCTACAGAATTGTTGTCCAGAGTTAATCTGTTCTTTCAGTCATATCCTTATTCATCTTTTCTCAAATCTAGCCAAGATTATAGGAAAAAGAGACCAGTGGGCAAGGAGCTTTGCCACACACCCCTTTTTCAGCCTTTCCTCACCATGCAACTTCTCTCTACCCCACCTCCATGTATAAATCTCTCCCTGATTCCCTGGCCTTCTACGACACAAAGTCCTAGATCCCTTTCACAAAGTCCATGTCCCTCATATTCCCCCCAAACTTCCAATCACGACTGTCTCCTTCACCTTTTCCCTTGGTCTAGGATCCTCAAAACCCTCTCTTAAGTCTCTACATAAACAGCAAGTCTCTTTTTTTTCCTCTCTTTTAAATGCCGCTTCCCATTATGAAAAACTTTTCCTGTGAGGTTTTTTTTTTCCCTCATTTTGTGATTTGAGCCTTCTGCCTCCTGATGATGCCTTTACTACACCATGTACCATCAATGCAAATTCTGGACAATTCTTGGAGTCTGAATTACATTCTAGCCTACGATTCATGCCAAATCTCCAAACTCTATGTTAACAGTGTGTCTCACCCTGCAGTTCTACCCCAGCTCCTGACTTGCTGCTGTCTCTGATTCTGTTCTTATGCTGCAAGAAGATGCCTTTAGAGTCAGCTCCAGTGAAAGAAAGATGTTAGATTACCCAAGAAGATTTGAAAACTCTGGCAATAACATGATTTTAGCATTCAAAGTACAAAAAAAAATCTACAACAGCTAGAATGAGAATAAATCCTCTACTTCCCCTTAAAAATATTCCAGATTTATGAAATCCAGAGAGTTACTTGACAATCCTGAAACACAACTTTTAGCCTGTAAAGATTGTGTAAGAAATAATTACACAATCACACTATTTAAACATGACTTTCTTCCCTTCTATCTTCTGAACTCATTAGCCAATTTTGATTTGCATGCTAAACATTTCTTACAGAACTCTGTAAAATAGTCATAAGAGGAAAAGAGAGTCTCCTAGTGACTCTGTTGATAAAAAGTCTAATATAACACATCCTTCATCAGGCAACATAGAATCAACATGGGCCCTGGAGTACGAGATGCCAGGATGCATCCTTTTGGCTCTGCATGGAACTTTTGTTAAATAACTTTTCACGTGACCATGTGGGACACAAAACAGGTTTTGTTTAAATAGGCTTTGCCCACAGATGCCTTTAGCACCACCTGCAAAATGTTGCCTGGCTACAACACAATCACCTGCAACATCAGAAATGCTGCTTTGCAGAACCAAAGGTAGGACAGACAGAGGAAGCTCAGTCAGACTCAAATGGGGCAGCAGGAGCACAGATCTAGTCTGACATCAGTAAAAGCTTTCATAAAAGAAGATTGATATAATAAAAACAGATGGCATGTCATTTTTTTGTTTGTCTAATTCTCAACTTCTCCCTGGAAATGCAAATACAAAAAGCAATTAAATGATTGTGAGAGACAGATACTCTAACAAGCAAGGGGAGGGATAAAGTAAAAAAATATCCAAAAGTAAACAAAGAATGAAAAATTAGCAAGAAATGCTAATTTCTTATTTTTAATGTTGAGTGTTAATTATTATTGTTTAATAAATGTTAACAAAATGTAAATTATCTCAGGTGTGGCATAATTTTCTGTTACTACACTCTCAGAGGCTTCACTTTATCCTTAGCTCGAACTTATTTTATAAAAATGGAGCAGTTAACAAACCTCTAAACCTCCCAGTGTGAGGAATCATAGACTGGACTGAATGTTCCAGACTTTAAATTCAAAAGTGTGTCAATTGAACCAATTCCTTATTTACCTTATTTCCTTCTTCTCTTTCCTTTAAGGTCTGAAGTTGTTGCTGTAGCTGTTCATTTTCAACACACTTGGCCTGCAAGCACTGCTTTGCTTCCTTAAACTTTAACTCATAAAATTCTCGTTCTTCTTTCTGCTTCTCTCTCCAAATGGAAAGTTCCTCATATCGGTCCTTCATAGCTTGGTTATGCAACTTCATGGCTTCTAAATGGTAGCCAGAGACAAGACATCAATTCCCATTAATACTCTGTCCATGAAACAGCAGATTTCCACTACACTGAGCTCAGCATTCTTCAGTATCAAATGGGTTGGCAATAATTGGGTATGAAATGTGAACCTCCTCCTCGCGTACGTTGAATACCAAACCAAAACTGAACACACCATAGTCCATTAGCACTATAATAAATAGCATTAAAGTCCACTGCTGAAATCACATGCCCACACTGCAGGGCTTCTTGACTTTTCCCTAAACCAAGAAGTACAAGCCAGAAGCATTGCTCACAAGAGGTACTTAGTATCTTGCTACATGTGGTTATTTACGTGATTAACCCAAATGAAGCTGCTGAAATGAGTTTTTGAAACTTCTGAGGCTTGGCAGGGAAAACAGGCATCCTAGACTGGTGAATTACTGCATGGAAACAGATGCTATCAAATCAAAAGTCTCAAATATGCCCAACTATGCTCTACTTGAACATTTGGTTAAGATTTGATTGCAAGCATTGATAAAATACACCAAACAACTCAGAGCCAAGTCAGTTCCCTGTATATAACAAAGTCAATATGTAACATCAATCTTACTATTGCAGAATGCTTACAAGATTTTTAGGCAGAATCAATGAAATTATTTCAGACTTACTTTTTCTAGAGTAAACAACTCAAGGCTGGTTGTTTAAGAATGTTTTATACTTATATTTTCCAGTAACTTCCATTATGTCTTGATGTCATATTATATACTGCCCACAAACCCTTCAGGTTATGTAAACAAAAAACGTAGTCTGGAGAATGATTCTGCAAGTTATAAGTTACAGCAGCTGTAAATATGTCCCAGAACATTATCTTATATGATATAGGACCTTTTAGCAAAACAACAGAGGCACTTCTAGAAACAACTTTCCTGCTACATATCCACAAGACAGAGAACTTGGATCAGGTCCAAAACGATCCAGGTAGAATTTAAATACTGGTGTAAAATCAGAACACAGGAGATATGCAACTTCATGCTCTGCTGACACATAAACAGCGAGCTACCCCTGTTGTTTACACAGAAACCTCCCACATCTCTTGGGTTTTGTTCTAATTATGTAAAGGAAAAAATATCTGACGCCTAAATTCCTGGGATCCAGACAAATCTATCTCACCTCAAAGACTCAAATTACTAGGAATTTTCAGGGAAAGCTATTGGATTCTTCCAGACAGACCCTGCCATAGCCATCACTTCCTTTTGAAGTACAGAAGGGGCAGTTCCCACCCCTCGTGATACAGCTGTGGCATAATGTTAGTCTGTAATGGAGCCAACAGTCCTACAATACAAACCAAAATAGCTTTTGGAGGTCCATGAGCAAAAAGCACATCATAGGAAGAGATTTTTCACCTCACCTCCTAAAATACACAGCACTATACTGCTCATATAAAAAATTCTAAAGCAAGTTCGCCCCCAGTCTTCCATACCAATTCAATTTTATGTATCCTATCAAACATATTATTCACAAGTTCTATCAAACTGGCCTTGCCACTTGCAGAGTCCTTTATACAGCAAATTCTACCCAGCTGTAAAACGTTACCTAGCAAGGGCAAATGAGCACAGAATTCATATTCAGGACAAAAAAAACCCCATCCCTTCAGATGAAACCTGGGGCTTTTGCATTTCGAGTCCAGCTCACACATGCATTCACCTTTTAACTCATTGTTCTCAGTGATTAGTTCTTTCATCTGCTGCACCATCTCTTCTGGGGTGTAGGTACCAAGGGCAGTGGCAGCCCCACTGTCCATCCCATTTTCCATTTTACTCTTGGGATGTTCTCCATTTTCAGCAGGATGGCCCTTCAACTTGCTGGACATCTCTGAAGCAGCTGCTACAAGGTTTGCAAAGAGAAAACTCTCAATTTATTGCCCGCTTATAAGGAAAACATATTCACACATTCATTTTACTATGACAAAGCAGGCCTCATGTTTTGTCACTGCACACAGGCACCTTCAATCCCCCTGACCCCATACACCAGAGCATCCGTGATTCTCCATATCCAACTAATCCCCCACAGGGCTAAAACATATGATCCCCAAGACGTCTCTTGGGCTAACCAACCCTTCCTCAGGAGCCCACTCCTTTGGGAATGAAGCGAGACCCGCTCTCACTCTTTCCCTCCCCAGCCCTGACAGCACTCGGGCCCCGCCGCCGCCCGGCCCTGACAGCGCCCCNACCAGAGCATCCGTGATTCTCCATATCCAATTAATCCCCCACAGGGCTAAAACATATGATCCTCAAGACGTCTCTTGGGCTAACCAACCCTTCCTCAGGAGCCCACTCCTTTGGGAATGAAGCGAGACCTGCTCTCACTCTTTCCCTCCCCAGCCCTGACAGCACTCGGGCCCCGCCGCCGCCCGGCCCTGACAGCGCCCCGGCTCTGCCTTTCACACCGGCATCCCATTTCCGCTGATTTTT